>CP136065.1:114793711-115393711 GCA_032622095.1 Siphonodentalium dalli | reverse complement strand
TGTTTGGGGGAAAGTGACATGATGTTCTGGGCAGAGGTTCAGACCTGATTATTCCAGATCTGACCTAATGGGTTCTCAATTTGATCCCTGTGCCACAAATTGGGCATCAGGTTATCTGCCTTTTGCTTTGGCGAACAGCAGTTAGTTAACTCTTAATGTTGGTTATCTCGCCATCTTCGGAGTAGGTCTCCTCCTGTGCAGGTCATTCTGTCGCTAAGGCGGAGAGTGAGTTCGTCCCCTTGCATCCCATGGCGGGTGGGACCTTAGAACTGACAGATGAAGAATGAAGAAGACGACAAAGAAAGAGAAGAACGAGAGAGTTTCTCCTTCAGTTATCCTTGCTCGGTTCGCCCGCAACTATGAATTGGATGGCACCTCCTGGGATGTTTCTTCCAAAACAAGGGGGGAGGTACACATTTGAGCAATATAGCACTCTAACTATATGAGTTATTTCACGTAACTAATCATAACATATTCATTAAATAGTTCATATTTTGGTACAATCTGTTTTAGAAGAATACATTCCCTCAAAATTTGGCTATTAACTTTATTGCTCGTGCCTCCTCCTGGGCTTGCATTCTAATCCGTATAGTTCAGTGTGAAGGCTTCCTTTGGCGGAAATATTATATATTTTTAAAAGTATAATATATATTTCCTTAAAGAAAGCCTGAACACTGAACTATCATAGGGCCCTCCCATGGCGGTGCCATTCCCAAGCCCGCAATTCGCCAATCTCCTGATTGAGTCGGAAATAAAACTGACGATTCTCATGCGTACATCTGGGTATGTTGGGACAGTTCACGCGTGACTAATCAGCAGGACAATGATCGTCCGGAGGCGACAAAAAAGTTAACCCTTTCCTACCGTGGCTTGCAAAGCAGGACATATATCCATATAGTTCAGTGTTCAGGCTTTCTTTAAGGAAATATATATTACACTTTTAAAAATATAATATTTAAAAGAGTATGATATGTGATTATATCTCGTTCTCTAAATCGGCATATGCAAACAAGATATAATTATATATATTTTTACGAAATAAGTTATTCACCAAACAATAAATATATCATAGATATAAAATATCTAGTTTGATGCCAACAAAATGGGAATGAAAATTATGTGTCGCCAGGGAGCAGTATTAAAAAAATATCTCCCCGATAAGAGATTCTCCTATCAGAGTCGGAGTACAATGTTTAGTGATAGTTGCCATTCATTTCCCTGGCCGCTGTAGCTTCCTACTGCGCATGTCTTATAAGTCACAGCCGGCTGCAGCGCCAGCTTTTTTGCTCAAATACACTCACAGATATCATATGGATACCAATTATACAATGTCTGGCTTTTTCAAGAGTCAACAGATAATATTGTGACGATTCTATTTTAACCCTAAACATCCACACACTATGATCACAATGCATTATGTGTGGCACACTTGTGTGCCTTCTCATCTGGATGTCGATGGGCCTATCACCTCTAAAATTATTGTGTCTTTGTAACACATGTGGTCAGCATGGACTTACAAAGCTACAACACCACGTATCAACAAAATCAGACTCAGAATTTATTCTCCAATCACCGGACATGTTCGGTATGACAAAGTATAAATATTATTACACAATACAATTGTGGCACATGCAAACAATATAGATCAGAAATCTTGTACACGTGTACATGGGGTGGGTGTGTGTTTGTTGTGGTATAGGGTGTGTGCATGTGGATTTCCCTAGTGTATTTTGCTGTATGGACGCACGTGTATATTGGTTGGGGCGTCAGACTGGGGTATTCGTTTGTAATTGCACATTGGTTGGGTGGGGTTTTGGTGCATGGGGTTGTAGTGGCTGGCTTTCTGATATGAATGGTGTAACGTATACACAATGAGCTCGCCAATACATCATTGAAATTATGACACAAAGCAATTAACAGTTACATGTAGGAACCCAGAATCGTCTTTGGTTATCGAATTACCCTGTGGGTATATACATACTATATATACAACGTACATACTGCTATTGGTAATATACACTTCACTGTGAAACATGTTTATACTGTCATGATTGTTATGAACACATGTAAATTACACTATAATTTATAACTTTTATAATTTAGCTCTAGGACCACATCATGCAGTGGCCATAATATTTACATAAGACTCTACTATGTTATCATATAGGTTGCATATACTGTAATTGATATGTATGTTTAACCAAAATGAATCTTATCTTACCTTATCAGCGGACTCCGTCTGAGCATGCATTTTAGAGTTTGGTGTATGATTCTAACCAAAATTGTTATGGATGTTCAGCGACACGTTGATTATCAAATTGTATTGTTCACAGATTTAGTTTTCGGCTTGTTCGGTTCTAGAATTATTATTACAGGGACCCTCTAGCCATGTCCCTGCTAACTCATGATTTACACTGATTTAATGTTTCCATTTGTTGTACAGATCCGGGCCTATTATATAAAATAACACAGGATAGCCTATACTATTAATATGATATTAGCACATAAAACACAAACATACACGTGTTTGCCCTTGCAAATGCACCCTCACCCTAAAGATGGTCCATGTGCCGGCCTGTCCGAATGATAATGGGGATATTTTCAATCAGAAACCATCAAAATGCGAAGTATATCATCTGCATCTTTGGCATCCCAAATCTGGTTTGGTGACATCTCATTGCAAGATTGATCCATGGCTTTGACACCCGAAATTATGCTGGGTGCCCACATTTTAGTATTTTTGCAAAATGCTCTGTAGGCTAGACAATTTTATGGCTAATTAAACATATATTTTTCTATTGATATATGCATTATCCACCGTTAATGGCTGATAATTATGTTTCAAATGAACGACATAACGTCAAAAAATGTCAACTATGTATGATAAAATCGGATACGCTTTACGAAATTATGTTTTGAATAGTGGATATCACCATTCAACTGGGAGATATATAGATTCATCTGAGGGAAGATATGTTCATTTTTCAAAACCGCATGGTACTCAATACGTACATGGGTTGGAAATTGTGCATGTCGTATTCTAAGATGTGCCTCAGGATACGGTCAAAATTTGGGCACAATCGGACACGGGGAGTGATATATTTTTAAACGCTCACAGATAAACACAGAGACAAACACTTGGCTTTATATATGTAGATTAGCTAAACATTCCTATGAATGAATCACTATGAAAGAATTTATTACTTAAATCTCTTAAATGTGGTCTGTCTGTTCTCCCTCTTTATCTGGAATAAAATTACGTTAAACCCTTTCTTTACTGAACAGAATCTCCTATCAGTCATAAAAGCATACATAGGAATGATCTATTGTTCATCCTTAGGAAATATGAGCTGACGACAGACAGAAACAACTGATAATACAAGTGCAGAAGGATTTCTATTCATTGGTGGGAAATGTTCAGATAATAAGTTCAACAAACGGTCTATATCAGTTCAGGGGTGGATTCAATTTTTTAAATTTGTATAGCATTTTGCAGCACTGGGTAGATTTTGTACAGAATTCCCTACTAATACATGTTTTTCATTGTAAATTGGTTAGCAGAAATAGGAAATTGCATCGCAAATTGTGATGCGAATCCAGTTAAATCTAGCCCTGTATCAGTTTGTTGAAAATATTGAATGAACATTTCCTAAGGGGCATATTCAGCTGTTCTCCCTCTCTATCTAGAACAGAGTTACATTAATGACTGCACAACCACCAATAGTCCAAATCTCTAACACATGTTATTAAAGGGGGGACTTTTCACTAAATATTTCCTTTTGCGGGACCATCTCCTTTTATTTATACTCAACAGAATATATGCAACAAATGAATGAATTTGAGCCATGGATTGGTGCAAAATACACTCATGATGCAAACAACATGGTAATTAATTTATGACTGAGGTCATAACTTCTTTCATTTGTTGCATATATTCTGTTGGGTATAAAAGGAGATGGTCCCATCAATGGCTGGATTTAGTGGACAGTGCCCCTTTAAAAGGTCAAAAATCAGGGGCAAACAATTAATCCCTTCCGATACTACCCTAAATGGGCCCAATTAGCAGAAATATGAAAATTATCCAGCTTTAAGAAGGTAATATAATATTAGTGAGGATATGACTGATGAAACTACTTCATTAACTGGGTTAGCCTTACCTGTGTGTTTGAGGATTAAAAGGAAGATTTATACGTTAAACATACATTAATTATTTCAGGCAAGGAAAAAGAACTCTCTTCAAGATTTTGTTAGCATTGCAGGACCTTTGAATGTCACACATTTCATTGCGGCTTCAATGACTGACGAGTCAGTGAATTTAAAAATCATGAGGATTCCAAAAGGGCCTACATTAACATTCAGAGTGGAAGATTTCTGCCTTGCGCGTGATGTGATATCCTCTCTAAAACGATACTACATGGAGCAGAAGCAGTTTGAGAGTCATCCTTTACTTGTGATGAACAATTTCAGCGGAGATGGAATGCATTTAAAGTTGATGACAACAATGTTCCAGAATATGTTTTTACCCATAAATGTCAATAATGTGAGTATGCAATTAAGATGTAGGCATAATATTTACTTTGTTATTGGCTTCAGATGTTCATATTGTAATATTAACATACACCTTACATTGCTCCTGCTTTTTATACGCAGGTCTGAAAAATTGGTTGTATCATGTTATCAGTCTGTTCGTCTGTCCATATGTTAACATATTGGTTTTCGATTGATAAATCCAGTTTAGATCCCACAAAGAATTCCAAATATGGTATATCTCTCCTATGTCTTTGGTACACAAAGGGTGAAACAACATTTGGTATGGATTATCAATGGATTGATTGCCTTAACGTTAATGACAAGAATCATATGATTGAATGATATGACATTAGTATTTAAAAGGTAATGAAACTCTAAACAGTATATATTTACACAGACCATGGATATAATAACCCATATTAATCGTGTACAAACACATAAAACAGCTTTTAAAATGCTTCATCACCATATTAACATGGCTTAGAAACAAAGCAATGATGTCACCCTATGTTTGGAGTTAATTCTGTGTAGATAGATTACTTTAAGATGGGTGGAGTTGTTGGCTCAGTGTGATGTATTCCTGGACTCATGATTATGTGATCAGGTATCCATTGTCTTGAAATTTGCCATGGCTGTAGACATTGACATGCAGAAGGGATCGATTCATTTTGTGGACATTCGGCAAAAAAAGATGGTCGCCATCTTGGATTTCAAAATCTATCCATTAGCACGGGCTACAGTCCTTACCATTTTTTTTATATCATGAAATGTTCCATGGGAACAGTATGTTTTGGGGTAAATTGGTAAACAAATATGGCCATCTAGGTTTTCAGTATTACAATGTAAACCCATTAGCATGGCTACAGGCCATACCTTTGGTCTGATCGTTAAGAAATTTGTCATGGATGTTGACATGTTGATAGATCAAGTCATTTTGGGGTCATTCGGCAAAATAACATGGCTACCAGCGGCCATCTTGGATTTCAAAATTCATTCATTAGCAATGGCTACAGGCCGTACCGTTCATCTGGTCATCATGAAATTTGCCATCTAGGTTGACATATAGATGGGAACGATATGTTTCGGGTGCATTGGCCAAAAAACATAGTTGCTGTCGGCCATTTGGTTTTCAGTATCAAACAATGTAAATCCATTAGTACCTGTTACAGGCCGTACCTTTGGTCAGATATTTATGAAATTTGTCATGGATGTTGACATTGACATGAATGGGAGTGATATGTTTTGGGTTGAATTTTCCAAAAAACATGGCTGCTGTCTGCCATCTTGTTTTTCAGTATTAAACAATGTAAATCCATTAGTACGTGCTACAGGCCTTACCTTTGGTCAGATAATTATAAAATTTGTCATGGATGTTTTGACATTGACATGCAGATGGGAAGGAGTCATTTTGGGGTCATTCGGCAAAATCAAATTCAATCCATTAGCGCAGGCTATACTTTGTACTGTTCATCTTATCCTCATGAAATTTGCAACGGAGGTTGACATACACTTGCTGAATCCCAAACTTCATATACATGTATATCTTCATGACGACATCTAGTATTACTTAGACATTTTAACTTCCACATTCCTTAGCACTCCATTGACTATAACACACGAAATTATCCCTTCTACAAGTTGAGCTACAGTATCATTGACATTTTTATTTAAGGATGTCGATGTAGTCGAGTTGTTTAGGTCATGGATAAGATCATCGCAGTCTGGAATAGACAAGGTTGGCACTGGTTCTAACCCTGACATGGGCGAAAATCGGTCCAGAAAAACTCAATATGTCATTCCGATCGATACATGGCCATTTCAATAAGAAATGAGAATTTGTTGGCACTCGCTGCACAAGCACATTCGTAGCAATGAACACTCATACTGAGTCCGTGCCTTCATAAATCTGATACATATATAATAGATATCGCTTCATGATGTGTGTGCATGAGCAGATTCTCAATTTCTCTCAGAATAAACTTGCTTACGATAATCGGATACCTTCAGAGTTGTGTATATTTATATGTACCTTGTATATACAACTAACCAAGGAACCACTCACAAATGGCACAACCATAAGTTACTACACTTTGTTGAAAAAAAAGCTAAGCACTGAGTATGTTACAACCAGCATCCTGGATCTCAGATATGGATAACTAACTTCATGCTAAACAAGATAACCATGCTTTTGAAACTATAACACATTCGCCACTTTGATGATCGAACATGTGAACAAAAGGCTTCGATCCTTCCATATTTATGAGCATTTATCTTGCTATATACATAACAATTTGGAAACTATTGAGGTATATATATTTTTCAAGAATCAAAGTCATTAAGAATATGTCACTTATTTAAAGGCTGTATGATAACGGCTCTTGCGAATAATAGGATCCGTTTTGGCAAGAAAACTTTCATACTCTCAAGACCAGAATGACTTCTATAATTATAATAATTCTAAAATTACGATGGTCTACTGAAGTAAAAAATATTACGCCCGAAGAGGTCACAGTATTTGTATTCCCTATAAGATTACTACCCACTAAACTGGAGTGCCTCCCAGTTTTAAATAACAACCCACCCCACAAGCTCAGGATTATGAAAAAGGAAGATACGCCTCTCACACAGGCTTATATAGGCATGTCACCCGAAGTGACATTTTACAAATAATAGTACGATATCTTACCATCGATAATCTGTACCAAATTTTGTTTCACCCTTCGTGTACCAAGAACATTTGAGGGATATACCATATAGCTTATTAGGTAGAAATCTTAAAGGGAATACATATTATACTGCAAATATTTGGTTCCTCAGCCAAAAATACAGGCCAAGTTCGAATATGGGTTCTGTCCAATTATTTTTACATGAGTTATGGTCCTTATTTGACTTAGAATTTATCTGATTTCATAACATTTTGGTTTATGACCCATAACTCCAGTTTGGATTATGTGATCAGAATTACAGTTAGAATGTGCGTTTTTCATAAAAAATACAGGCTAAGTTCGAAAGTGTGGTCCAATTATATTTGCACGAGTTGCAGCCTTTTTAATTTTACTTAGAATTCACCTGATTTAATAGCAATTTTACAAGTAAAGAAACATTCAAATATAGCCACACCTTGGCAGAGTGCCAGAGAGAATCTCATTATGCAATTGTATTATGAAATGGCTGATGTGGATTGCGTTGAAGTTAAATGAATAATGGTGACTAAATACTCATTGATAAATATTTTTATCCCGCAGGGTCGTAACACAACAAAGATAGGTCTGCCTGATTGACTACCTTTATTTAATGAATTATTAATCAAAAAGGTAGTCGTAAAATTATTGGTAGGATGTTCACTGTCCAGTTATCCATTTCTTGCTTCGCGTCTTCCTTTTTTGGCCCCCAATGCGCCATGGCCACAAGCAAACAAGCGGAGTCCGTGGGAACCCAGACCTGAAACGAGACACTAGACCCCCTGGTTAGTGATGTCTGCTGGTCAGTGCCAAGCGAATGCCGCAGGATCACAAAACAACCAATCAAACAAAAAAGGGGGAGGGTGGGGGAGGTAATTTCAAACAAATACATACTTTCCCCAATTTTCGAATCTTGCGAAAAGACCTTGGCCCTCTCACGACTTGATCACGTGCCTCAGGCGATATAGTTCCGCTCTCCCGATTTACTGAGAACGATCAGCACCCTGGTTATATATTGCCCTGATGCTGCTGCGAGTTTTTGGTAACATTGCGAATAAATTACCAGGCAGATGTTGACTTATTAAATCTTATTAATGATCATATAATACTGCATGTTAATACCACCAATGGAATTTGTGTATCGATCCGCATGATCCATCAAATCTTTATTTAGCAACTGACCCAATCGGGCACGTGATCTTGTTTTGGTTCTATTCTTAGTTTTGGTAAACAACTGCAAACGTGTCTCTCTAGCTGTCATGTTTTAGCGACCCGACGGGATAAATGCGGTCGCTGTGCGACGCTCGTTTTATCCCGCAGGGTCGTAACACAACAAAGACAGGTCTGCCTGATTGACTACCTTTATTTAATGAATTATTAATCAAAAAGATTATTGGTAGGATGTTCACTGTCCAGTTATCCATTTCTTGCTTCGCGTCTTCCTTTTTTGGCCCCCAATGCGCCAAAATCGAACTGCGTGCTGCGCAGGCATTTCGATCCCGCCAAAAAAAGGGGGGGGGGGTGAGTGCTGGAAGGTGGGTCAAATAATCTAAACTGGACCTCGCTCAAGCGAAGGGCCAAGAGTTCCACATAGGCAAAATGACAATTAATTAATGGTTTACGCGGAGAGACGGTACCCTGCAGCCCTTGCTCAAACAAAGTGCCGCAGGGGCCACCATTGGAGTGAACGACAAATGACCGTAAGGGGTAGCTATCACCCGGTGAAACCGCAGTCAAACGATATCTGAAGTTGCGATGAAAAGCTGGATGACAGCCCCGGTCGCACCCGCTCAAGCAAGGCGCTACAGAGCCTGTCACCCCGGGGAACGACTAGCCTGCCCCCGGGCAAAGGAAGCACGAGCGCCCAGATTTGGTTGCAAAGTTTATTAGAAAGCCATTAAGGAATAACATAATAACAATGATGAATAGGCAAGCGAGGCTGACCGCGCTCAAGCAACGGGCAGACTCAATAAGTGACTTACGAATGTAAAGTGTGGGTGCGATATTCCACTCGCTCAAGCGTAGTGAAACCAAGAGGGACCAGTATCAACCCCGGATGTATAACAGAAAGGCATTTGACTTCCACCTACCCATCAACCGTATCTGGGCATCCGAATATCCTCTCCCCGCCGCCCAGCAAGCCGCACCAATCTGAAAACTATGGGCCTTAATCAGGATGTGGTCTAAAGCGCAATAGGTGAGGCACGTCCGCAACACTGTGACGAAGGTGCCATATAATAAAGGGCGGCCATCGGGCCAGCTAAACAAGGGACCAGGATGAGAGCCTCGGAAGCGCAAGTACTGCCGCATGGAATCGATGGGGCAAATAGGAGTGCGGCCGGCCCCGACGCGAATACGATGAGGAACACCCCCGACATTGTGCTTAAAGTGTCGGAATGTGAGGAACATCCGGTGGTTCCTTGCAGAGATGCTAATGTCGCTGACTTGTAAGACCAAATTGTGGTCGCGGACCGAGGTTGGGCAGAGTTCGCCGATGCGTGCAAAAGCAAAGAAGGCGGTAGTGAAGGCAGCCTGGTACAAATGTTTAGCGTAAGTTGTGTCCGTGACAGAGGTCAGAGACCGGACGAGTTTGCTGAGAATTGATGGCGTGATCAGTTTCCGGCGATCAGGGCAGCCGCGCAAGCGTCTGGTACCCACCAGCATTTTTTGAATCATAAAATTGGACGCCGGATCGGGTAGCTCTTTCAATTTACTAAAATATGTAATGGCGGACAGACGAGAGCGGATTGTTTTATAAGCCAGGCCTCGCTGGTATAGAGAGGCGATGAAGAGCGAAATTGTATTGGTGCTAGCTGGGAACGGCGGAGAGGCGATAGCCTGACAAAATGACATATAGTCGGCGAGTGCCCCATTATATTGGACATGAGTCCGAGGCGCTAGGCCTTGGTGAACTAAGAAGGTCACAGTGTTATTAAGTTCTGCAACGTCAACTCGGATGGGATCGGAACAGGGTCCACCAGAGCGCCCGGGCAGAGCCGCCGAAAAGCCTGAAATTGAAATCAACTAATCATATCAGCCGGAATGTTGGCCGTGCCGGGGACGTGCACGGCCCTGAACTGTATATTATTAATTAAACAAGCGAGAACCAGTTGCCTCAGGAGCTGCAGGAGCTTAACGTCCCGTGTTGTTTGACTGTTGATAATGCTAACGACGGCCTGATTGTCGGAATGAAACAGAATTTTGCGATTTTGTAGTTGTGGTCCCCAAATTCGGACTGCCAAAAGAATGGGATAAAATTCCAGAATCGCGATACTCAGAGATTTCTCAGCTGACTGCCAAGGGACCGTTAACCATTCCACCCCTAAAATAGCCCCGCATCCGTGCGCTCCCGAGGCATCTGTCCATAGATGGAGGGATTGATTAGTCGCCCAGGGTTCCGTGAAGAAGAACGATTTTCCGTTAAAAGCCTGCAGAAAACTGAGCCATATCCGCAGGTCATCCTTGACAGTGGTTGTGAAACGAATTTTGTAATACGGCTTTTTGACGCCAATTGTGAGATTAATCAGCCGACGCAAAAAAGCACGCCCGGGTATTATGACGGAACATGTAAAACTAAGGAGGCCCACTAGGGACTGTAATTCGCGAAGTGTAGTGCTGTGATGGCTGAGAAAATAGTTGATCAAGCCTTCGCACTTAACTAGCTTCTCGGAAGGAAGGCGAGCAGATTTCGAAGGTATGTCTAACTCGATGCCGAGAAAGGTAATAGTCTGCGTTGGTAATACGGTTTTCTCCCCTGCGATGGGGACGCCCAAGAATTCGCACATATCTAAAGCAGTTTCCAGGCTATGCTGACAGGCTAGAAAATCGTTCTCCACCACGAGGAAATCGTCCAACACGTGCACCACGTTACCGACACCAACGCTCTGGAAAATCCATGACAAAGCTGTGCTAAACCGTTCGAATATAAAGCAGCTAGAGCGGCCCCCCATCGGGAGGCATTTATCATAATAAAATTTGCCAGAAAATTGAAGGCCGAGCTGGGGGTAGTTTCTCGGGCTAACAGCGAGTTGTCTGAAGGAATTTCGTATATCAAATTTTCCGAGGAATGCTGAAGGACCAATATCAGTGATGATGGAGATAGCATCTTGAATCGTTTGATAAGAAACCGACGAAACTGCTTCCGGTATGCTATCATTAACTGAAGATCCGTGCGGAAAAGAGAGATGATGGATCATACGAAAAGTGCCCGAAATAGACTTCTCCACCAGGCCGATTGGTGAGATCACGAGATACGGAAAAGGAGGTTGCGCAAATGGGCCTGCCATCCGTCCGGCTTGCACCTCTTTGTCTAACTTTTCCGCCACTAAGCCAGGATTTTCCAGAGCGGATTTAAGGTTACCAATGCCCATTGTACCCGTTGGACCCGACTGAGAACAAATATCAAAACCGAATGTACAACCCTTTATAACAAATTGAGCTAGAGCGTCGTCGTAACCCTCAAGCATGGACGCCAATCTAGCGACGTTGATGGGGGTTGGGAGCTGATTGGTGTCGCGGAGCTGGTCGGGAACCGGCGCGGGGCCCTCCTCCGGGGCCCTTGCGGAGAAAGGAAGTATACGGAGGACGAGACCCCATTGCACATTGGGTCACCCTATGGAGCCCCCCGCACTTAAAACAACCATGTTTGAAATTGCATCGCGCGAACGAGCAGAATTGCCCACCGTGGAATCGCTGACAGAAGCCCACAGGGACCGGAACCCTCCCCGGGCTAGACTGGTGGCGCGCAGCATATGGTCTGCCTGCTAGGGGGGGCTCCCTGAATTCGCGGGCCTGCATATACAGTTCCCAGTGCCAACAGTCCCACCACAGCCCAGGACTATGTTGCCGCAGCTCCCGGAAAGAACGATCATAGCCCATCCAATCCGCTTTAACGGCCGCCAAGTGGCGGATATTCGATTGATACTTAACCAATGCGATGGCTGCGACAGGGCACTTGAGTAAATAAATGGTGGAAATGGCGCGAGGTGGAGGGGGCGCTGCGGATCAAATTTGCCCCACCGGGGAGTCAACCCACTGGGTCTGTGAGACGGAACGATTGGGGCCAGACGGAAGCAGCCCTGCGAAGTCGACATATTCGTCACCCCATATTTTACCCTTCACTGTAGAGGGGACGGAAGTGCCCAATGGCACCGAAATGGACTGAAATTGGGCGGACGTCGGGGGTGCAACTCTCTCGCGCTCAAGCGACGTGGCAGAAGCACCCCAAACAGGACTAACGGAAGTGTTAATGGATTGTCGAGAAACGTCTGACGAGCCTGAAACTGGCACAGAACGAGCGGGCGAGCTACGCTCACTGGCTGACGCACTACCTGGTGAAGATGGTTGTCGCGAACGTCTACGGCCCCGTTTGGGAGGGGGTGAACAGCTTGAGGACCCGGAACGTCTAGGCGGAGAAATGGACAGCGCTCTGCGGGTAGTTTGTCGTGTTGCAGGTTGACGCCCAGTTTTACGACCTCTTGTTGATCGGCGGACAGATGCTGGACGGGCCGGACGAGTTTGGTGTCCGTACGACGCTGCGCTGTTGCGCGTCTCGTGGCAGGGCGACCGCGCCCAGGCATAACTTTAATGATGAATCTGTAATCCAACAGCCAGAGGGAACCTGTCGCGAAGATGAAGCAAAGGGTTACGCGCCAGATACCATATGGAAATGTGCCTATCGGGGAAATCGGGTTGCCCAACCCCAAATATCGACCGTGGAACGACACGGGACGGACCGACACCGCTAGTACGAGCAAAATAAACTGTGCCGACCTGAAAGCTCACACATGGCCCTGCGCTGGTACCGGCATCCTACATAAATATTGTTGGCCACGCGCCGCGGTGCTCCACAAATGTAAATACCAGGTCATTAGATTGACATGTAACGGGAAGACAATGAGCACATCTCAAGTAGCATGATGAATTAACGGTCCGTTGTTAAAACCACACAGATACAAACGGCCAAGTTCAAATATCTCTTCCTTCTAAACCTCGGTTACGTGACGTCGTTAAACACCAGAATGGTGCCTGCCCTAGGCGTAGGAAAACAGGCATACAGAAACATACAGACAACAGACAGGACGCGACGAAACCCGAGGCAGAGAACGCAAAGGCCATCATGTTAACACGGAGGAGCAACCGGCGATATTATTAAGTAGTGAAAGGCGGCGCGACAACCGACTGACCAAAGGAAGGTAAAACGGCAAGCTAGCCCTAGCGAAGGAAATCAAGCGAGAAGGATAAACGATGGATTACGCGTAACGCACCGACGACAATGAAACTCTGCCTGCCCAAAACTGAGGAAGCAAGCTCACTGAAGCCTCGATATATCGGCGAATATTAGATAGTGACATAGCGTCTTGCCCTAGGCGTAGGAAGACAAGACGAGCCAGCCCTAAGCGTAGGAAGCTAGGCATATTTAGGAACATTAGGAACATATATAGAGTCAAGTAGCCCGGGCCTATGCGTAGGAAACCGGTCGGACATGGCCTAAGCGTAGGGACCAAGCCGAAATTAATGAGTGGACCAAGGATGCCGGTGACTAAATACATGCATGTAGCATTGAGGAACGAAAGACGAGCCTATGCATAGGAACCCGTCGGACTTGGCCTATGCGAAGGAACCAAGCCATATTGAACAAATCCTGGCGGAGACCAGAGCCCGCACGGAACCCGCCCGATGAACAGCCCGACAAAGTGCGCTCGACCTGTACAACCGTGGAAGACGACGCGTGCCGAAAGGAAAATTTCGTAACGGAAGACACTCGCACGTCAAATTTTTGATCGGGTTCCAAAAATTTCATAAGCCGGATCGGAAACAGCGGATGGATAAGAAAACCCACACTCAGCCATGGACATGTCCGCACAATAATCGACTTCCCTCGGCAGCGAAATTAGTGAGTACCGTAATGAAAGTGACGGCAAGGCGCTGGAATCCCAAATTGAGAACTGTCGGGAAATGGATGGCGGCAGTGTCGAAAACATTGGGACTATTCCAAGGTTCCCCCTATGAATGTCAAACCAAAATCAAGTACTTTTCAAAAACTTTCAATTCAAGCAATGGTTCGAATAACTTTAAGCACTTCCCAGACTACTGATTATAGAAATATTTGCATTTAAGACGAGCGAGGGAATCCAGCTCTCACAAAATGGTCCGATGCACATCTTATGCTTTGTTTGAATGAAGAATAAAACAATAATGCCATCCATACTATTACATGTATTGCATTAAATACAAGGGTATACTAGCTTTAATCAAGAGTGTGCATATATTTATATATCCAATTACTGAACATTCATATTTATATGATGTACTAAATGATGTACAATGCAAAAATTAATTAACTCTTATTTTCAGGGTGACAGATAGGCCCACTAGGGCCGGGTGCGCCATGTAAACTAAATGTCTAAAAAAAATTGTAATTTAACATGCACTTGTCACGTAAATAAAAGATATTACTACTACCAGTGGAAAGAAAATATGATCCGGACAGATGATTGTCCCATAGATAACTTGATAAAATTGATTAAGTAAAAAGAAGAAATATAGCTGTGGAAATATCTAGCTTGATAATGCGTAGGAAACAAGCGTGTGGCAATAAGTCAACATTTGAACACGTAAATCAAGCACGTACAGCACCTTAGTGTGTTTGAGAGACAATTCAATGACATTCAAGGGCTTGAAAATTCCAAAACCTAATCAAGCACTTTCAAGATATACCGGTACAAGCACACGTATGAACCCCGTATTCTTATGGGAAGCGAGGGGAATTGGTGCGTGGAAATATAAATTGCGACGAGTTACGGAGGGAAGGAAGTGACCCCCATGCTAAACGACGAAAAGGCATGGAGGAGTGACGGAGGGGCAAAGCCCCTGCCACGACCCGAGAATATTGATACATGTATAAGCAGTGACAACGAGGTTAATGTTTAATACAAGTACTAGTAGTGGTTGAGGAAAAAGAGCAATGCTCCACGGACGCCCCAGTAATACTTCTGCATCCCCCCAAGGTTGAAATGGACGCCGTCCACCAAGAAGTACCGGACTGCCCTCTCGAGTCGGGTCTGGCGCCAGAGAAGAGTACCGGGTCGGCCTTCGAAGTAGTCGCCCAGCATAACGTTTGTGGTCTGTATCCGCTGGTTAAGGACGTCTAATGTGATGGAAGAGAATCGGCGTGAAATAGTACTACGTATAAATAGGCGGTTCACAAAGACGGCCGGAACTCCATAATGCGTCCGCAGGTGGGTCACATATTCGTCGATCTCGCAGGCGACCACTTCCGGACCCAGGGAACAAAGGTCATTTGCCCCCACCTGTAACACCACTAAATCAGGACGGAAACGCTCAAGAGTACTCTTTACGTCGCTGTCGACCCTTAACTGCCGTACTGTCGCCCCCGAACGACCCAGGAACCGGACGCACACGTGTCGCAAACGATTATCATTTCGCCGATGAGTGCTAATGTTCAACTTTCGGGCGAAATTTGTCCATTTGGGGAATTTCCTGCACCTCGGCCCTCCGTATAAATGGCACCCCAGACGATTAACGAAAGAATGGCCGAGAACGAGCACACGAACCATCGTGGAGACTGGCAAAATAAAAAATAAAAACGGAGAGCTCAAACAAATACATACTTTCCCCAATTTTCGAATCTTGCGAAAAGACCTTGGCCCTCTCACGACTTGATCACGTGCCTCAGGCGATATAGTTCCGCTCTCCCGATTTACTGAGAACGATCAGCACCCTGGTTATATATTGCCCTGATGCTGCTGCGAGTTTTTGGTAACATTGCGAATAAATTACCAGGCAGATGTTGACTTATTAAATCTTATTAATGATCATATAATACTGCATGTTAATACCACCAATGGAATTTGTGTATCGATCCGCATGATCCATCAAATCTTTATTTAGCAACTGACCCAATCGGGCACGTGATCTTGTTTTGGTTCTATTCGTAGTTTTGGTAAACAACTGCAAACGTGTCTCTCTAGCTGTCATGTTTTAGCGACCTGACGGGATAAATGCGGTCGCTGTGCGACGCTCGTTCTCTTGAGGAATGTTCAGATAAATTTAACAAATGACCTGCGATAGTTAACATAACTTAATATTCCTTCCACTGTTCTCATAATGTTTGGATATCTCAGGTTTACATGGTAAAACATTCAGCCAACTGGGACTTATCCCGAGTTTGCTAAACCTTTGTTGCGGTTATGCCCATAACCACATTGAGTCTGCCATTATTCTTGTTTACTTTATCATCAGGTGAAACTCAACAAAATTAGAAGGTGTCTTCTGCTCGACTATGATCCAGAAACCAAGAGGATACAGTTCAGACACTAGTAAGTAATAATTTATGTTACTCAATATAGTGTTGATGGTTAAAGTAAAACCTCTCCAAACCAAACACACTCAGACCGGTTTTTCTGTTCGGTTTAGAGAGGTGTTCGGTTTATATAAAATCACACTACGATTGGAATGTATTGATGTCATTATGAAATTTAACTTTATTCAACGATAAATTTTACGGTGATTTGAAAATGTTGCTGACAATATTAATGTAGCATATGTATTATAGTTTTGTAATGTTGAATATGCGTACTGCCAGATTTAATTAGCAGTCTTTGTTCGGCGTAAGCTTTGAACCGAATTATAACAGCATGTGTCATATTAGATAACTGTGCTTATTTTACACATTGAGTGAACAATGGTGACTTCGCGGAGAATAGAGCACTGACACAATGTTTTTACATCAATCATCGCACTGAGGTGGACTCTTATTTTATGACCACTGTCCAAACAAAACACTAATGAAACTCACTAAAATAAAACGATAGCAATGTATTGTCACCAATAAGTTTTATTCAACCTGTCACAATGAATGAGCCATCACGAAAACGACCACTAAGAGTTTAATGTAAACCAGAGGTTTAAACTTTTCACAAAAGTCAATAAGAGCTCAGCATCAAGTATGTCAAATCTGCAGCATGTGCATTTGGTTGGTGTCGATTTTTGTGTTCGGATTTTGGAATTAAAAATTGATTTATTCGTTCACTTATTCAATGTTCGGAATAGAGATTTTCCAGTTACAGAGGTAATTTTTAGTGAGTATGCACTTGGGTGAATTCGGGACTGGACAAATTTTTCGGTATGGAGAGGGATTCGGTTTATAGAGTGTCCGTTTTCGAGAGTTTTAATGTATATAATAGTCAAGCCTCAGATTAAACCTAATTAATGCATACTTGCCATAAATATATTGAGTAGTTTCAATGTATTGTGCTAAATATATTGAATACTTTAATTACCCTATTTGCCACTGCAAGACATATTGAAATGAAAAATGTTATCGCCTTAAAATGAGAAACATCCTGTTTTCTCTGCAGAATGTAGCAACAGAAGAACATTCTCTGTTTTCCTTTTACATGACAAAGATACTAAGTCACTTGCTTCATACTGATACTTGAAGATTAAATGTTGAGTCACTGATTTGATTGTCTGGATTGTTGAGTCTTGATTGTTTGATAAATGTTGTTAGTCATGTTTTTTTCAACTCCAGGCTGTCTGTTGAACTGATTAGCTGAACTTTCCTACAAATGAATCCTTAGAGATTATATCTGCCTGTCATTTGCTTAACACTTTCATAACTGGAGCTTCCTGAAATTTTACGAAAACCCTGTGCCAATGCATTGTCTTATATATGCAATAGGGAGACTCGAATATATAAGAGAATGCACCGGCACAGGATCTTTAATGCTGCACCAGTGCTGCTTCAGTCATGAAAGAGTTAAAGTATCTGAAACCCTACACATGAAGTGTGGACCAATCCAATGTATAATCGTGGATCTTAGTGGGAGAACCATTCTGTAATAAAGTAGTTAACAGATTTAAGTTGTTATTTATTTGCTGTATATCATTCAAGCAATTAACAGGAAAACTGTTAATTAACTTAATATAACTTACATGCACAATTATTTTTAGCAATTTTAAAAACATCAGTACGATAACTCAACCAAATACAATCGGTTATTTTCACTTGTAAAATCTTTAACATGTGAAAATATAGTGATATGCATGTAGGCACAGCAGTAAAGGCAATGCAACATAGACATCCAACAGTCTTCAAATACCATCATCCATTCAACCTTCTTTAAATACATTTGTACATCTTTATTTGTTTGTATGTTATTTAAGGCACATTGAACATTTAGATTGCTAGCTTTATACTTCTTCATATATCCATTGGCAGTAACATAAGAGTGGTTCCCACTGGATTGAGTAGAGCTGTGAAGAAACTCTCAAAACCAAATTTACCAGATCTTAGTAAATATGAAGATATCAGTGAATTTGTTGACAGGTATGACTGCATAATTTATAGTTTACTACGTGTGTGTAACATATTAATTCTACAACTTAACATATATTGCCAATGCCTAGTAGCCATCTCTTGAAAAATATGGTAGATTTGTACGGAATCAGTATAGAGGTCTTGCCCTGGAGTACACTTGCTTCAACGAATAACTGCCAAAATTGATGTCCAGAAATATGGATTTTATGCACATAGTATATGAGAAAATTTGAATAACCATCTTTTAATTAATCCTCTCTTTATGAACATTCAAGTCAAATGCATTAGGGCTCAATATATCTATAACTAAATTCTCATCACCGTTTTCAGCTCACTCTTGATGAAATCGTTTTTGAACTTTTGCTATGGCTTGGCATCCATGTGTGCATCAACAATTTCCTTCAGCTCACCCAACAGACCACATCCTTCATCCAATCATCCCAAAACTTCATATGGATCTTCAGGGTGACCTTTAATGGGAGCCTTCGATTATTTTTTTTTTAGAAATTCATTAAAAAACATGACTGCCAGCAGCCATTGTGGATTTTAAATTTAAATCCATCGGCTCATGTTTTTTAACGAATTTCTGGAAAAAAAAATGATAGCTCGAGTAAAATCCAAGATGCGTTGGTGGCCATGTTTTTCATTAAAAGTTGTTCAAATTCAATAGCTCCCAACTAGAGCCTAGAGGTGATCCTAAACATGCATATAAATTTTCTAAATATTTCTCCAATAAATGCGGCTGCAGGATTTCAATTTCCATCGGCACTCCCTACAACCTGCATTTATTGGAAAATTGTTTTTGAAAATATACAGGCATGTTTAGGATCATATCTAGATCAAATTTGAACGATTTTCAATGAAAAACATGCAGTCATCTTGGATTTTACTCTTTGCTTGACTAAATATAACCAACATTTTTCTGATTGACCTCTGGTATTAAATATTTTGACTTTCTGCATACCTAATCTCTCTGTTGACCTTAATTTTTTTGATGCCACGCAGCACCAGATATGGTCGCCCCAGTGCCACGCATTCTGTAGATGTATACATAGATTGTGGGTGTATATGGTTAATGTAGTGTATCTTTAGTATTATTGGGTATATTTTGTTCAACCTTCACAGGTGAGTGAACATATGGTTGGGCCACCATATGGAGGTCACATGACCTTGGTGGCCATCTTGGATTTATACTTGTATGCCAGTATTTTGGGTATATTCAGGTATATACAGGCAAATATCTGCGATAAAATAATGCAACCACTAGTCTGTTACATTGAATTTTATTGTATTATTGTATATATTCATCACCACAGGTGAAGAGCACTATTATGTATATGATCCAATTTATGTGGATTTAGGCAGGGATGTTTAATTTAATTTGTCGCATCTGCTAAATTTTCTGTTGTCATGTTCGGGCATGAATAATACATGACCTCTATTGGCCATAATTTGTCACTTTTGACCACCATAAGGGTTTTATGGTTATGGTGGCCATCTTGAATTTGCACCAGCATGTCTGCATTTCAGATATATCCAGGCTTACAGTGGAACAAATGGCTAATGTAAATATTGTATGCAGTAGCTATTTGTATTTTGTTTCAATATCGCTAACAGGTGTTAGTAATTGATTAGCACATGGCATGGCATATCTTCTTATGACCACTGAAAAGGTCACACAGACACTAACTCCTGTAGGCATTTATCCATACAATATGTCTACCAAGCAATTTTCAAAGTCGAGACAATTCTGTTTTGTCAGAAGAGCAACAGCCGAATACAGAGTAATACCACAACCAAAGAAACAATCTTGTTTGAACTGGTATGACTTCAAACTATCCACCCTAGAAATTGTTTTCCATTATTTTTGTATTCATAGTCCCTCCCAGCTCCCCTAGATCAACATTGGTATATAACCAAGTATAAACTTGAGAGTCATATCTGGATATCATCCCTTTATTCTATTTCAATAAATACCACTCAAGCATACATTAGAACCCAACCAATTTGATGCTTACACTGTCATAATATCAGTTGTACGTGAATTTCTTTGATATTGGGGTATATCCCTATCCACATGTGCTATATTTTTAGAAATTATGGATGTGTTCACCTTAGATATGCTACATGAGTGAGTTCAATTGGTTAAAAATATCTTAATATCAGCCATATGTGCATTTCTTCAATGCCGGGTAGTTGCCTAGCAACCGTTGCTAAGGGAGGTATCTGAAAATGTTCAGTAGTGCATGAGGAACATACATACCATGTTCCATGCTTGTATCACCTTTTGCACAATTGTTACACCAAGCGCCTGGACTACACTAAGTATAAATAATTGCACATCATTCTGGCTCTGACTCTACCGACTGACTTCACATAATACAATGACCTTGACCCTGTTTCATCAAAATATTGTCCGCTTACATCAGTTATCAGTTCCATCGATAGAAAATAAATATGTAACCAAGTGTGCCTGTCTTCACGGAATTACACATCCTAGATCTTGGACACCCTCCAATTTCGCATAAATACGCGTTTGGCATTGTACATCAATTCGCATAAATGCGTGTTTGGCATCAAAAGAGTTAATGTATGAAATTATTCCCTCTCTCCATGTTGAGCTACAGTCTCATTGACACTTTCATTCTGCGGCAGTTGAAAAATTATATTTTGTATTCTTTTCAACACCGATTGTTATGTCAGGGTGTAGAGATGAAGTGATTTACAATCTTTGTTTCACATTATGCATTTTCAAAGTGTTTATTTTGAACAAAGTTGAGCAGTTTGTTAGAACTTAAATTTTTTAGTCAAACATGAAAAAAGACTTTACCGCCCAAATTATCTATAGAAAGAAAATTGTGGCAGGTCCAAAAGCATTATCATGATCTACCTGCATTTTCTATATAAACCTTATCAAATTAAATATTTATTATTATTCAAATTAAATATTTATTATTATTCAAAAACAGAATACCAAAAGTGTTTGATTTTGAAGTGGCTAACTTACTCATAAATATAAAAGTACTGTATACAAGCCCACATACATGTATGTCACAGGAGTTCATCTCCTCCAACAACCTTGCAACTTGTCGAATTTCATTCTTGGACTAGCCTTTGGCAAATCATAGAGAGAGACTTATGGCAGGTTGCACTGAGTTGTTGGCAGGGGTGGACTTTTGGAGCATTGTGTTTGTCTTACATGGTTCTTTTTGCTTACTGTTTTTTTTTCTTCTCAACTCATCAAACAAATTAAAAGTAAAAAAGCAGACATCAGAAGATAACCATCATCCAACATGATAACATTTCACTATGTTAAATGATAACTTAATAACAAAACAAAAACAAGAAAACAAAACAAATGGGTTTAATAATCGGCTAGTATAATATATATAAGAACAAAGTAAGTAGTTACTGTATTTGAATATTTTGTTTTTCAGAGGAGGCAACCTGTCTGAGAGTGAAGCTGACATGGATGGGCCTGAGAATGAGGTTATACTACCACAGTACATCTCAACTCATGGCAACAAGAAATCATCAAAAAGTGCAATCAGGTACTGATCACATATTATATAGCCTGTAAACTGCTCTTAAATCTGGTCCTATGAAGATCCTAAAATCTCAATCAGAAAGAATGAGTTGAAGGTCATGACCAAAAAACTAGCCCTTTGAAAAATTAAGTCCCAAAATTTACCACATTTATAGCCACTGGATACAGCTGACCAAAATGATTTATTTACAATTCTTGGGAGCTGCCATATTTGGATATCCCATGTCTGCCCACAATGTGCTTGTAAGTAGTACAGGGGTATAATCTTGCATTGCTGTTTTTTAATTGTGATTACATTTTTAACAGAAATGGATATACAATGCCACTGCAAGTTATACACTTTCATACTTCACTTGAATTTCAAATTACGAAAAAATGTGCTTTGGGGGTATGTTACTCAGGTAAACTTTTGTTGACACTACAACTTCCTAAGAAACTTTATAAATGAAAGAAATCAATCATGTCAATAACAAAGTGGAAGAAAGCTTTTATTATACCTCCTGCAACGAGTTGTAGGTGGGGGTATACTGGAAGCAGCTTGTCCGTCCGTCTGTCCGATGTCCGTTTAGACATCTGTTCATGGACAAAATTTTGTCCATGCTTTTATTCCTACATTGTTTGGTCAATTTTTTAAAAACTTTGCACATATATTTAGTACCTGCGATTATGAGGTCTGTCCCACTTTGTGGAGTTATCCCCCTTTTTTAACTTAGAAAATGTTCAATACCTGGGTATACCTTTGTCTGAGCTTTTATTCCTACATTTCTTGGTCAAATTTTTGGAAAATTTGCACAGATATTTAGTACAATGGGAACCTGTGCGCCTGCTATTATGAGGTCTGTCCTACTTTTTAAGTGGAAATATCCCCATTTTTTCGACTTAGAAAATGTTCAATACAGGGGTATGCATTTGTCCAAGCTTTTATTCCTATATTTATGGTCATTTAAAAAAAAAATTTATCCCCCTTTTTAATATGGGGGGTATACCTTAGTCCCACCTGGCACAGGCCCATCTCTAGTTGGATATATTCCATGCGCATCAGTGGTTATGGCAGTTTATGATGCATTTTTTTAACTTTGAACTAACCTTTACAAAATTAGTAGTTCTTGAAAAGGAACGTAGTGCTTGAAAGGAACCATTTCAGAATTATGGTAAATTAAAATTAACAATATGTGTTTTCAGCAGAAATTGGTTGAAATCCGTTGAAAATATTCATTTCAGACTGTTCAGATATTCTCTTAAAGTATTGTAATTTCATTCATGATTTCATGTCACAGAAATTAATAAACTTTGCCCAGGTTGACTGAGATTGGACCAAGATTGTGTTTACAGCTGGTGAAGATTGAGGAAGGTTTAGGAGATGGCGAGGTCATGTACCATTCTTTTGTTGAGAAGTCACAAGAAGAGATAGCTGCTTTGAAGAAGATGAAAACCAAGAAAGGGTGAGTTTTAACATTAATCCGTTTTTAACAAAGTCAAGTTGAGCTATTACAGGTCACTGGGTCAAATGTGGTCGGGGCCAGGGACATAACTCAGAATAAAACATTATTTAGATTGCACTCCTTGCTCAATAAAAAAAAACATTAAATTTTTGTTTTAATTATTTAAATAATATATATGTATATTTTTTATAAATTGAATTATTAAGGATACAAATATTAAAGAAGCTCATCACCCTTCCCCATTGGTGCTGATAGCATCCCTGTTATCAAACACTTGTTCTAAATATTTCACAGTCACAATACAATACACCATGTACATATGCTAGAATGTTATCTCTTACAGTGAAAATAATACAGGTCAGCATACCAGTATGCTCTGTTGATGATAATTATCCTATCTGACAGTGTAGTATTAACAATTGCACAGCTATAGCCAGAGAGGTTTTGTTTTGTAATTAATTTTAAAATTGAATGTCAAATGTATTCCCAGGAGCCATCAGTCTCTACTAATATAAACAACTACTGGTATAGGGATTTGTTTGCAGTCAAAATAGGTCATTCAGACAGTTATAACACTTCCATTCAGTGAATTAGTATCTACCCTATGAATGGTTCTGTAGTTTGTGTGGACCATCTTTTGTTGATGGGATTGTTTCTAATAGACAGAGTTATGAGTTTAAGAATCAGCCACTCACTCCAAAAGCATTAACCCTCTCCATAAGACAAACTATTTGAGTTTTTAGTCGAGTTTTTCAAAAACTCGACTTATGGTTTGACGAGGGACGGGCGGCGGGCTGGCGGACCTAAAGAATGCCTCATAACTTTGACATTTGTGAACGGACTCAAAAATTTTTTGGTATGGCAGTTGCTCCCAATGACTATTTACTGCCTGTATAAAATGGGTCACGTCCGAACTTTTTAACAAGAGTTTTTAGTTAAGTTTTTCACCGATAGCACGATAACTCACGCAAATATTAACCAATTTCAATAATATTTGGTATATGAGACTCTTGCAACAATATCTCGGACGAGTTCGAAAACCAGGTTTGTCCGAAATTTTTTTCCGGAGTTATGCGTCTTAGTTTGTCTATATTCCCTTCAAAGATACGTTACACACTGAACTACATGGTATATTCATCTTTATTCACAAGAAAGGATTCTATGAGATCCGTTTAAAATTTATTATTTTGGTACGAAATAGCTTAAGTACCTTTTTGAATCATTATTTATAATATATGACGTAGCAGGTCAAGGTCATTTGTTCACTTGTTATGTATATAAGCAAGTGGGGACACAGTCAAGATCTCTTTTTTTCTTGTGACTCGAAGGGAAGTACACGCTATGAGCAAATTGAAAACCACATATTATTGTCGGCTTCATTTAACAATTCCGTTCCAATTTGTTTAATTTGTTGTGACATCGTTTCATTTTTGGGAAACGACACAATAATTATTAAATAATATCAGAGTGATAATTTCTTTCAATTTCACTTGTTTTATTTTACACAAAAAATAAAATTAAAACTATTTTATTATGTTGAGAATTGTGGGTAATTCCCCAACTTCCGGTTTCGGAGCACGTGGTTTAGTATTCCGAATTGAATTCGAAATTGAATTCGTCTGTATATATGCAGCCGTTCACGTGTTGAACTCTCTTTGGGAATGCCTATACAGCACAGTTGCTATGTTATCTCTGTTCTTGTGGTTTTAGAATGTAAGTATTAGATCATTCAACCAGTGAGACAACATTGCGGTTAGGAAATTGCCACGTGACAACATTCGTTTTGTTTACGTCGAAATTCTTAAATTGTCACTCACACATCTGTTTCATGTTGACATATGTAGCAAAATTAGGGATCAGGTTTGGGTCCTTTTTTCGTTTATCTAGGAATTAACTCACTTGTGTGGTTTTGCTTGGCTCATAGTTCACTATGAATTCGTTTACAATACAATGCACATTGAGATTGTTTGCCAACAAAATAACTTTTTTGTCAGATCACTGACACAATTTCACACGTAATAATGTGACACATCAGTCACCTAATTTCCTGGAATATTTTTAGGTCACTTTCCTGATCCTTATAACTGGTCATAAAACAAGCGATTTTCTTCCTCGTATGGCCTCGGTTTCAGTCACCCCATTGTCAAGCAGGTTCAGGCTAATCAAATTCCTCGTTCCATGCAGACCTTGAGGGGCCCCGTCGCATACTTCACCAATGTCACTGTCGGCAAGGCGCCATACTGTTCCGAGGGTGGGTTCCACTATGCACGGATCCGACCATGCTCGCCCGCTGCTGCTGGATCCTACCTCAGGTTTTCGTCCTCCCATCTCCCTTTCACAAGCAGGTGGGACGTACAAAGATCTGTCAGCCCCCTAGGGAGCAACTTAACTGGTATCGCATCACGTCACAATTTGCCATCCAAACTTGGATAATCACCATGCAATTTTGTATGAATTTTATGTGACTTTGAGATTGAGAACAAAATACTTTCATCAATCATGTCAATGTGAGGCTCTTTATTGGATAATCAAAATTTCCAAAGTAAGTTGCTCCCTGGCGTCTACCCTCGGGTGGAATTGCTGTTAAGACCATTTCCCGGGACTCTGCATGGCCGTAAAATGCTTGCTCTTTGACAGGAGGTGAGTTGTCGCCAGTGTAGCCACTGGGGCTGTGGCATTTCATTCTATGTATATTTGACTGATCTGCCCATTCAACATGTAGTTCAATGCGGATTGTGTTCATTTAGAAACATTAAGTGTAGTGTCCTCATGTTGGTGAGGCATCTGGATTTGTGTCGTGACCAAGTATGTCGCCACCGCCCTACTGGCTGCACGGTATGATTCAGCTTCACGTTAAGGTTTAAGCTGGCTCCAGTTAGGGGGGGAAACAGTCTGAACATTAATCATACCTCGATGTCTCTTCCCAGGCTTTACGCAGCCCTGTTTATTAAATTTTTTAATTTAAAGATAACAAAATCCATGGTTTGGATCTGCCGATCCCACATTTAGATTACAATTCTAATTAACAGGGCTACTTGCCATCCAATGCGAATCCTGATTCTCACTTTGGTTTTCGGAGAGCTCTTGCTGTTTTTTCTTGTGGCTCTAAAAAAGAACTAGAGTTAATTGCAAGGCATCGAGGTGTGGCAGACGCAGTTTCTCGCCTCCGATTTGGGTCCTGGGAGGTTCGAGGGGAGACCGAGCATTGGGCCACCAGACAGCGCGCCGGCTGATGCCGGATAATCTCGGGGGCTGTCCATAACAGTGTACATAGCACAGTCATCGGCCGGGGCAGAGACTTTTAACAAACTCTCAATTTGTTCTACAACCATGAGGTTTTTCCAGGGCTCAAACTTATTACCTTTCCACTTGTCAGTATTAGCATTGTCCTTTGTTTATGGGTGGCCGTTCGATTTTTCTGGTGATAAATTTACACAGATCATCTTTCGCCCTTACTACGGTTCCATGGGGCGAAACACCAAGCCTTGGATTCCTTGCGAGTGTCAACCTGGCTTTCTGCAGTTATAGGCTCTTTTTTTCTGCGAACCAAGTTGTGACTCACGTTTCTCTGTGCGTAGAACATTCATCAGCTTTTGACTCTACTGTCTTAGGACAATCCCAATGGGCTTTTTACCTGTAGTACCAGGATTAGATCTATTCTCGCTCAATATCATGGCTTTACAGTTTGGGTTAGCTTATCAGGTTACGATATAGACAATTGAACTCACGCAATCTTCTGGGGTGGCGGTACGGTAGGTAATAACCTGTTCCATGTGAACAGGTGCATTTCAGCACTTTGAGCCTTGCATCATGCCAACAACACACGTTGATGCCCTGCTGGAAGGAGTCCTTTGTAGGGGTGCCGCGATTAGTCGTATAATCGATGAACCGTTGATAAAGCCAATCATCGATTACCATTTACATCGTCGATTGATATGCATTATTTAATTTGACATCAGGACATGTCCAGTATTATTGAATACCATGTTTGTTTTACACAGTTTAATCTACAACCGATGGGTTAACAACCTGTGATCGCATATCAATGAGATTCCGTCAACAGGAGTACTACTAACCTATGTTGCAATCAGTCTGCAGTTCATTTGATGATGCGCCATGGTTACTCTTCATGTTGTTGTTAATTCTACAAATTGGCGGCCCTGCAGCTTTGAAATTATGGCGATGTCATTGTATATTTCTACTTGTAAGGCGGAACTACATCTTTGATATATACCGACTGTCACTGTCTTCAATGCGCTGAATGCACTTGCCCTTGAATCTGATTGAACCAATGGGAGTTGATTGAAATTCTCTGGACACTAGGGACCCTATGGCATTTTAATCAGCAATGTTCTCCATGATGTCATTTGAGTACACTGTGCTTGAATAAGTATCCTTAGAGGTTAATTGTATAGGCTATTGCGTATCATGCAGTGAATGCTGAATGAACCTCGATATTATCAAATACAAACCATCGGCCATTCATTATGCATTCCTACTTTTATATGGTTTGCATGTTTGGCTATTCAGACACTGAAATTCATATTTACGTTTGTTCTAATGAACTCACAAATTCTATTATCACCATAACATGGCCGATAATTGTGCAGGTATAGAATACATTCTGTTCATTGGTCAATAAAAGTGGTTTGTGATGCACTTCATTACTGTAAACATGTCCTGAGCCGATTCCTCAAACAACAGTGACATTGTAGTTACCCAGCACCAAGCCGATAAGCCATATTACAGAATACTTCCACTGATGGTGTTCGGTACGATTAATCGATTATAGTCTATTGTTGCTGACCGATTGTCGATTATCAAAATAAATAGTCGTGGCACCTCTGGAATCGGGCATTATTGTACTCAGTGCTCCTTTTTTGACATGCTGTCTTGCATTACTCAAACAGACGGGCAATTCGTCTAACGGCGCACATGAGACAATCATTGTTGGCGACAGAGAGTCTCTGCCCGCGGGGAGGACCTAGGGTCCGGGTCCTCGCTGTATGAGCAACAGACAACCGTCCGACCATACACACATGTGACTGGTCTTCGGTAAATTTTGCCTTCTGTTCACACCTCTGGCATACCTCCTCGACCTCATGTCGACCGAGTATATGTTTTCTCCTTGGTCGTTGCGGTGGGCTAAAAACAATAACTGCTCATGGACCCGGGCCCTTCGGCTGTTAAGAACAATCAGTGAATAACAAGCAGACACAATCTTCTTGTTATCAACAGTCTGGTTGTTTTTGGGACCTTAATCATCCATGGCCTGTTCCTTCTTTCAGACTGTTTGAAGTAGTTCCATCACGATGGGTCTCCTCCTTCTACACATTTTCTAATGTGTTACATGCAGACTGCAAAGTATTCCTTTGAATCAAGTGTACGTGTAACTGCATACACTATAATAGTCTATTGGATTGACAGGCTGTGGAGGTAGTTACAACTCAGGACTCTCCGAACTTTTTCTTCTCGATTGTTTCGATACCAAAAAACATTTTGGGAATTTCCAAGTCCTATAACGCTCTTCATGGACTTAGTTACCTGGGATTTGTTTTACCAGTTTCCAGACTTAAAGTAACTACCAATCATGGGCATTGTCGGACGGAATATGGCCTCTGTCCGGTGTATTAATTCACTGAAGTAAAATACTGTCCTTTTGATGGTCAGTCCGAAAATACTTCTTTTGCGCCTTTATCAGTTGGTCGAGTTAGACAGCGTTACTGCCAGTAGGTCGCAAACCTTACAATCATGATGCGGTGGCTATTTAATTCTCGATTTTCTTCACCATACATGACTTGGTGGTATGTTTCTAATCGTATTTACAGTTGCCACTTCCTCGTTTTGCATCCATATTGACCATTCAGGTAACAATAGATTTCCTTCCTCTGGTGTCGAAACGTTGGGATATCTTGGTTCGTTCAGTCCCATACCATGGAGCAGGGTGGTCTATGCTTTCTGCATATGACCAGCTTACTCCAGGGAGGAGGTGGCACATGCATGTACCTGCATATGACCTTGGGGAGTTTTCACAATTACAGGTTTGTCTGACTTCAGAACCAAAGGGGGGGGGGGGGAGGTGCAGAGATTCAGCCAATGGGCTCATTCTTCCACTTTCTCCACTCTACCTTGTACCATCAATAAAATTTGCAAATCGGTACCTTTTGGATCCATTTGTTGCTACACAGCAGGTTCAAATTAATTACTCTTAACTACAATACAATAGTTTCTCATTCCTCGCAGCCTCCTCCTATGAGTTGATTCTACCATGTAGTTCAGTGTGTAACATATCTTTGAAGGGAATATAACATTTTCAATAGAAAATACATATTCCCTATAAGATACTTACACACTGAACTCACAGGTCCCTCCCAAATTGGGATTTTCCCTCCCCGCTGCTCGGTCACACCCCTCGAATCTTGTAAGAGGATGAAAAAAAAAGAGATCTTGACTGTGTCCCCACTTGCTTATATACATAACAAGTGAACAAATGACCTTGACCTGCTACGTCATATATTATAAATAATGATTCAAAAAGGTACTTAAGCTATTTCGTACCAAAATAATAAATTTTAAACGGATCTCATAGAATCCTTTCTTGTGAATAAAGATGAATATACCATGTAGTTCAGTGTGTAAGTATCTTATAGGGAATATGTATTTTCTATTGAAAATGTTATTTTTAGCAATTTTATCACTGTTAGCGCGATAACTTGATGAAATATTAACCGATTTCAACAATATTTGGTATATGAGTCTCCTGCAACAATATCTCGGACGTGTTCGCAAATCAGGTTTGTCTGAATTTTTTTCCGCAGAGTTATGGGTTTTAGTTTGTCTATTTTTAGCAATTTTATCACCGTTAGCGCGATATCTCGATGAAATATTAACCGACTTCAACAATATTTGGTATATGAGTCTCCTGCAACAATATCTCGGACGAGTACGAAAACCAGGTTTGTCCGAATTTTTTTCACGGAGTTATGGGTCTTAGTTTGTCTATTTTTAGCAATTTTATCACTGTTAGCGCGATAACTTGATGAAATATTAACCGATTTCAACAATATTTGGTATATGAGTCTCCTGGAACAATATCTCGGACGAGTTCGAAAACCAGGTTTGTCAGATTTTTTTTCGCAGAGTTATGTCTATTTTTAGCAATTTTATCACCGTTAGCGCGATAACTGGATGAAATATTAACCGATTTCAACAATATTTGGTATATGAGTCTCCTGCAACAATATCTCTGACGAGTTCGAAAATCAGTTTTGTCCGAATTTTTTTCGCAGAGTTATGGGTCTTAGTTTGTCTATTTTTAGCAATTTTCTCACCGTTAGCGTGATAACTTGCTGAAATATTAACCGATTTCAACAATATTTGGTATATGAGTCTCCTGCAACAATATCTCTGACGAGTTCGAAAATCAGGTTTGTCCGAATTTTTTTCGCAGAGTTATGGGTCTTAGTTTGTCTATTTTTAACAATTTTATCACCGTTAGCGCGATAACTCAATGAGATATTAACCGATTTCAACAATATTTGGTATATGAGTCTCCTGCAACAATATCTCGAACGAGTTCGAAAACCAGGTTTGTCCGAATTTTTTTTCGCAGAGTTATGGGTCTTAGTTTTGTCTATTTTTAGCAATGTTATCACCGTTAGCGCGATAACTCAATGAAATATTAACCGATTTAAACAATATTTGGTATATGAGTTTATTGCAACAATATCTCGGACGAGTTCAAAAACTTGGTTTGTCCGAATTTATTTCCGGAGTTATGGGTCTTAGTTTGTCTATTTTAATCACAATTTTATCACCGTTAGTGCGATAACTCAATTGATATTTGGTATATAGGTCTATTGCAACTTTTTTTTCCGGAGTTGTGCACCTTATTGCAGAAGTTTGGTTCGACTGCCAAAAAAACATCTTAGATGCGTACCCCTTGTTGAGTTAAAGTTTGGTACTGATATATGGGTTCCCATCATTATAGTTTTTAGCTCACCTGAGACGGTTGGATCTCTTTGAAACTGAACAGCCATGATTGTGATCATTGTATTTGCATCATCAATCCTATCCCTTTATTGTATGACTTCAAATTTAACTTTCCTTATCCTCAATCCTCCCATTAACTGCAATGCTTAACAGTTTCCAAATTATCCCCTCTCCAAGTTGAGCTACCATGTCATGGCCACTTTCATTACTGAATGAATTTTCACAATCGGTTATTAGAGTATACATTGGAATGGTCTATTTGTCCCCCGAAAATTAATTTCGGGGGACTATAGAAATCAGCACCGTCTGTCCGTGCGTCTGTCCAATCCGTTCTAAGTACACTAACTCAAACAAATATTAATTTTTTATTTCCAGTTGGTTTCCACAATATTTCGGACGAGTTTGAAAACCAGTTTTGTCCGATTTTTCTTACCTGAGTTATGCCCCTTAGTTTGACGATTACTCGCAATTTTTTGGCATGAGCACAACAACTCGAACAAATATTAACCGATTTCAATAATTTTTTGTTTATTAGTTGGTTGCCACAATATCTTGGACGAGTTTGAAAACCAGTTTCGTCTGATATTTCTTACCTGAATTATGCCCATTAGTTTGATGATTTTTTGCCATTTTTTTTGTTGTACAGTCAATTTCAGTTAATTGCATATCGTTTAAATGCATATTTCGGCTATTTGCATAAAATATGCATGCACCAAACCATTTTCTCATAAAAAGACTATTTTTTAATCGTTTATTTGAATAAGGGTCAGACTCTATTCCATTTTTATGCATACAAAAATTGCCAAAAATGTTGATGAGAAGGGGTAAAAAGTCACCTCATGGTGCCGAAATTATAGCAATTTGTAAAAATATTTACTTTGAAAAACGTATTTTATGGGAAAACTTAATACAAAGTTGGTAACAATGACCATCGCGAGAACAACGGCAGTTTTATTACACACGTGCTTTTCTATCTCTTCTAACATACTTCTGTCCACAGACATTTTCTGTATGTTTACATATTTCCTTGCGAATTGCATGATTTCTAAAAAAATTCTATATTTATTTGTTTGTTTGAGTTGTGTCTGCTTCATAAAAAAACGGTTGTAAATACATGCAGTTCCAGTTGCAATTTTGATAAGTGAAGTTTCCGGGAATTCCATCAACGAAGACTCGAGACGCCGACTAAACACATGGTGTTTGTAATCACCGGCGCAATTGATTCCTGGAATTTATGTCAGATTCAGATAATCCTATTGAAAGATAAAATAATATTTCCAGGAATTCTATCAGATTAAGAGAATCTGTTGAATTGTGTCAGCTTCAGAAAATACAAGTTTGTAAACACCTACGCAATGATTCCAGTTTCCCGGTCAGTTTGTGTTGAAACCGAAAGTGAAACTAAGATTTTCCAGGTAGCTCTAATTACGCAAGATTACGGAAAATAGTTCATAAATAAATCATCAAATTATTGTCTTAGCAACACAAAGTGATTTATTTTATCTAAATTTAAATAACCCATATTTTAATAACAGGTCTTCAATATTTATTCATGCTCCAACTTCTTAGAAATCACCGGCTTCTGGGAAACAAAACAGCTTCAGTGGCGATGACAAAATATTAATCAAGTCACCGCAAATATGCATGCATTGAGGTGTGAATTTGACCTAATTCCATTAACTGCAGCACAAAATAAAAACATAGCAATGTCAATGAGGTCACTAAAGAAATGCTCCAGACAGGCGCACGTGCTATCAAAACAGTAACCTTTGTTGAACTGTCATGTTGCTTGTGGTCATTTGTGAGCGTACCAATTAAAGAAGGTGGCATACACTATTGGGCTTCAATGTTTAATTAAAACTATATTGGGGCTCAATTCAGCAAACATTTACGTTTGACAGTTTCTACTCAATTGTTTTGGTGTGATTGTGCACTGAATAATTATCAGATCGTGATTTTATTTAATTTTGAAGACACTTTATTTCCCCAAAATAAATGTTGCATTTAATGAATAGAGTTATGCCTCTCCCATAGTTCAATATATATTTGTAAATTGCACTCACAAATATGCATGATATATTGGGAAATCAATTTGATTTTTGTTAGTTTTTCTAGTTGGCTACATGGATAGATGGTTGGGTGATAACAAATGTTTGTTTTTGTATAATATTACGTTGATGGCATGCATTTCTTATAGGTATTGTATTGAATAAATTACGCATGTGTGCAGTATTTAGAATAGGGGGAAACTGAAAACAGTTTTATTCTTCAACATTACCTCATTTTAGATGATGATATAATATCACATAACATTAAATTGACACAATTTACTATAGATTAGGCTCTTCATATACCTATTTATTTTTAAACAAACAAAATTACCGAAAATAAACGGCAACTACCGTACATAGAATTATCCCCCTTCTCATAACGTGAAACAAACGAAAATAGTATTTTTATATTTTTATCGGGAAACATTGGCGTTTTTCTTACCAGTTTTTGGTGGCTATTAACTGATATTTGGTGGGTAGTTAATGATTATTTGTTTAATATTACATGTGTGTAATGCATTTCTAACTGATTGATAGGATATATTTTAAATATAAACATGTATATAGTGAGTTTATTATCAATGAGGGTTGCCGTTCCCAACAAGAACATTGTTTTATTCTTGAACATTTTACAATCGTAGATGATAATATAATATGGAATAACATTAAATTAATATAGATGAAGCTCTTTAGATATTATTTTGTTTAAAGAAACTAAATTGATGATGAAATTGAATGAACGAAACATGAACAATTCACTGTATTTCTAGACTGATGCTGGTGATAGAAAAACGGCTTGTGCTTCTTTTTTTGTGATTTCGGCTTTATGCATATTCGGTTAACTGCATAAGAAAAGCCATGCACTGACGCTATGCAATAAAGCGAAATATCTGGAACAAATATTAACCAATTTCACTAAAAATAAATTATGGTAGTTCGGTCAAAATATTTTTGTACATGTTATGGCTTATTTTGACTTGGAATTTAAAATAATTGAGGGTTTTCATTCGACTTAGAACTCACACAATTGTTGGTTTCTGCATTATAACTTTTAGTTGTGTTTCTTTAATCAGAATGAAATTTGTTATGTGGATTAATTAATTTTATTCCTAACACTGCCAACTGGGAGTTAGCCATCTTGGAGTTAGCCACTGTTTCGGGGGAAACTCTTGTCAGCGACCTTTTATATTTATTTGGAAGCATTTTGATAAGGCCAAATAAAATAGCACCTTCGTTTCCGGTAACGGAGTGCAAAATATTAGGGTAGGGAGGGGGTAAAAAAAAAATCCCAATTCCCACAACGCACAAGGTAATAACAGCTTTATGTATTGTAGATACAGGTATACTATGTATATAGTCTATCTGGATATACTATTGTAATGAACTCGCAAGGCACATTATTTTATATTCTTTTATTTCAGTTTTTATTTATCATATGGCCTGGCAATAACAGGAGTCAGACCGCTCTTTGTACAAATCTTGCATATAGGAGTGACTGTCTTTGAATCTTTTGTCTTAGGGAAGCTTTCACCACTACCTTCCCCAATTTCCAAATTCGCCGATACCAGAACCATAGTATGCCAACTCTAGAGGATCTGAAAGGGATAACCTTGGGTAGTTTTGGGAAAGTGTCCGGGGTCCATGCAATTGGGAAAAATAGATACCGTAGCGGGGTAAATTGGGAATTTTTTAATTGAAATAATGAATTTTAAAAATAAGATGTTTAAAGCTTAATGAACTAATGAATAAAACAACAGTGTATATTCCAGTTCATATTATAAAGTCTGTAAGGTCTCTATAAATCTGAAACATGACAAGTATAAACCAGCTCATACTAAGTCAATACCTCAAATAAATCTGATATAGACTTTATCCTAGTAGTTGAAATTATTATACAATTATAGTCAGGACTATTATATATGATTGATTCTTGGTATAATTTAGCAAATTCATGTAGAATTGAGTAGTTATTCCATAACATGTTGCGTTAAAGCATGAGTTCCCTGTATGTGAGCAATATTCAACCTGCTAAAAAATCCCAACCTACCTTCCCACAAATCATCTATTTTTCATCTAATTATCATACTGGGGTTACATGCTTCAGTGCCTAACTATCAGAAAATTTAACAAATGATTGTTGAGAATTTGTACGAAACAATCAATTGTCATATATGTCCAAAGCCATTTAATTTCTATTAATCAACACCCCTAAACATATCAAATTGAGTTATTAAACAAACATATTCCATACCCATCAGTCTAAAAGACTTTGGGTTAAAGTTGCCTATTTTCAAGGAATTGTATTTTTGGATGTTTGTTAGCCCACTAACCCGGGTTTTGTGTGGTTTGTGAGCACGATTTTGCAAGTTAATTAGGCTGTTAATGACTCATTGAATTAAAATCAGAAACTGGAAGAATAAAGTCAAGTTGGGAGAATAAGATTGGTAATTTTCAGACTGTAAATTGGGAACTTTGAATTTTTTTTATTTTGCAAAGTTTACGGGGGGCCATCTGGCAAACGGGGGGGGGGGGGGGGGGGGGGGGGGGGGGGGGGGGGGGGGAGGTTACCGGAACGAAGGTATATTTTTTTATGCCTAAACAAGAGCAGAATGTATATGATTCATATTTAGTTTTTGGAGGGAATGTTTAGATAATATGTTAAAAAAAAGTAGGCTGTCTGTTGAACTTGTTATCTGATTGATCATTCCCAAAGTCAACTACCTGTCAACATGTATTTAGTCATGAGGGAGTTTAAAAGTGTGATTACATGCCTCTTTGAAGTTTCGTGTCTAAGCATGACCACATAACAACAGTGAGTTTTGGTCTTGGTTGCCATCGTAGTTTTTTTTAATTCAAAATATTTTTCGGCAGTCTCCCCAATCCATAGTTTTTAACAGATTTGTTAGAATCACCACAAAAAGCAGAATTTTGATTTTATAAAAGAAACACGGCAAAGCTGAATGGTGAGCCTGGTGAATTCTGATTGAAACCTGTTACACATGGCATACATCAAGTTTTACATGGCCTGATTTTTTTTTTTAAGTTGGAACATTGATTGGTATTTACACTATACAGTGAGTTATGCAGATGTCAGGTATGAGACTCTAGTTCACATTAAATTAATTTGTGAAAGTCAGTGTCCCAATATGTTGAGGTTGAATATGTATATCTGTCTTCCATGACCTGGATTGTAAGCATGGATTTGTGCGTGTATCTTGTCTTTTCCGCATTTGTTATTTTTAGTCGAGTTTTTTTCCAATACTCGACTTATAGTTTGATGGTGGGCGGGCGGGCGGCGGACGGGCGGCGTGTTTTGCTTATAACTCAACCGTTTATTGACGGATTCGAAAACCGGCCTGGTCCGATAAAATTTGATAGAGTTATGGCCCTTAATTAGTCATTTTTCACGAATTTTCAGCTCGTTAGCGCGATAACTTCAACAAACGTTATCCGATTTGATTGAAATTTGGTATATAGGTGTCTCCCAAGAATATCTCAGTCGAGTTCGAAAACCGGCCAGGTCCGATAAAATTTGATAGAGTTATGGCCCTTAATTAGTCATTTTTCGTGAATTTTTAGCTCGTTAGAGCGATAACTTCAACAAACGTCCTCCGATTTGTTTAAAATTTGGAATAGACGTACTTGCCAAGAATATTTCGGACGAGTTCGAAAACCAGCCTGGTCCGATAAAATTTGATAGAGTTATGGCCCTTAATTAGTCATTTTTCGATTTTACCTATTAATTAGTCTACCGATACTGATGCACACCAATTGGCGGTAGCCACCGGCGGTAAGCCACCGAAAACGAGACACAGCATCTCTGATGCCACCTCTTGTTTCTTCTTTTCTCAATCAAATTTTATAAAAAGAATATGTATATCTGCTGCATCAATCTTATGGACTATTCTATTTCTCGTATAACAGGAACCTGAAGGAGGATAGAAAAAGAATTCAAAAAGAAAATTTGAAGAAGAAACAAGAACTGAAGGAGAAGCACAAGGAGAAAAGTTTGGAAGGGATGAAGAGAAAGATAGAATCAGACAAAAAAGGTCAGGGTCACCTTGCATATGAATACAATACTTTTGGTTCCGTTTAAAAAAAAACTTTACCTGTAGATTGGCGAGGTCGGTTCTACGGGCAGGCGGACGTCTACAGATAGCACGATAACTTGGTCAATAATCAACAGATTTTTTTTATATTCAGTATATGAGACTTGCTCAACATTGTCTTGACCGAGTTAAAAACCGGCCAGGTCCTTATCTTGGCCCTTAATTCGTTCATTTCCGTGATTTTTTATCGCTCTCTCTTGAACAATTATCAACTGACAGTGTTCGAGCTGTCGGGTGCCATTGGGGCCAAATGCCCGAAAAATACAATATGGCCTGAAAAATATCGCCTATGACCCGAAAACTGGCCCAAGGAAATTTACTTTACATAATGTAGAACAGCTCTGATGACACTGCCATAACAGTGCAGCCAATAATCGACATACTAATTAAACATAGCATCCTGATTAAATCTAGCAATAAAGAACTCGCACCTCGCTGGCTGCAGGCTTGGACATTTCTCGACATGCGTGTTTAGGATTTCACAAACCATCCGCTTTATACATTAGGAATAAAAAACAAGTACATTTTCTATCAAACAAATGCGAGTTGTATTTATTGAGATGGAGCATCTGAGCATATGACCGGAAGGAACAGAGGTGTGGCTACATGCATGAAAGACAAGTTCCAGCAAGTTTTATCAGTGCATTGTATTGTGCACTGCTTATCGCTAGCCAGTTGCGATGCAGCAGATCAAATTCCTTATTTGGACAAATACCAACATGTTCTCAATACTGTGTACACATACTTCAATCGTTCGCCAAAACATCAAATCGTGTTAGAGAAATGTTCAAAAGTTCTATGATGTCAACACAAAGAAAATAAAGCAAGTCTGTACGATACTTTGCAGTCTTTCTGTTAACCCTTTGAGTGCCAGGTCCGATTTTTGTATCAACCCATATACCCTGTGACAATGCATTCTCTTATATATGCGAGTCGACCATAGGTCGCCTCGCATATATAAGAGAATGCATTGGCCTAACAATTTTTCATCTTTTGTTATTATTTTTTTTAATTTTTTTACAATTTTAATAATTATTTCTTATATTCTTTAACTCTTTCGCTGCCAAACGTGCATAAATGCGAACTTCGGAGACGCTGCCAATCGCGCATTTTTGCGAATTTGGTATGTAGTCTAATGTATGGGATATAACTATATTCTTTCCGGCATGTTTGACAGTGTACAATGTATTTATCTGTAGTACTGTTGCGCGCGAACAATTTAAAGCGACAATGTCCTCAAGGTCATGCTATTTCTGACGTTATGGGAGTACAGTCATAGCCGGAATATTGCGTCATTGTTGTTAGCACGTGGTTATCAGTCGAAAATGGCTGCTCGCATTTAAGACTCAGGACTGAAGAAGTTATTGTTATTACCTCTATACTCTAATGATCGAGGGGCGCCTGCGGCGCATAAGATACTAATACCTATTTTTTATGTGGGCAGTAGCCTCTATAGGGGCGCCTGCGGCGCATAAGATACTATGGGTGGTGGGTGGGTAACTAACCTTTATACTCTAATGATCGAGGGGCACCTGCGGCGCATAAGATAATTATACCTATTATTTATGTGGGCAGTAGCCTCTATAGGGGCCCCTGCGGCGCATAAGATACTATGGGTGGCGGGATAGGGTGGCGGGTGGGTAACCAACCTCTATACTCTAATGATCGAGGGTCGCCTGCGGCGCATAAGATACTTATACCTATTATTTATAATACACCTTTACTGGTTTTGAACAACCCTTGTCTATTGTATCGTTTTCCAGTGGTGATAACAGGCAAGTAAATCAATTATGCTGGCGAGATGACCATGCGTACGCCCGCGTGACCCATATGATTCACATAAATCATCGTAAAACCCAATTTTCCTGAAATTCAAGATGGCCGCCAAGATCACGTGACTTATAAGTTATAAGGGGCGGAGCAGGGTCATATGTCCCCCTGCAGGTATATATACATATGGGTATGGTTATATATATATATCTATATTTGGAATTGTACCTATCAGGGAATATTCAAGCAACAAAAGCACGAACTCAACAAAGTGCGCCATTGTATCCCATTTTGCTACAAATAGGTGGCAACTTGCATAAATCCAAAATGGACGCCAAGGTCACGTGATCTATTTTATGTCCAAAGTGGGTTCATATAGGTAGCTCCTGTGTACCTTACTGTTGGACATCGTATAATTGGGTTGAAAATTAGAAAACAAACAACACACCCATTCATACCCACACAAAATGTACATATACAGGCAAATAGCCACTAATCCAAGATGGCCGCCAATGTCACATGACCTTGGTGGGCGTGTCCACGGTGGCATTCGACAGGGTATACATATGTCTATATACATGTGAAGTTTCAACTAATTATATTAGAAACTGCTTGAGATATAATGTATTACCCATATATACCTGAAATACATGGATATATGTACAGGATGCGTGGTACGTCTGTGGTGGCGGGTGGCAGCGAAAGAGTTAACAGACTTATTTTGTAGGTTTAGTGCCAGGGAATCTTACATTTTTCATGGACATCAAAATTATTACTATGAACACTTGGTGATAGTTTTGAGTTATAACATGCCCCTAAGGTTTTATCCAGTATGTTTTTTAATTCGCTATAGCATGCTTAAGCATACCCAAAAAAAAATTCAACACAAAAAAATAAAATCTAAAAAAAACAAAAAAAATTTTTTAATTTTTTTTAGGGCCGATTTTACACACCGTAAATTAGGGATGATGAGATTGGCCCGTGGCACTCGAAGGGTTAAATACATTTGATTATACCATATACATCAGTATTTGTCTTTGATGAAATTTCCTTAAACAAAAGGCCCAAGATTTTTTTAAATGGTCCAAAAAGTATTGCGAATGGTCTGAGTTTTGGCCCAACAATTTTCGAGGGCAGCGCCAACACTGTCAACTGATTTTGTTGATATTTGGCATATGAGACTTGTTGAACAATGTCTTGTGCGAGTTTGAAAACCGGTTATGTCTGCCTATTCTGGGAAGAGTTATGGCCATTAATTAGTTCATTTTCGAAAATTTTAAACACAACAGCACGATACTGATAGTGATTTTGTTGATATTCAGTACATGTATGAGACTTGCTCAGCAATGACTTGTGTTTAAAACCGGCCAAGTCCATGTATTTTGGGCAGAGTTAAGGCCCTTAATTGTGTCATTTTGTGAATATTGATCGCGATAGCACAACATAACTTAGGCGAGGTAGCCATTTTCAATCCAAGCCCATGTTTGGCATAGCTACAGCAACTTGGCCCCGCATCTCTGATGCAATTCTTGATACATTGTTCAAAGATGGGTCTTATGCCTTTCCCTAAAGTTGTAACATCATAGTACTCCAACCAGATAAACAATGCCAAACACCCGGTAAATGTGAGATTGTCAGAAACTAAAATAATTTGGAATAGCTATGACCATCTAGACACAAATGGCTGCTTTTCATGGCTGTATAGTAGGTTTATAAAGTGACATATCAAATGTCTGGGAATTTGGTGATTTTTATGCGATCTCCGGCCAAAATGTTAATGTGTTTGTTTCACAGTAAATTTGTTTTTAAAATCTGTACAGACAACGGTTTTTATTTTTAGTCGAGTCAAAAAACTCGACATATAGCTTGGCAAGGTCGATTCGTGTGTGGTGGGCGACGGCCGTCTACAGATGGCGATAGCGAGAGAAAATATCAACTGATTTGTTTGATATTCAGCATATGAGACCTGCTCAACAATGTCTTGATCGATTTCAAAACTTAGACAAGTCCCCGTATTTTGGACAGAGTTACAGCCCTTAATTAGTTAATTTTCATGAATTTTGATTGCGAAACCACAATAACTTGAACAAATTGATATCAGACTTGCTCAACAATTTCCTGATCAAGTTTTGCAAACTGGCCATGTCCGCCTACTTTGGGCGGAAATAAGGCACTTTGAGTTTGTTATTGTGAAATTTGATCATGTTAGCATGATAATTTAGAACAAATATCAACTGATTTTGTTGATATTTGGCATATGAGACTTGCACAACTATGTCTTGATTGAGGTTGAAAACTGGCCAGGTCTGCGTATTTTTGGCACGGTTACTGCCCTTAATTAGTTATGGTATGTTGAACTTCCTGTAGTGTTGTGCATGATAGCCAGTTACAATTAATCCTTTTTCAATCCAAGCTCTTGTTTGCCATAGCTACCGTAACTTGACACCGCCATGCGACTCTTTTTTTTTTTTTATATCCTTACCATCTATTGCCTACACTACAGTGTTGGCAAATTTTTTGTTATTATCTGTAATAATTGTATTTTAGCCTATTTCCAAGGAAAGTTGAAAACTTACATTGTTAATCCATCTAAAATTTAGTAGGCATCTACAGAAAGCCATTTGATTGTCTCAAAGTACTATTGTGTATGCAACCATGATTACATATCTATGCTGTTTGGCTGTTTGGCAATTCCTGTCGTCAATCAATTACTGTGGTCAATTAATCACTGTGGTCAATCAATCACATTTCCTGTGTTAAATCAATGACTCACTATTAGAGATGGGTGGTATTGAAATTTCAGGCTCGGTATCTGTAAATTTTCGTCGGTATCGGTAAGGTAATCGGTATTGCTATTAAATTACAAAACCAGAGCAGAGATTCCCAGTAAATTGCAGTAATTCAAGTTTTTAACTGAACAATATACATGTATATATGCCCACGGATTTACTACATTCGAGACAACAGCTAAATGAGGCACCACAATGACCTACACAATTATTCAATTAAGTGATATTCATTCATCTCTTTGATGATTTACACGCACGCCGTCCCACCGCTTTTGAAAAGAATAAGAGATTGCATCATTCTATATATATGTGTCAATTTCGTCACATTTTCGCGAGTGAATAGAATTGTGAGTAGTAATCAGTAATCAAAATTCACAAATCCCAATCAATAGCCGCAACGCCAAAATAAATCTTATAATTTAATCAATTGATAGATCTGTTCTATTTTTAGAAAGTGAATGTAGATTCTGATTCACTGTATAAATGAAATCGGACCTTATTTCTGTTTATGCCGCTTGCATTGTCGGTGTCTTTGAAGTCGCCAAAGCCACATGCTCTACGGACTGCCACCGCCTGAGCATTATACAGTGACAGTCAGTGTGGCATTGACGACGTTACAATGTAGCAATAAGTTACAGCACAGCTTCTTTGATACACTGTGTAGTGTGTATCTATTCTGACAACTGCATTGATTGTTAGGCCCGTAACTAGGTCAGCCATCTGTGAGTGTTTATTCCTTTTGCTTGCTCAAGGCGTGTCAAACTGATAACAGGTCACGGTCAGCTGACTTCTTATCAAGTGGATGCTTTTTACCAGTCGGGTTCTTTGTGGTGGTCTGATGGATTTGTATAATTCTGAGATTAATTTTAATTAAAGTACCGAATCAAAACTGTTTACTGAGAAACTTTACTCAATACGAAGACACACAAGCTGGCAACAGATGAATAATTTCAGTACCGAAAATTCGGTATTTTTAGTTTTGATTCGGTACGGTAAATCGGTATTATGCTGATACCGATACCGCACGGTAAATACCGAGTACCGCCCATCTCTACTCACTATTGGAACTCACTACTAACATTTTGGAATATCTTAGTCTCCTTGGGGTACAGCAATCAGATGACGTTAAAAAAAATGTTCACTAATAATGAGGAATACATAAGACTGCTTTACAAAATCCGAAAAATATGACATTTGACTCTTGGCTCACCAGTGTCCCATTTCCCTAATTGTGATAACAAATTTACATCCATATTGTGCAGATATGAAATAGGCAGCATTGTTCATATGTGTTAACTTTTCCCATCCACCTTAAAATGAGCCTATTCAGTTCATAGATTCTGGAGAAGAAGATATATATATAGACATGTTGACAGATGGATGAACAATGGCTATATTTAACAGAGTCCATACATATTTAGTGTCTTCTACTCAGGAGTCCCTGTGCATGCACAAACATTTGTATAGAAAACTATTTGCCCATTCCAGATGCTAATGGTGGAGATGATCAAGATAGTGATGTTGAGCATTATAAGCGTGAAGTTGGACTGGATCCTGATGCAGGTTAGTCTCTTAATTGTTTCAACTAAATAAATAGTTGGTACCAGGTAGTTGGTTGGGCTTCTGTAATGTGTCTAAATCTTAGGTTGTTTGTATAAATATATATTCTATGGAATACGGAACAGCTGTGGCCTAGGAGTGCCTACCAAGTGACAGACAAGACTTCCCCTCGTTATTTACCCCAGAAGAGATAGAGTTAATCCCCATCCATTGAGAACAAGAGATGGACTGTCGTCCGGTGCATACCCCCTCATGGCATACCGCCTAGTGTGGGCACATCTATAACTTATGATGGCTATACTCAGACATATGGACCCAGAAATCAGCATTTTCATATAAACAAAGATGAATAACTATAGAACAAAAAACCAAAACAAACATTTGAATGTGCCATTAAATGTCCTCATAGTGGTGAACATCCATACAAAATTTCATTGAGATCCGAGCATTACTGTTCAAGTTATGAGCTGAACAGACATCGGATGGATCAAACAGCCAACATTTCCAGATAAACAAAGATGAATTACTCTAGAATGGAAAAGCAGAACAGAACAATGGAACCCCCTATTGAATGTCCTCATAGTGGTGAACATCTATACCAAATTCCATTGAGATCCCAGCACAACTGTTGAAGTTACGACATGAACAGACACCAGATGGACCAAAAAGCCAACATTTCCAGATGAACAAAGATGAATAACTCTAGAATGGAAAAGCGGAACAAAACGATGGAACCCTCTTTTTAATGTCCTCATAGTAGTGAACATCCATACCAAATCCCATTGAGATCCCAGTACAACTGTCGAAGTTACAATATGAACAGACACCAGACGAACCAAAAAGCCAACATTTCCAGATGAACAAAGATGTATAACTCTAGAATGGAAAATCCGAACAAAACGATGGAACCCTCTATTGAATGCCCTCATAGCAGTGAACATCCATACAAAATTTCATTGAGATCCGAGCACTACTGTTCAGGTTATGACATGAACAGACACCAGATGGACCAAAAATCCAACATTTCAAGATAAACAAAGATGAATAACTCTAGAATGGAAAATCCGAACAAAACGATGGAACCCTCTATTTAATGTCCTCATAGTTGTGAACATCCACACCAAATTTGGTTGAGATCCCAGCACAACTGTTGAAGTTACGACATGAACAGACACCAGACTGACCAAAAAGCCACTATTTCCAGATAAACAAAGATGAATAACTCTAGAATGGAAAATCCAAACAAAACGATGGAACCCTCTATTTAATGTCCTCATAATAGTGAACATCCATACCTAATTTCATTGAGATCCGAGCACTACTGTTCAAGTTATGACACGAACAGACATCGGACGGACGTACGGACTCACGGACGCACGCACGGACACACGGACGCACGCACGGACGGACGCACGGACAGGTGCAAAACAGTATACCCCCTTCTTTTTTTTTAAAGGGGGTATAATAATAGACTGACAGTACGGACCAGATCAAAATTAAGCACAGAACACATAACATGTTCACAGTTTATTTGACCTGATATGTTGATAATACAACTTTCAAATGGTAGTTAACATGGAATATGTTGTATATAATGCCATCTGGGGATTCGAAAATTGGAAATAATGAGAATAATTGAGCTATTTAATAATGTGTTAGTTTTTTTCAAAAACTCGATTTATGCTTTGGCGAGCTCGTTAGGTTGGCATCGGGGCAGGCGGGCGTGACACCGTTAGCAGGACAACTCAAATAAACATCAACCGATTTCATTCATATTTGGTATATGGTTTGTTGCTACAATATATTGAATGAGTTAGAAAATCAGGTTTGTCCTATTCTTTTATACAAGAGTTATGAGACTTATTCAGGTCTGAATTAGCCTTAGGTAACATGCAGGTTGCATAAGGTAAGACACAAAGATAGCAGGGTTATCATTATCACCCCTGGCCGAGTGGTCCTGCAAATGTGCTATAATGCTGTGGGTCCTGCTGAATTGCTATGATGATGTTAGGACAAACTGATGCTGTTAAGAAAAAGTACCGTTATTTTTTCTAAAGTTGTCATTTTTGTGGTTTTCAAATAATCTGAGCATATCAAGGAAAAGCCATTATTTGTATCAAATATTCGAGAAACATATATTTTGCGAAATAGTTGTAAGACTAATTGTATTAGTTGTTGAAAATCGACTCTAATCAATTTGGCTATTCATGTCGTTTTACAAACACTGGCACAGCCATTATTCAATTTTTCAAAAATATATATGTTCTTGAATGTTTCATACAGACACTGGCTTTTTCTCAAATCCCTCCGATTAGCCAAACACCACACAAATGACAACTTAAGAAAAAATAATGGTACTTTTTCTTAACAGCATCAGTTTGCCCTAACAGCATCATAGCAATTCAGCAGGACCCACCAGCATCATAGCACATTTGCAGGACCACTTGACCAGGGGTGATTATCAATCTAACACAGGTAAATTTGCTTTGGAACAAAACTATTTAACATTTCAGACACATTCCCAGCAAAACGGATTCCTAAAAGAAAAAGTTTTGATATGGACTCGGATCAAAAGAAAAAGAAACTTAAAAAATCAGATTTTCTTGACAGCAAAGACCGCTCAATCGAGCAATCAAAAACAAAGTTCTTCAAAAACAGAGCGAAATATGCCAAAAAGAAATTGAAAAAGAAGCTGAAGCATAAGAAGTACGGGTGATGTTTACATATTTATGAATTCACACAGTCTGGTGCTCATGGTCATGAATGTCCTGAAAATGAGAGAATTTCGTTGTAACATGATATGAATGTTTACTCGACAGAAATATGCACTACAGGAATATACCACTGCCAGGAGTCAAGCTTTGTTACCACTAGTAGTTAATGGATTCTGCAATAGATCCTTAAATATCCAGAAAATTATGTTGGTAAAAGAGAATAATAAATCAATTGTGAATCATATGAAACTGTTTTCATTCAGATCTTCAGTCCTGATTCTGGTGAAATAACTAAAAATACTTGTCAGTATCAGTATCCTGTGGGTATTCAGATTTAATGCCTGATGCATATAATTCACTCCTGTAAACAGAGCATGACGATACTGCTGAACCGATCTGTTTTTCCTGTGTACCTATGATCCTATCAAAGCTGAAATTGTTTACAAGCTCCAGCATCTTGATGAAATTTAACCCTTCTATACTAGAAATACTCATTGACAAGTAATTCCTTAAGAAATGTTCAGAGAATAGGTTCAACAAACAACCATAGGCCGTTTGTTGAACTTATTATCTAAACAATTCCAGCCAATGAATAAGACTACTGCTGTAATTGTATTATCAATTACTCTGTCTGTTGTCTGCTCATATTCCTGAACACCACTCCAGGTTATAGACCATTCCAATATATACTTTTATAACGTAATAGGATATTCCATTTAGTAATGTAAAGGTTAAATATAAACTGTTTACAATATTTTATCACACATGTCAGGTTGTATCAACATTTTCATTCCTGAATGGATTCTACTATTCTGTTCTGAGGGTAGTTATTGATCCATTTATTACACGCATTCTGCAGTATGATTTCAGTGCGTGGAGCAATAATCACCACAGAACCGTCATGCTACTAGCATGGATGCAACTTCCGATTGAGAATTTCTGCTCCAAGCCACGTCCTCGAGGATGAGTCCCCCCACGATATTCGAAGTTCAAAGTTGCTTGTCAAAGGCAATTAACACAGTGTGACATCCAAGTGGCATCCAAGTGGGATTCAAACATCACGTTATGTGTCCAGCAATAACTTATTTATAACTATACTCAAATAGCCTAAGTATTTAAACTACCCAGCAGCACTTATCCAGTTATCCTCTGTACTTGTTGGTGGTGGATTGAAATGCAGACAATACTTCTGGTAAAAGATTTATTTATTATGTTAAAACTTAGTATCAAAAACTGCTTTTCCATCTTCGACAGTTGAAGCACTATTCTGAACGCCTTCTACTGATTGTGATTGTCCCTTGCTTGTCATCTCCGAATCCTTGTATGGTTCATCCCATTTCTGCAAAAATACATCAGTAGACACTGTCAACGATTTTGATCTTGTAATTTGTTTGTGAACTCAATTAAATTCTGCCAGACATTTAACTGTCATACCTACTTTATTTTGACCCAATCCCAAATTTAGTTTTTCATGGCACCTTTTGGGCAAATATGAACAGATGATATCAAAGACATAAAAGACTAGGATCAATTGGGGTCATCAAGCCAAACCATATATAAAATATGGCCAAACCATATGTATGATTAGGACAACAGTATGATTAGGACATTTATCTTACAATTTAGCTATTTTTCCTCAAATACACGTGAAATGCCTAGGCGCTTTCCGATCTTGTATCCTCCATAGCAGCAAGCCGTATCCTCTATAGCAATACTGACTGGGCGTGAGTTGTGGAGAAAATCACTTCGTTTGTAAACAACATGATTAACCATCCAATTGGCATCAATTATTCCTATTATTTTAACATTATTGGACTAAAACATCTATTATATCCATTCAATTGTGTCGTTTGCAATGGCAATGCCGAAAATACTAAATAAAATCAGTTGCCTTACGTAAAAATGTATTCTTTTGATTTAGTGCGTATGATTATTCAGATCTATTTGGACACACTTAATCATTGATGACATCAGTCTTGGTGGTGAGGCACCACGACATCAACTGTGTTGTGCGTTATCTATATTCACACAACGACATAGTTCTCATAAGATACTACCATTTAGACGTTAGTCTGTTGTGTGAATTGTAAGATAAACTGGTTATCACCACTTTGTGTGTTCTCGAAATAGGTATTTAAGTCTCGCTACCTTCTCTGGACTGCATATTGTCTCGTCCTGGCAGACTCGATGATGTACAGCACAGAGAAGGTAGCTCGACTTGAATATTGATCTCGGAAACACAAATGGTGGTGATAACCTATATATATGTTTACCTAGTATTATCAGGTATCATCAAAAAGAAAGGTCTGACTCATAGCTCTGTTTATTATCTCCATATATTCCACACTCAAAATTATTTCCTCAGTTCATGAGAGCTCCATACTTGGGCAAGATATCACAGACATTCTTTTAACAGGCAATCTTTGAATTTTTTGGGAGCTTAACCAAAAATCAAAATCTGGTATAACTACCTGCTTTGAAACTCAATATATGACCATCAAAACTTTCAGTGTAGTGAATGGTGTCAAATAGGATTGGGTAACCGGGTATGTTTAACAATCTGGATATGGTCTTTGTAATAAAACTTTTGTTGTTATTTGACAAATCTGGGTTTAATTCTACTGGGTACAAATGATAACATTAAGATAAATTAATTGGTTTTGATGTTAGGACAATGTTTTTTCAGTTTAAGCTACACAAGTTGCAACTCAACCATATAATACCGGTCATTCAACTGATGTACTTACTCCTGTGTGATCCACTCCAAAATGTAGCTTTTCAAGCCAGCGTTTGGGCAAATATGGACAGATGATATCGAAGATAGGACATACAAGCTTCGGATCAATGTCTTCCACTTTGTTGAAGCCTGAAATTGCCACAGCAGTAAATTTGTTATCTAAATTTTTTCAGATAAGAAACAATAACTATAAATAGAATAGTCACAAATGAATCTCAGTCATGGAATGATTGAGTCTCAAAATGAGTTGCAGTATTTGCACAAAAGTTTTTTCTAACCAAATGAATTCACCAATTTGTTAACTCGTTTAGGACGGGAACGGATATATCTGTTTCCCAAAACATTACCTACAGGATGGGAAACGGATATATCCATTTCCCATTTAATGCACTTGCTATCAGCGAATGATTCTTTTATAATTAAATGTTTTTTGCATAAGTAACATGTATTCAATATAGGCCGATCACTCAGTGAGGGGTCTAGGAAGAACATTTAACTTCGAAATGATTTAAATTTGATTCAAAATGTCATATAGCGAAATTACAGCCCCCAAACGCATAAATGTCCGAAAATAGGTTGCTATGGCAACCGGTCGCAATTTGGTGGCATCTACCCAAAATTTCTAGAAGATTTATAGACTATGGATGATTGCCCATATAGTATGAGTTGTCACGCAGAGAGTTCGGCCATGACAAATGGTCTGACCCATCTGCAACATTGAATAAAACGCATAAATTGCTATAAAATGATATAAAAGTAATCTCGTCTGAGTAATGTTTTCTCAAAAGAATCACGTCCCAAACGAGTTAATTTCATCATCTCTGAGAGTTAGACCCCAAAGCCACGACAAATAGTTTTCGTGGCTGGCTCAACCAATATTGTGGCTGGTTTGCTGGCTAAGCCGGCTCAGTCGCGACGTTTGTGGCTGACGAAATATGGCGGCTCAGCCGGCTGAGACGTTATCATTCAGCCTATTTGCATTTCCGAATTGTTCCTAATCCCTGGTTATAGGCCTCGATTGTTTTAGCGTTTGTGGTGAACCCGTAGAATCCCAGAGCACATGTGCTCTTTTGGTGTTGGCTTTACCATTATGGCGAAAATACATGAAGGATGTAATCGGTATAAGTTACATTGGGACTTCTGTCGACTTACCGAGTTCAGACTGCTATCATCACTGGCATCTGGCGATATATGCATGCATCATTGAATGATGAATCCGATAGTAATGCTATAATATTTCGAACTATTTTCTATTCTCTTCTACAGGTTATGTGCATATATTGACAAATGCCAGCGATGTCTGAGACTGAGTCGTGTCGAAATATATTTTAACCCTTTCAATACTGAATGGATTCTCCCATTCAGTTATATGAAAGCATGCACTGGAATAGTCTCTTCCACATTGAGAGGCCGGGTGTTCTGATAAAATAACAACCATGCCGTCTCCATATATTGGGCAATACGGTTTAGTTCTTTGCGATTCACAATAAAGTTGTCCTTGACATACAAACCGATTTGACAATTCTGGTGGCGGAGATTTTTTCATGTGGCTGGCGTAAGAGATAATATGGCAGACAGCGGCTTGTGGCCAATATGGCTGGCGGCGGCGGCGTGCGATGGCGGCTTCGGGCTCTACTGAGAGTGTCAGGTTATTCCTGTATAATTGTAAATATGTAAATTGTCCTCGAGTCTATTTTGGCCCATCGATTTGTCAACAGAGAGATCCACATTTGAAAGTTTCAAAAACTGACGAATTAAGTATTTCTCTAACTGATCGATTAATATGATGGCATACTCTATCACAATTGTTGGGATTGTCCTCAACCTGCACAAAATAAATGCCTTATTTGGGCATTTAAGACCGATTCTGTTCTTATAGAAGTTAAGATCCCTTGCTTGTTTTCTGTCTGTTTTCATGCAGTAAAAGGCTGTGATGTTTTATCATTTATAGCACATAATTAACAATGTTTTGCCACAACATACTATAGAATCTAGATGGAGTAAAGTGGCATGTTCAAGAAACATTTATCTTAGATTGATGCAGGTCACTGAGAAATGTTTGTTGTGCGCTGACCTCTGAGAAAAGTAGAAGATTAGAATTGTTATATGTGGATTATGGTAAATACAATGACTGCTCTCAACTATATTTACCTGTGATAAAGCTGACTAGCATTCCAACTGACATAACAATGATGTAGGCTATAGGTGCATACCACAGGTATGAAAGTGCATATAAGTTCTCAACTCCAACACTGAAAGTAAGAGTTTTAATAGAGAGGTTCCACTTGTAGCTTGTGAAGTAAATGACACTTGGCATAGCAAAATTGAATATGAGAGAACACACACAAATAATTGCAATTAGGGAACATCTCGCTACACCGATGGCAGTAAAAAATGAGTGACATAGCAAAAGCAATGACTGGTTATAAATTCAAGGACTATTATAGTAACTCTGTATGCTTCCATCCATTCGGGATGGTCGGATGATTACTTGAGCAATATTAAACAGAATTTCTTGTTCATATCTGAGAAAACGCAAGTTCAAAAATGGTCACAGCCTGATGAGTTTTGACAAATTTATGTCCCTTTTTCGGCTCAGAAATAATTTTTTTTAATTTTTTTTTCAGATGATCACCTAAAAAAAATTCTTGATATTTGGTAAATGCTTTTACAGATCAGAAAACACAGGTCAAGTTCTAATTATGTGATGGTTCAATGACTGACATGAGCCTTATTTGCTTTTCTAAATGATAACTTGAGCAATCTTCAAAAGAAAAATATCTTGATATTTGGTGTGTGGTTTGTTTTTGAGAACTCGCAGGTCATTGTCCAGTTGGAGTCAATTTTTGCAAGAATTTGACTTCTTTGTTCTTAAAATAAGCCAATGTTCCAAAAGGCCACCTCTATTATAACCCCCCCCCCCCCCCCCTAGGAGGTTGGAGGCATATAGCTGAGGAACATATCAGCTTGTAACTCGGGTGTTATTTATCAGATGTTGTTATCCTTTGGGATGGGATGGTGATAGAACAGATTGGGGGACAGGATACCCACATACTACGCATTTCGTCCATTAATTTGTATAAGAGTTACAGCACTTGTTTGATTTGGAAATTTGTGAATTTTGTGTCCATACATAACATTTCTGCTTGTAACACGGGCATCGATCATAGGATTTGGTTGTGCTTTGGTAGGGTGATGGCACAGCTTGAGGGAAAGGATACCCACATACTACGTGTTTTGTCCATCCATTTCTACCAAAGTCACGGCCCTTGTTGTGACTTGGAAATTTGTTAATTTTCTGACCGAAATAACATTTCTGTTTGGAACTTGGGCAGGGATCATCAGATTCAGTTGTGCTGTGGTATGGTGAGAGCACAGTTCAGGGAAGGATACCGACTAACTACAGGTTTTGTCCATTCATTTTGACCCGAGTTACGGCCCTTGTCTCGGTACAAATTGTTCAGCTTTTAATTCTGGCGTGGAACATCAGATACAGTTGCACTTTGGTGTGGTGATAGCACAGCATGCGGTAATGGATACCCACATGCTATGGGATTCGTCCAACCATTATTACCAGAGTTACAGCCCTTGTTATACCCCCCCGCAACGAGTTGTGGGGGGGGGGGTATACTGGTATCAGCTTGTCCGTCCGTCTGTGGACACAATTTTGTCCGTAGTTTTTCTCAGTCATTTTATGATAATTATCTGTGAAACTTGGCACAGACATCAACCACCATGGTAACCTGTGCACCTGCAATTATGACGTCTGTCAGACTTTTTTTGGTGGAGTTATCCCCCCTTTTTCGACTTAGAAAATAACATTTTGAATATGGGGGGTATTACTTAGTCCCATCTGGGACAAGCCCATCTCTAGTTTGACTTGGAAATTTCTAAATTTTGTGTCCTTTTGAAAATTTCCGCTTGTAACTTGGACATGGATCATCAAATTTGGTTGTGTTTGGTATGTTTGCAGCCCAGATAGTATGGATTTACACAATAAAAAACATTTCCGTCCATATAAATATTTAGAATTGCCCACTCTATAAACTGAGTGTCAGGGCGTCGCACTTGCTACATTTGATTCAATCTTTACTATATACTCACAGTGGTCGGGTTGGAGGATAAATTAAGAGACTTTCAGTCGTTGTACTCATATTTGTCATTATGCTTTGAGTTGATGAAATGAATGCACTGGTTAGTAGAGAGCTATTTATAGTTGTGAGTTCAGCTGTGTTGGTAAGATTCCAGTTGCATCCATGAATTTGAACCGGCAGGGTCTGCTTTGGTAGGTTGGATGTTAAGGATCCGATGTTGATCCACCCCGTGAAGAGCAAGCTTGTGATGACTCCAGTGAATGCACCCTGAAAGCAATGATAAATCATAGTGTGTGTGTAAATCTAGATTACATGATATGGTAATGGGTGTCTGCAGGCCTTTCTTTAACATATTTAATAAAAACCTTATATTCTTAGAAGCAAATGTAAGTTTTGGGATTGGGTGGGATTCGAAACCACGGCCCATGACGCCGAGTGTGCCCTGCGACTCAAAGTCGGACGTCAATAACACACGGCCACTGAAGCGACCCCAAAAAAAAAAAATCTCAAATGGCCACTGTATTCCGACGTCGCACTTAGGACACTATATGCACATTTTAAGGTCTCTATTGTGTATATATGGCTACTGTGCCATATCTGTTATTTTTTATACCCCCCGCAACGAAGTTAGGGGGGTATACTGGAGTATACAAATTTGTCCGGAGTTTTTCTCAGTCGTTTTTTTATTAATTTCCGTGAAACTTGGCACTGACATCAACCACCATGGGAACCTGTGCACCTGCGATCATGACGTCTGTTGGACTTTTTTTAGTGGAGTTATCCCCCCTTTTTCGACTTAGAAAATTTTCACAACATGTATACTTTTGTCCGAGCTTTTATTCCTACATTTTTCAGTCAATTTTTTTAAAACGTGGCACAGATATTTAGTACCATGGGAACTTGTGCACTTGCGATTATGACGTCTGTCCGACATTTTTTGGTGGAGTTATCCCCCTTTTTTTTATTTAGAAACTTTTTTTGCAACATTCATAATTTTGTCCGAGCTTTTATTCCTACATTTTTCGGTCAATGTTTTTTAATCTTGGCACTGATATTTAGTACCATGGGAACCTGTGCACCTGCGATTATGACGTCTGTCCGACATTTTTTGGTGGAGTTATTCCCCTTTTACAACTTAGAAATTTTTTCGCAACATACATAATTTTGTCCAAGCTTTTATTCCTACATTTTTCGGTCAATAGGTTTAAGATTAGGGTTATGGTTGTACACCTGCATTGGGAACTGTTATTTTATTATTTTAACTAAATGTTTACTGACATGTGAAACATCTTAGTATCCGTAGTCCCATTGGGACAGTCACACCCTCTAGTTTACTTAGTTCTTGGATGGGTGACTAAACAGGGAATTGAAGGTGTTGTTGATACCGGTAGAGCAAGTTTTGAGTTCTTGTGTGTCCAAAATGTCTTCTTGTGTAACAATGAAGAAAATCAGATGTGCATGTACTTTGTCTGCACATGCAAGTACATTGACACTGGATTCATAAGACCTTTTTGATTTGTTAGTGATCATGTGGTTGTACCTGCATGTGTTCCCATCCTCAGTGGCCATCTTCGGTTTTACCTGCAGTCCACATTTATTGGATTTATTACTAAATCCTTTGGCAGACATATTATTACTTTGTGAAGATCCTTAACTTTTGAATCCAAGAGTTAAGATATGTCTATGATGTTCTTTTCAAATTATAGCCTAAAACTTTTTAATTAATTTGTGGTTTTTTGAGACTTACCCATTTGTTTGCCCAAGGGAAAAACATCCCGAGAGAGAAGACTCCTAACATCGGGCCTGCCACTATCGAATGTATTGACAATGCTGCCTGGAAAATTAAATATAGTGTACAGCGAGAGCTTTCCGATGAATGGCAACAAGCCATAATTCCGACTAAATCCTGAAAAGTTACCCATAATTCTGCTGTGGTTAAGGAGTCAATTATTTAGGGCATTACTGTATGTGATTTTGCAAATGGATTCAAAATTATAAAATAAAACAGCAAGATGCAATTCCATACATCTATCGGACATTATATCAGTTACATAAAGTCAAGAAATATCAGACCATCTTCAGTTATTCCAAGACCAGTATATTATGAGGCACTTTTTGTTTCCAAATGGTGTATTTGTATTAAATACTAGTTCCAAACTGTAATGGATAGATAACGAAATCCAGATTTGTTGACAGTGGAAAATATATAGCCATAAACTTCTGGGTCTTCATCAACAGTTTGTTGCACAAGAAGCACTGATGAATCATAACATTTTAGAAAATGATCCCATAGTTGAAAATTTACCTGTAAAATTCCACCTAGTTTTGAAGCTACGTAAGTCATACCAAGACAACCTGCTCCAAATACCACACCTAGAGTTAGAATATAGATGAGGAGTAAACTTAGATAACTAATGAACTAATTACAATATAATTGAGCGAAGTTGTAAATATGTAAAACAATTTCAAACTACAACATATCAATGTACAGCAGGATATATCTTGGACCGATAATATTTTAAATTTACCTTAACAATATGTCAAATTCGACAACCATGGATATCTTATCATACCCGGATATCAATGGATTTCTTATGGAATGTTATGTGAATAATAGGTTACGCAACTTATTTTCTTTGTGATGTAGCAATAAGCTAGTAATTAGTACTAATAAAGCAACTATACGTTAATACATCCAGAGAATAATGATGACTATATATGGAACTATATAGAGAAAATTTTGGACACGAATCCTTCACAAAATTCTTAGGAATCCAAATAGATGAAAACCTGACTTTAAAAAAATATGTATCTCCTATAAGTTAAAAAATGGTGAACACCATATACCACATCAATAAGGTTAAACATTTCTTTATCGGTAGTGCACTTAAAACATTATATTTTGATCTAATACAGAGCCATCTAGTTTACAGGGTTCAGTCTAGCCTGACTATGCCACTCTCTCAAACATACAATATAATGTGACTCTTAAATTTATTCTGTAATAATGAGGTTTATATATTGAAAAAATAAAATATCCGATCCTATACTATCATATTTGCAAGAGCATGGGGCTAACATAAATCTCTGAAGGGATGTTAACCAGTGATGTTTTCCTGTGTGATCATGGGGGGGGGGGGGGGGGTAGGCTTTACTTTACATTTTGCCAGAAAAACAATTGGAAACAGTACTGATTGTCAAAAGAAGGGGAAAATATGTTGCTATTATATGTCTTAGAATCTTAAAATGTCACAATGGTTCACTGAGTGCCTTAAAGTGGTACTGTACACAAAATCTGTCCATGATTGCAAACAACATGGTAATGTTTATGAAAATGAATTTATGACTCCAGTCATAAATTCATTTTCATTATAATTACCATGTTGCTTGCATTTTCATAGAGCACATGAGTGTATTTTACACTAATCCATGGCTCACATTCATTCATTTGCTGCATATATTACTTTGAGTATAAAAGGAGATAGTCCCATAAATGGCCGGATTTTGTGTACGGTACCCCTTTAACACATTGACTGCCGACTCCCATTTAATTACATGCAAAAAGCACAAGTTAACTCGTAGCTGGCAGTCAACGTGTTAAAATCACCTTTCTATATGACCTATCCGAATAAAATGTACGATTTTTTTAATACTTGCCTATAAGCTTTGAGACATTGGTTGCTGATCTATCTGAGAGTGTTTTACAGCATAAAGGTTTTACCAAATCCTCCAGAATAACTGCTGATAAAGCATTTAGACCTGATGACACAGTACTGTGAAGTATAAATGTTACATAGTTTTAGACTGTTAGTTCATTTGGATGACAAATAAGTTTCAGATAAGATTTAATAAATTAATAATTTAATTTTATAGGTTTGTTGTGGTTGAACAATTTCTTCCTCTACATAATTCTATTCACATCTGAACTATTCGTATCTATCACAAGATACCAAGCGGGGATAAACTGTTACTCCAGTATACAGCCATTCTATACTAAATGCTCATTAACAAGTTTCCTTCGGAAATGTTCATATAATAATGACCTGTAGATCATTTGTTGAACTTGTTATCTGAGCATTTCCCTCCAATAAATAGGACGTGTAATACTTGTATTATCTGTTGTCTGCTCTTATTATCCTAACACCCCTCCGAATGAATAAAAGACCATTCCATAGTATACTTTTATAACTGATTGGAAAATTCATTTAGTAAAGAATGGGTTAAAAAATACTCAAGCCGCTTGTTGATGTTCAGTAAAAGAATTCCATTGCCATGACATCAGTCTTGTTAAAACTAGACCATGTTTCATTTCAATCAACTTATGGTCTAGGTACTCTTATGGTTAAAATTATTTCAAATGGGAGGAGTCTAGCCAATGAAATCACTTGCGCATCAAATGATGCGTTGCTTGACCAATCAATAACTTCCTGCAAAAGCAATTAATATTCACTTTATATTCACACAAGCTACGCCCACAGTGTTTGACCTCAGTTTCATGAAGTTATCATATAATCTATGCCTTATTGTCTCGCATCTTAACTTATCAAACGTTCTATGTTCAAAATCCAACTAATGTACAATACTTCATAATTGGGGAAGGATAGGATAGGATAATTTTTATTTACAATACACATACATGGAAAGTACAATTACAAATAAATATAATATTAATAGACTATACATGTATATTGCTAGGGGTGAAATAGTCATGGCTGACTGTCTTCCTATCACCCCTGGATGTAGTGACAGATTATATGATGAAGATGGCCGAATTAACTTGATTGTTTTTAGGTTACGTTTATTGTGTGCAGACTGGGTTTTTAATATATAGGCATTGTTAGGGCGATGGTACGAAAAGTGGTTCATATGTATGTATGGTCAGACAGAACAAGTTCATATTATTGAATTGTATCTGCAAAGATATTCAAATTTTATTAATCTATAGTTGGTATTTTCTCCTAACCTATGGATAATTACATCACGTGCAAATATTATGATTGTAGAGTAATCGTAAACTGCGTGCATTCTAAGTAAGGAGATGATGCAACCTGACCACAGTACATCTCAATGATATTTATTATAGCATGTTTATATCGCTATTGCTTCATTTCATTGTTCATTATTATATAGCATCTGAAAGGTGAAACTTGTATTCTGTGTATAGTGAAGCAAACCTTGAAACGTGCATTTTATTGTACAGATATTGGTTATAGGAAAATTTACCACTGTTGCAGGTGTTCATGACTTCAGGCGCACATGTAGATCTAAGTGTGAATGACAATTATTAACATTGTCTTATTTGGATACATGAATGTTAATGAGTTTTCAGAAAATGGGGATTCCCCCTTCATCCCTGAAATCAGTTAGAGTACCGGTGTCGTCAGACGTAGAAGAAAGAAATGAGTCGGAGTTATTAGACTGCCATGCCATTATTACAGAATTCAGTTACTAATGACAATTATCCTCCCTTCTGTCACATTTAGGTGGATAATATGTGTAAAAAGTTGGTTTATGACTTTTTGTTGGTAAAAAGCCATTATGTGGTATTGTGTTCTGTGAGTTTTTTTGTTGTTGTTGTAATATTCTGTTTTAATATGATGTCATTTTCCATTCATTTAGCGCTCTTTTTGGTAGCAGAGTTAGTTCTCACCTTAGAGCACCGCTAAACACACTAGCAATAAACAACCCTGGTATTCCAGGAAGATGGCTTAATACATCCATGACAAATAGAGGGAAAATCTGAAATGGGGAAAGGCAAAAGTATAATACGTTATAATATTTGTTAAATGGTTTAAAAGACAACTTTTAACTTTCACGCTTCCAATATTTCAAATCACAGCTTTATCAATATTTTTTTTTAAATGAGTAAGCATGTTCTAATAATAGATGTGTTCTAATCTACCATTTTATTCTGTAACATTAGATAATACATAAATTTAGAAAAAGGGTTTTGTCTGGAAATGTCAGGTTTAATATGTAAAGTTCTTTTATAAAGAAGGGAGCTATGCCAGCATCCGATTCAACCATCCATTGTTCGTTTGTCTATAGACACATGCTATCAGACATGATAACTCAATTTTTATCCCCTGTACACACACACCATTCTGTATCAACATTCTCTGGTCATGTAAAATTTCTATGTATACATGTAAATGTTGGTCACAATAAATATGTTCAAACAAACAACTCTCAAATATTTCATAGTTTATGATAAATAATGTTATCTATATGTATTTTGGTATTGATCAGTTTAGAACATATTAACCACTTCAACTCATCCCATGTCGTATGTTGTATATTTTCACAAGTGGATGAGATCTGGTTGTATGCCTTGTACTATCTCTTCCCAATCATTTCCACATGTTGAGGTATATTCAGTTCTAGATCGCTTGTTTCCAGTCCGTATGATTGAAGGTATGGGTAAATGTCTGACTGACTCGTGATCGGTCTCTCCTTCTGAATCTGCCACTGAAGGCAAATGAACTAACCTGATCAGCTGCCTGAACCAGACCGAATTTTATTGGATCACACTCATGGTAGAATGCAAACATTACAATCCCTATCAAGGATGTTAGCGTTACAATAATCCAAAGGCCAGGCAGGTTCAACCATATGGCTCTGTAATTAAAATTGTTAAATAGCATTATCTGGGTACCAATATTTTTATTTCAGTCCAAATATAATTTAATCAATATATACTTATACCATGACATCCAGCAGTAATGTGTGATCGAGACAAAGACATAATTTATTATATTAGTTTATGGTTGCTCCACAGCTCCTTATAAATTTACCTTTAACTGAATGTTTGTAGTAAAGCAAAACAATATAATTTGATAATAGTGCCCCCCCCCCCCCCCCCCCCCACAAACATACATTGAATCTCCAAAGATGTTTAATATGTAATTATGTGTAAAATGTTCATAAATCTTTGGTGATACTGACCAATTACTTTCAGTTGTTAATGAATATATGCTTTGTCAGCCTTAGACTGTTCATGTGTGTGCAATAGGCCAATAATTTGAATACATTATGACAAAATGGGCATGTATAGGCAGCCTGTTCTATTACTGGTCTTACTAAAAAATATGTGCCCAAACCAGCCAATAATGGAAACTAAACAGATTGTTTCCCTTCTTAAGGTATGTTTCCCTTCTTAAGGTATGTTTTACATACTTCTGTGAGTCTCTGAGAGTCTTTAGGGTCAACGTTCTCTGAATCTGGGCTTGGTTTGCACCATATAAGGATGTCCACACAAACACTCCGCCAATCAGGAGAGACCATACTGTGTGTCTGGTTCGAGGGTCGGGATTGAACCTTGAAATTAAAAATGAAATAACACGTTGGTGTTTTAGACACTCTTGTCCCAATGTGTTTCTATTGCCCACATATTATGCATATTTATTATATGTTTCCCCATTAAATAGTGAGAAATTGCATAACATAAATATTGTATTTATTATCTAGACCCACAGTAAAGATATCATTTTGTGATTCAAAAATGATATCTTCACTGTCGTTTACGTCCGGTAAAATCACCGAATAATAGTAAACGAATATCAATGCTCGACTTATTTAAACTGAAATAATGCTATTATTCATGATTAAAATGTCATCTTTTTGTTATTTGGGATATTAAATTGGTAATCGTCCATAGTTATTTGTCGCTTTTAGTGATAATTTGTGGCATCTATTTTCTTTAGCGGCGTCTAATTTCTTGCCACTTGAAAGTGGTTCGTTGGCTATCAGCTGGCGTACAACAACCATCAATTTTCGACTGAAATTATGTGTACGCTTTTTGAGAAATTATTTGGCATTAATTAAGACATATTAATACATTAAAGGTATTCAATCCGATAAAACTCCTCTCAATTACTATTTCAATGGCTTCGGGGGTCAAAAATATTTGATTCGAGTCGAGGAAGTCACCCATCAAAGCTCCGATTTGTTAGATATCGATTTTAGAAATCTATTATTTTTCATTATCGGAAATACTATCTGGCCCAGAACTCAGTCAAAATTGCGTTAAAATTACCACTTGATTTTAGAGTTATCCATCCTTGTCTGTTTGAATAGATTTGGAGTACTCATCTCGAGAACATAACAAATTTCAAAAATCAATATCTAATAACTCTGAGCTTTGTTTGATGGGTTCCTCGACTCGAATCAAATATTTTTTACCCCCAAAGCCAAAGAAATAGTAATATAGGACCCTCTGATCGGATTGTTGTTGTTGGAATCTGTTGAGATGGGGACCCTCTGGTCGGATTGAGTACCTTTAAGAATAATTATTGACATGGTTAAAGCATATAATAAATAGAACACCTATGGTGTTTTGAGTGAATCCCATATTATTTCATTCATGACTAGCAGCGGAAATATCAATTTTCAACTTGCTACCTGTGGTCTCTCTTTGCAAATTTATATTTCCACTGCTAGTCACGAATGAAATAATTATGGTATTCACTCAACAAGAGAGTTGGTGTCATTCGGCCAATGTTGACATTGACATTTTGGTGTCATTCGGCCAAAAACATAATCATTTGGCGCGGGCTACAGGTTGTAGCTTTGGTCGGAACTTCATGAATTTTTTTTATGGATGTTAACAATGAATTGTAGATGGGAAAGAGTCATTTTGGTGTCGTTCGGCCGAAAAACATGGCTGCCAGCAGCCATCTTGGATTTTACTCTTTGCATGACTAAATCCTTTGGCGCGGGCTACAGGTCGTACCTTTGGTCCGATGTTATGAAATTTGTCATGAATGTTGCCATTGACATGTAGATGGGAACGAGTCATTTTGGGGTCATTCTGCAAAAAAAATGGCTGCTGGCGGCCATCTTGGATTTCAAAATTCAATCCATTGGCGCGGGCTACAGGTCGTACTGATCATCATGAAATTTGTCATGGATGTTCATATTGATATGTAGATGGGAACGTGTGATTTTGGGGTCGTTCGGTCAAAAAACATGGCCGCCAGCAGCCATCTTGGATTTTACTCTTCGCATGACTAAATCCTTTGGCGCGGGCTACAGGTCGTACCTTTGGTCCGATGTTATGAAATTTGTCATGGATGTTAACAATGACATGTAGATGGGAACGAGTCATTTTGGGGTCGTTCGGCCGAAAAACATTGCCGCTGGTGGCCATCTTGGATTTCAAATTTCAATCCATTGGCACGGGCTACAGGTCGTACTGTTTGTCTGATCATCATGAAATATGTCATAGATGTTAATATTGACATGTAGATGGGAACGAGTGATTTTGGGGTCGTTCGGCCAAAAAACATGGCCGCCAGCAGCCATCTTGGATTTTACTCTTTGCATGACTAAATCCTTTGGCACTGGCTACAGGTCGTAGCTTTGGTCGGAACTTCATGAAATTTGTCATGGATGTTAACAATGACATGTAGATGGGACGAGTCATTTTGGGGTCGTTTGGCCGAAAAACATGGCCGCTGGTGGCCATCTTGGATTTCAAATTTCAATCCATTGGCACGGGCTACAGGTCGTACTGTTCGTCTGATCATCATGAAATATGTCATAGATGTTAATATTGACATGTAGATGGGAATGATTGATTTTGGGGTCGTTCGGCCAAAAAACATGGCCGCCAGCAGCCATCTTGGATTTTACTCTTTGCATGACTAAATCCTTTGGCACGGGCTACAGGTCGTAGCTTTGCTCGGAACTTCATGAAATTTGTCATGGATGTTAACAATGACATGTAGATGGGAACGAGTCATTTTGGGGTCGTTCGGCCGAAAAACATGGCCGCTGGTGGCCATCTTGGATGTCAAAATTCAATCCATTGGCGCGGGCTACAGGTCGTACTGTTCGTCTGATCATCATGAAATATGTCATAGATGTTAATATTGACATGTAGATGGGAACGAGTGATTTTGAGTTCGTTCGGCCAAAATACCTGGCTGCCAGCAGCCATCTTGGATTTTACTCTTTGCATGACTAAATCCTTTGGCACGGGCTACAGGTCGTAGCTTTGGTCGGAACTTCATGAAATTTGTCATGGATGTTAACAATGACATGTAGATGGGAACGAGTCATTTTGGGGTCATTCGGCTGAAAAACATGGCTGCCAGCAGCCATCTTGGATTTTACTCTTTGCATGACTATATCCTTTGGCGCGGGCTACAGGTCGTAGCTTTGGTCAGATCTTCATGAAATTTGTCATGGATGTTAACAATGACATGTAGATGTGAACGAGTCCTTTTGGGGTCAATTGGCCAAAAAAACATGGCCACCAGCAGCCATCTTGGATTTTATTCTTTGCATGACTAAACCCTTTGGCACAGGTTAGACATTTCAATTAGCACCTTTCCTATTCCTCCATTTACTGTCAACCATTAAATTATTCCCCTACCTAAATTGAGCTACAGTGTCATTGACACTTTCATTTCCATAAAATGTGATGTTCATATTAATGAATAACAGGATACACCGTTATGAAAAGTTGAATTCCAAATTTAGAAAAGGAAATGAAATACACTCACTCGAGATATTCAACACGTTGGTATTTATCTGCAATCTCGAATGCCTTGCTGATCCCTCCAACCTCAATACATCCCTGAATTAGGGCTGCCAGGATACCCACGACCATGAGAATACCCTGGAATGTATCCGTCCACAGCACAGCCTTCATTCCTCCCTGCAACAAACGAACAACATCAACTCAAAAATGTATCGGATAAACCAAAATAGACTTTATATGTTGATGTGTACCAATTGGGAAATTAATAAATAGCAATAGCAAAATGGTCAACAATAGCTCAAAGTTCAATGGACTGATGAGATCTATAGGGAGGCTGGTTCTTTGAAGCAAATTGTGCATGCAATTTTACTCAAACATGATTGTGCTCTCTCCAATTCACTTTCATCCACATTGAGTTGAATAGCGAACCAAAAGCCTTTATTCCATTGAAGCCACTCAGTTACGACTGGATTGAATTGAATGTGACATGTTATAAAGGGACTAGAGGCCTACAAAGTGGGTTCGTGAATGCGAAATAAGAAAATTTTTCTAAAAGTCTGTAAAACATCTATCATCAAAAAGCACATGTGAAAATATATATCAACTTTGATTTTATTTAGTTAATAGCTCTTCAATAATGAAATTTCCCATATCAACACCACTGTCAGGTCAATAATACTGTTACAGTGACATTACCGATTAAAGGCCCCATTTATATTTTTGAGTTGCCGATTATTTTTATTATAATGCCTTGATATAAGGTTTTAATAACAATCTATGACATAAAATAATATCAAATTAGTATAATTCATCACCATCACTGTCTCAGAAGGTTCCCATAGAGTAATAGAAAATAGCTGAAATCATAGAAACATTTCCCCCATTTCGCTCCCAGAATGCAACAGAATTAAGATATAAAGTTATTCCCCTTCCATTGAAAATAATACACTTTGAAGTTTGCACTATAATCCAGATTAAAATTAAGCACAAAAAACCCGTTGGTACCTCAACAAAAACAACATGTTCACAGTTTATTACACCGGATAAGTTGATAATACAATGTTTTGGAGCTTCCTCTTTCAAGTGGTATATGATATGGCATATATTTTATATAATGTGATCTGGGGGTTCGATAATTAAGTGGGCCTTTAACACATCAAAAGCAGCAGTTTAAAATTTTGTAAGAAAATGCCAGTGTTTAAGATAATTCACAGTTACAAGTAGAGAAAGAATTTTAATATCTCGGATTGGAACTATTCCATAACAGCCGGTTTTCCCGAGTTATCGGAAAAAACGGGACACGTGATTGGGACGAAAGCCATATACTTGCAGATATAACTACTTATCCGTGAAACAGAACCCAAAAATGAGCGGTATCACATTGAAATTCCATATCATCTGGCTGAATTCCTCATGAAAATTCACACCTCAAATCACACTCAATGTTGAGGGGGGCAAATCACCCAAAATTGGAGAGACTATAATGCATCTGCCTAATTTCTATTGAAGATGAATACCACTTGGTAATATATATAATGCAAATAATTAGATACAATTAGAGAGAAATTCATTCTGAATACTCACCGTTAGTAGTTACTTGATTGCAATTGATTCATTTGTATGAATGTTCAGCCAAAATGTTTGTCAACAGTCTGGTTTTGCTTGGTATACTTGTCAGATGATTATTCGCATATGGCCATAATATCTCAACACCCCAATATCTGGCGAGCTAACCATCCCAGCACCATATTATATAAGAATGTTTTAATAACATACATGCATGCACTGCCACAGGCGCCGCGGCGTGTAACTTCTAGTTATAGCGATTCAGAATTTAACACAACGCACAAGCCTCTGCAGTGGAAAAATACTAAAATACCAATATTGGTATAGTCTATATTGGTATTTTAGTACCCCCCCCCCAGGGGGGCTGCCCTTGTCTCCAATGACAAATGAGGGAGATTGTATATTATCCACTCTACTCACTGAGTGGCTGACGTATATCAGTGCGATGTATTTATAAATGTAATATGTAACATTATAATATTGTTTATACATTAATTAATACTTATATGTACCTTATACACAGTGAGTAATGTGTGGTGTTAATTCTTGTTGGATTACTTACCAAGCTTGTATATAACGTGCAAACAACGCCAACCGATACAACGGCTCCCCATAGTGAAAATCCAGTAACTACAAAAAAAAAAAAAAAAAACAAGCGATATTAAAGTAGACTTTATTAAGCATTTATTGTGCATTAGGGGCTGCACCTGTGCCCCCCCCCCCCCCCAATAGCCAGGTTTAATTCAGACAAACTAACGTCTGTCACTAAACGAGTTCGTAGCTTCTGATGGATAACCGATTCAAGTGATCGGTAACGGCTAGCAAGTCGCCCGGAAACATCACATGATGATTTTGCGCCAAGAATATTTCTATAGAGACAGCTGGAAGTCTGAAGTGAAAAGGTTGTCAGATCGAAAATTATGGTAAATATTGGTGCCCCTGATCCTTAAAAAGTTATTTAACCCTTTGGTGGCTAGAACGATATTTAATGTCGTTTTACGGTTGGCTGGTGGAATGACATAATTACATGTTGTTTACAGTATAGTTTTAGTGTAATATTATATGTAACGTTTTCATAACTTCGAAAACTCATCTCTAAAAAAAAAAAATTCATGGATAAAATGTGAATAGATATTATTTCTGTCAGATTTTTTTTTTATATAAAAACTAGACTTATGGTTTGACGGTGGATGGGCGGGCGAATGATCGGCCCAAACCTAGCCGTTTATTGGTGGATTCTGACAATTGTTTGGGTATTTGGGTTTATTGTCATGGGCGACAACTGCACACAGAAAACCAGCCCCGTCCCCGACTTTCTAACCAGAGTTATGCCAAATGTTTCTATTTATAACAAGTTTATGTCCAGCATAGAACGATAACTTGAACAAATGTCAACCAATTTCAGTAAAAGGATAGGTTGTTCCACTCGCCAACCATAAAAAAGACATAAATTTTGTTCTATACCCACCAAAGGTTTCAATCACTTTCGAAGTCTCCGGTAGAGCTAAAGTATATAATCACTCCTCATCCTTCCATCCATCCGTCCATCCATCCGTCCGTCCATCAACAATTCTTTAAACATCTTCTCCAGAACCATGAGACTGAATGGGTTCTTATTTGGTGTGGATGTTCCCCAGGTGACTCCCATTCTGATTTGTTCAATTGAGGTCACCGGGTCACTGAATAGTTGTGAAACCAGGGCCATTACTTAAAACAACTTCTCAAGAACCATCGGGCCTATTTATTATACCCCCTTTTTAAAAAAAGGGGGGGGGGTATACTGTTTTGCACCTGTCCGTGCATCCGTCCGTGCGTCTGTCTAGAAGTCCGTCCCATGTCTGTTCATGTCATAACTTGAACAGTAGTGCTCGGATCTCAATGAAATTAGGTATGGATGTTCACTATTATGAGGATATTAAATAGAGGGTTCCATCGTTTTGTTTGGATTTTCCATTCTAGAGTTATTCATCTTTGTTTATCTGGAAATAGTGGCTTTTTGGTCAGTCTGGTGTCTGTTCATGTCGTAATTTCAACAGTTGTGCTGGGATCTCAATGAAATTTGGTATGGATGTTCAATACTATGATGACATTAAAAAGAGCGATCCATCGTTTTGTTCGGATTTTCCATTCTAGAGTTATACATCTTTGTTCATCTGGAAATGTTGGCTTTTTGGTTCGTCTGGTGTCTGTTCATGTCGTAACTTCAACAGTTGTACTGGGATCTAAACGGAATTTGGTATGGATGTTCACTACTATGAGGACATTCAATAGGGGGTTCCATTGTTCTGTTCCGCTTTTCCATTCTAGAGTTATTTATCTTTGTTTATCTGGAAATGTTGGCTGTTTGGTCCATCCGATGTCTGTTCAGCTCATAACTTGAACAGTAATGCTTGGATCTCAATGAAATTTTGTATGGATGTTCACCACTATAGGACATTTAATGGCACATTCAAATGTTTGTTTTGGTTTTTTGTTCTATAGTTATTCATCTTTCTTTATATGAAAATGCTGATTTCTGGGTCCATATGTCTGAGTATAGCCATCATAAGTTATAGATGTGCCCACACTAGGCGGTATGCCACGAGGGGGCATGCACCGGACGACAGTCCATCTATTGTTTATATTTGGTATGGAGTATTAAATCAGTCTAAAATTGAGAACATGCAAACAGCAGCTACTCAGAGCTGTATAAGATATGAGATATGAGAAGGGTGCATCAGAACACAGAATGTTTACTGAACACCATATATTAGTCACACTGTGATGGCTAAGGTGATTATAAAGTAATTAATGAGATGGCAGTGTTAACAAAATCTACTTGGAGTGACAGCTCTGTTGATTGATATCCCAGAGCTCTGCCTGGTTGAATAGTTTGTATATAAATGACCAATGGCTCTAATGGCTTATGATAACAAACTAGCTCCCAAGGCCAAGTGTGAATTTAACAGGCCATTAAAAATAAATACCTGTCCCTAGGTGACTGGGATTCAGTTGTGTTCAAATGGGATCACGTTGTCAACAAGACAGTCAATGACTGCGGGGTCGCTCACCAGACTGCAAAGACTGGGACTCGGGAGACCACAACTGTCAGAACTTTTCATAATCACTTTAAAAGAAGTAGTTCTAAACAGGATATTTGGCTAGAGAGACTTAACGCATGTAGATTGGTGAAAATCCACCTTGAAATTACCAACTGTGCACTACTGATCACCCCCCCCCCCCCCCCCAGTCGAGAGACTCCAGCGCTGAAACATATACAGATACAGATTGACTTTCTGATCTCATTTTCACAAATCTGTCACCCAAGGTAATTTCATACCAAATATAAGCAAAATAGGCCATTTGATTCTTGCATAGAAGACATATCATGAATTACTAGGGAGAGATAGAGTAATGTAGCTGGCCTTGCACCTACTTGACCTGGTGACCCTGATTGAACAAATCTGAATCACAATCACCAAAGGAGCCTCAATATTAAATATGAGCTAAATAGATCTGGTGGTTCTTTCAAAGAAAACTTTTCAAGTTTGCCAAATATGTTCTAGTGACGTGGTGGATGTGGGAGTGTTAAATGTCCTGTTGAAAGATTTGAACAATACATATGATAGATTGTTGTTGTAATTGGGAATTAATGACCTCTATCAGATCTCCAGGGAATGTTTATAAAAATGTCAGATTTCACTTGACATGTGTAGGCATACCCCGCATACAGTTAGAGCCAAAGTAAATGCTTCTTATTAATGATTCTCTGTCAAGAATTTAAGTAAATATTATTTTTTGGGACCAGGGTGGCAGAAGCAGTGAACTTGAGTGAAGGGCCAGGGGGCACAACCTTCAGAAATGTAATGGCATTAGTTTTTTCAATTTAAAAAAATTGTCAAACAATATTATATATATATATATATATACTAGAAGGTGACCCGACTTCGTCCGGGCTTTGACCAAGAGAAGAATAGGCGTCTCGTTGGTGTCACATCTAAAAATAGAATCTTTGGGGTCTAAAATTGGTTGTACTAAAATATTCCCAAAATATCAAAAACCCAAAAATTATTTTTCCAAAAAAAAATTTCAAAACTTCCAAAATTTTATTTTTTCCAAAAAATTTAAAAATCCCAAAACTTCCAAAAAAATTTAAAACCCCAAAATTTTAAAATTTCAAAACCCTCAAAATTATTTCTCCAAAAAAAGTTTAAATAAAAAATTTATAACGAGTTTTCGGTTTCTGATAATCTCGATATTAAAATGTCGAATGTTAAATTATTTGCGTGTAATATCTTTCGTTATTTTTTTTGTTCAAATATTTTTCATGAAATTATTAATCGATGTTTAGAAAATAGCTTTATTGGACATTGTGACCATCGATATGAATGCATACATTCCAGTGTTTTATCGGACGCAGTTCATATAATTGTCATACCTGAAAATAGACACTATTACTTTTACATAAATAATAAAGAGCGTTTATTATTTACACTCTCTCTATCCCATATGACAGGTGTGTATTATCGTGAATTATTGGAAGTATTGAGACTAACGGTCGAAAATTGTAATGTGAAAATTACAACCCTCCAGAATGAATTGTCATATTCGCTGTACACGCAATCACACACGCGACATTGGTGGTAACAATGTGTCTTTCACACTTTGCTTTACCAAATGAATTATATTATTTCCCCGTTCACAGTTATATGCTATTCAGAAAACATATCGATTTAATGTCTGAACAAACGGGTTAGTATCAATTAAGGTTGATAAACTGTGTCATTCACACGATAATTAGTTAGCCAAAAACATGCATACGTCCAGGACACTCAATTATAGAAATTGCTTTGATGACATTGTTATAACAACATTAGGTAATAACCACTTATCACTCCAGTCACACTTACGATCATATACCGAAACTACAGGTAGCACCGATGATGTAACATTATATCACTGCTATTGTACCAATGATAGGTTCAGACATGTTCGATGTTTAGAAAATACATAATGTGCAGGTGTTCACTTGACAAGAGATTTTGTACACTCAATCACAGACCAACGTGATAATACCAGCCCACACCCAACCCCCAACATCCACCAAACACCTTCACATTTTATCAGTTTATCACGTGATCACTAAATGTGGCAATCGGGTATCCACCGATGCCTGCAATATATTATTTATAATAATTGGACTCATTGATCTCACGTGAATAATACTCTTAGTTGTTCCAATAAAATAGTTATCAAATTCGATCACCAATAGATTTGACTGTGGAATGTAATGACCTTTTAACTTATTTATCGATCTAAAGGGACACTCATTATGAATGAATGTTAACAATACAAGCGCACGAATGAAGAGCGTTGAACATATACGAAATTACTACACGAATGAATTGAACCTTGAAATTTATATTTCACATCTTACCAACAACAGTTACAGACATAATCATAGTATTATACTGTCTTGCATGTACACACGCTATGACATCATTAAGGACGGACAATCCACTCACGGTGTGACAACAGATACGGACATAGGCATAGTGGTATACAGTCTTCTATGTACCCACGCTATGACACCATTAACGTACATTGGATGTTAGGTCTATGACTCTTGAGTATGCACCAATCAATGAGCAAATGAGCAAAAAAATGAGCAAATGAGCAAAAAAATGAGCAAATGAGCAAGAAAATGAGCAAATGAGCAAGAAAATGATCAAATGAGCAATAAAAATGAGCAAATGAGCAAATAAATGAGCAAATGAGCAATAAAATGAGCAAATGAGCAATAAAAATGAGCAAATGAGCAAAAAAATGGGCATACCTGTATGTAGGCATATCAGTGGATGAATAGTCTGCCGGAGAAGTACTGTGTAGACAGGTCTTGACGGTAAGAGAGTCAGACGAGAAGTGAAGGCTTGGCTATTAAAACATAGTAATGCGATAGCGAACATCAAACGAGTCTGCGCACACATATCTGTCAAAAAGAATACAATAGCAGTCATTGGTCAATTTATCCCCGGTGTCAGCTCAGTACCCAATCGGGACGAAGCCGAAGGTCAACTCATTTTTTTTTGCTCATTATAGTACGTCACTTGGACATTTTATCAGTTTATCACGTGATCACTAAATGTGGCAATCGGGTATCCACCGATGCCTGCAATTTATTATTTATAATAATTGGACTCATTGATCTCACGTAAATAATACTCTTAGTTGTTCCAATAAAATAGTTATCAAATTCGATCACCAATAGATTTGACTGTGGAATATAATGACCTTTAACTTATTTATCGATCTATGTTAGAACATGGTCTTAACAAAAAACTTGACCATAACAAAAATTACCTTACATTTATGCATGAATCTAATTAGACCATACGTAAATATTGTCAGCTTATCGTCTGATGAGCAAATCCGATGTTTATCAAAAATAGTACAACTTCCAGTTGGTAATTACTCTTACGAATGAAGAGCGTTGAACATATACGAAATTACTACACGAATGAACTGAAATTTATATTTTCACATCTTACCAACAACAGATACAGACATAGTCATAGTGTTATACTATCTTACATGTACCCATGCTATGACATCATTCGAAGGGGCAATACACTCAAGGAGTTAAAGTGACACGAAACAAGGGACGTGATGTAATATTGGTATTTGAATCTTAAAGGAACACAAGACACTCTAAAGGGACACTCATTATGAATGAATGTTAACAATACAAACGCACGAATGAAGAGCGTTGAACATATACAAAATTACTACACGAATGAATTGAACCTTGAAATTTATATTTCACATCTTACCAACAACAGCTACAGGCATTATCATAGGGTTATACTGTCTTGCATATACACACGCTATGACATCATTAAAGGCGGACAATCCACTCACGGTGTGACAACAGATACAGACATAGGCATAGTGTTATACAGTCTTCTATGTACCAATGCTATGACATAATTAAAGGGGGATAATACACGCACGGTGTGGAATGTTAAAGTGACACGCGGTAAGGGACGTGATGTAATATTGGTGAAACCCCCTCCCCCACTTATAGATATATAACGAAGACGAGAATAACATGTTGATGAAGTTTATTGAAATTTAATCATTGTCTGAATCTTCGCCCGTTAGATTTACTTCTAAGAGTTTCTTGAATTTTCTCATCGCTTCATCCGCAGCCCATTCATTATTATATCCGTGTTTGGTCAGTTTGACCATTTTCTTCATGATAGCGTTATGTATGCGGGATGTTTTCAATCGATGCTGGTATTCTATCAATCGTCTGTAACTTTTGAGAAAGAGAGAAAACTCTGTGTCGATGCGTTCTAGCTGAGCTTTTCCATCATCCTCTTCTCCCGACACGCCCTCTTCTTCCATCAGTTGATCAAACTTATCAGACAATGCTTTCACATCATCGATGACGCGTTTCATCATACTTTTGAATGTGTTCATCTCATTGACGCATCGCGCAGCTTTCTTACGGCCGAATACCGTTCTACTACCGGCGATAGTATCATCCTCTGAATCTGATAGAGTTCCCCGTTCATCTTCATCTGAATCTAGACCCGCTTCGTCAGATTCATCGGTATCTTCTCCGAAGAGAGTTGGTTTTGTCTCGGACATAACTCCGTGTTTAATCTGTTTATGTCTTTGTAGATTGTAGTTCGTCGATAAAATAATGCCACATAAATCACACCCGTGCATTATCGCGAATTATTGGAAGAACCATCACTCTTATAAGTATTTGTTGTTGTTGTTGTGGCTGATGTGGCTGATGATACTGTTGTTGTTGTTGTTGTTGTTGTTGTTGTTCTGAAGGTGTGTGTTTAACTTTGATATGACGCTTCAAACTATCTTGCCAAGCATAGACACTTAAGCACTCTTCACATTGATACTTCATTTTCCTATATAATCAGTGAAATCGAGCGTTCTTCTATGCACCTATATTTATATAGAACAGAAACAAGGGAAACGTGGTGGACTAGTTAACTAGTTCAGGCTGTCGTTCACAACGTCTCTTATTGTTGTTTGTACTGGATACAAATTTATCACATTAGCTACAATACAACCTACCTATCCAAATGTCAATGCAATTATGAGTGATTTCAATATGAACACTCTATTATATAGATATGTGTAACCTGGTGACTGACATGATGATACAGTTATGCACTAAATAATGGACTGCTTAACCACAGCAGAATTATAGGTAACTTTTCAGGAGTTAGTCGGAAATATGGCTTGTTGCCATTCATCGGAAAGCTCTCACCGTCGCCGGCGGCGGCATTGCGGCATTGCAGTATTTTACTGTGGGGTCCGACGGCGGCGGACCCCGGCGGCGGTGGCGACACCGCCGCCGCAGTAAAATATCGCAATGCCGCCGCCGCCGCCGGCGGCGGTGAGAGCTTTCCGATGAATGGCAACAAGCCATATTTCCGACTAACTCCTGAAAAGTTACCTATAATTCTGCTGTGGTTAAGCAGTCCATTATTTAGTGCATAACTGTATCATCATGTCAGTCACCAGGTTACACATATCTATATAATAGAGTGTTCATATTGAAATCACTCATAATTGCATTGACATTTGGATAGGTAGGGGTGGCGACACCGCCGCCGCAGTAAAATATCGCAATGCCGCCGCCGCCGCCGCCGGCGGTGAGAGCTTTCCGATGAATGGCAACAAGCCATATTTCCGACTAACTCCTGAAAAGTTACCTATAATTCTGCTGTGGTTAAGCAGTCCATTATTTAGTGCATAACTGTATCATCATGTCAGTCACCAGGTTACACATATCTATATAATAGAGTGTTCATATTGAAATCACTCATAATTGCATTGACATTTGGATAGGTAGGTTGTATTGTAGCTAATGTGATAAATTTGTATCCAGTACAAACAACAATAAGAGACGTTGTGAACGACAGCCTGAACTAGTTAACTAGTCCACCACGTTTCCCTTGTTTCTGTTCTATATAAATATAGGTGCATAGAAGAACGCTCGATTTCACTGATTATATAGGAAAATGAAGTATCAATGTGAAGAGTGCTTAAGTGTCTATGCTTGGCAAGATAGTTTGAAGCGTCATATCAAAGTTAAACACACACCTTCAGAACAACAACAACAACAACAACAACAACAACAGTATCATCAGCCACAACAACAACAACAAATACTTATAAGAGTGATGGTTCTTCCAATAATTCGCGATAATGCACGGGTGTGATTTATGTGGCATTATTTTATCGACGAACTACAATCTACAAAGACATAAACAGATTAAACACGGAGTTATGTCCGAGACAAAACCAACTCTCTTCGGAGAAGATACCGATGAATCTGACGAAGCGGGTCTAGATTCAGATGAAGATGAACGGGGAACTCTATCAGATTCAGAGGATGATACTATCGCCGGTAGTAGAACGGTATTCGGCCGTAAGAAAGCTGCGCGATGCGTCAATGAGATGAACACATTCAAAAGTATGATGAAACGCGTCATCGATGATGTGAAAGCATTGTCTGATAAGTTTGATCAACTGATGGAAGAAGAGGGCGTGTCGGGAGAAGAGGATGATGGAAAAGCTCAGCTAGAACGCATCGACACAGAGTTTTCTCTCTTTCTCAAAAGTTACAGACGATTGATAGAATACCAGCATCGATTGAAAACATCCCGCATACATAACGCTATCATGAAGAAAATGGTCAAACTGACCAAACACGGATATAATAATGAATGGGCTGCGGATGAAGCGATGAGAAAATTCAAGAAACTCTTAGAAGTAAATCTAACGGGCGAAGATTCAGACAATGATTAAATTTCAATAAACTTCATCAACATGTTATTCTCGTCTTCGTTATATATCTATAAGTGGGGGAGGGGGTTTCACCAATATTACATCACGTCCCTTACCGCGTGTCACTTTAACATTCCACACCGTGCGTGTATTATCCCCCTTTAATTATGTCATAGCATTGGTACATAGAAGACTGTATAACACTATGCCTATGTCTGTATCTGTTGTCACACCGTGAGTGGATTGTCCGCCTTTAATGATGTCATAGCGTGTGTATATGCAAGACAGTATAACCCTATGATAATGCCTGTAGCTGTTGTTGGTAAGATGTGAAATATAAATTTCAAGGTTCAATTCATTCGTGTAGTAATTTTGTATATGTTCAACGCTCTTCATTCGTGCGTTTGTATTGTTAACATTCATTCATAATGAGTGTCCCTTTAGGGTGTCTTGTGTTCCTTTAAGATTCAAATACCAATATTACATCACGTCCCTTGTTTCGTGTCACTTTAACTCCTTGAGTGTATTGCCCCTTCGAATGATGTCATAGCATGGGTACATGTAAGATAGTATAACACTATGACTATGTCTGTATCTGTTGTTGGTAAGATGTGAAAATATAAATTTCAGTTCATTCGTGTAGTAATTTCGTATATGTTCAACGCTCTTCATTCGTAAGAGTAATTACCAACTGGAAGTTGTACTATTTTTGATAAACATCGGATTTGCTCATCAGACGATGAGCTGACAATATTTACGTATGGTCTAATTAGATTCATGCATAAATGTAAGGTAATTTTTGTTATGGTCAAGTTTTTTGTTAAGACCATGTTCTAACATAGATCGATAAATAAGTTAAAGGTCATTATATTCCACAGTCAAATCTATTGGTGATCGAATTTGATAACTATTTTATTGGAACAACTAAGAGTATTATTTACGTGAGATCAATGAGTCCAATTATTATAAATAATAAATTGCAGGCATCGGTGGATACCCGATTGCCACATTTAGTGATCACGTGATAAACTGATAAAATGTCCAAGTGACGTACTATAATGAGCAAAAAAAAATGAGTTGACCTTCGGCTTCGTCCCGATTGGGTACTGAGCTGACACCGGGGATAAATTGACCAATGACTGCTATTGTATCCTTTTGACAGATATGTGTGCGCAGACTCGTTTGATGTTCGCTATCGCATTACTATGTTTTAATAGCCAAGCCTTCACTTCTCGTCTGACTCTCTTACCGTCAAGACCTGTCTACACAGTACTTCTCCGGCAGACTATTCATCCACTGATAGGCCTACATACAGGTATGCCCATTTTTTTGCTCATTTGCTCATTTTTATTGCTCATTTGCTCATTTTATTGCTCATTTTTTTGCTCATTTGCTCATTTATTTGCTCATTTGCTCATTTTTATTGCTCATTTGCTCATTTTCTTGCTCATTTGCTCATTTTCTTGCTCATTTGCTCATTTTTTTGCTCATTTGCTCATTTTTATTGCTCATTTGCTCATTTTCTTGCTCATTTGCTCATTTTTTTGCTCATTTGCTCATTTTTATTGCTCATTTGCTCATTTTCTTGCTCATTTGCTCATTTTATTGCTCATTTGCTCATTTGCTCATTTTCTTGCTCATTTGCTCATTTTTTTGCTCATTTGCTCATTTTTATTGCTCATTTGCTCATTTTCTTGCTCATTTGCTCATTTTCTTGCTCATTTGCTCATTTTCTTGCTCATGTGCTCATTTTTTTTGCTCATTTGCTCATTTTTTTGCTCATTTGCTCATTTTTATTGCTCATTTGCTCATTTTCTTGCTCATTTTCTTGCTCATTTGCTCATTTTCTTGCTCATGTGCTCATTTTTTTGCTCATTTGCTCATTTTTTTGCTCATTTGCTCATTGATTGGTGCATACTCAAGAGTCATAGACCTAACATCCAATGTACGTTAATGGTGTCATAGCGTGGGTACATAGAAGACTGTATACCACTATGCCTATGTCCGTATCTGTTGTCACACCGTGAGTGGATTGTCCGTCCTTAATGATGTCATAGCGTGTGTACATGCAAGACAGTATAATACTATGATTATGTCTGTAACTGTTGTTGGTAAGATGTGAAATATAAATTTCAAGGTTCAATTCATTCGTGTAGTAATTTCGTATATGTTCAACGCTCTTCATTCGTGCGCTTGTATTGTTAACATTCATTCATAATGAGTGTCCCTTTAGATCGATAAATAAGTTAAAAGGTCATTACATTCCACAGTCAAATCTATTGGTGATCGAATTTGATAACTATTTTATTGGAACAACTAAGAGTATTATTCACGTGAGATCAATGAGTCCAATTATTATAAATAATATATTGCAGGCATCGGTGGATACCCGATTGCCACATTTAGTGATCACGTGATAAACTGATCAAATGTGAAGGTGTTTGGTGGATGTTGGGGGTTGGGTGTGGGCTGGTATTATCACGTTGGTCTGTGATTGAGTGTACAAAATCTCTTGTCAAGTGAACACCTGCACATTATGTATTTTCTAAACATCGAACATGTCTGAACCTATCATTGGTACAATAGCAGTGATATAATGTTACATCATCGGTGCTACCTGTAGTTTCGGTATATGATCGTAAGTGTGACTGGAGTGATAAGTGGTTATTACGTAATGTTGTTATAACAATGTCATCAAAGCAATTTCTATAATTGAGTGTCCTGGACGTATGCATGTTTTTGGCTAACTAATTATCGTGTGAATGACACAGTTTATCAACCTTAATTGATACTAACCCGTTTGTTCAGACATTAAATCGATATGTTTTCTGAATAGCATATAACTGTGAACGGGGAAATAATATAATTCATTTGGTAAAGCAAAGTGTGAAAGACACATTGTTACCACCAATGTCGCGTGTGTGATTGCGTGTACAGCGAATATGACAATTCATTCTGGAGGGTTGTAATTTTCACATTACAATTTTCGACCGTTAGTCTCAATACTTCCAATAATTCACGATAATACACACCTGTCATATGGGATAGAGAGAGTGTAAAGAATAAACGCTCTTTATTATTTATGTAAAAGTAATAGTGTCTATTTTCAGGTATGACAATTATATGAACTGCGTCCGATAAAACACTGGAATGTATGCATTCATATCGATGGTCACAATGTCCAATAAAGCTATTTTCTAAACATCGATTAATAATTTCATGAAAAATATTTGAACAAAAAAAATAACGAAAGATATTACACGCAAATAATTTAACATTCGACATTTTAATATCGAGATTATCAGAAACCGAAAACTCGTTATAAATGTTTTATTTAAACTTTTTTTGGAGAAATAATTTTGAGGGTTTTGAAATTTTAAAATTTTGGGGTTTTAAAATTTTTTGGAAGTTTTGGGATTTTTAAATTTTTTGGAAAAAATAAAATTTTGGAAGTTTTGAAATTTTTTTTTTGAAAAATAATTTTTGGGTTTTTGATATTTTGGGAATATTTTAGTACAACCAATTTTAGACCCCAAAGATTCTATTTTTAGATGTGACACCAACGAGACGCCTATTCTTCTACCAAGGATCCTTCATACCAAATATGAACCCATTTGCCCTGATGGTATTTGAGAAGATGTTTAAAATAATTACTATGGAGGGAGAGTTATGGCCCTGGCTTGGCAACTATTTGACCCAGTGACCTCATTTGAACAAATCTGAATGTGAGTCACCTAGGGAACATCCACACCAACTATGAACCCATTCGGTCTTATGGTTCCAGAGGAGAAGATGTTAAAAAATTGTTGACGGATGGACGGACGACGAACGAGGAGTGATTACTATAGCTCCACCGGAGACTTCGTCTCAGGTGAGCTAAAAAGTGGCATAGCTTGGGACACGTAACTCTTTCCATCCATAGTAATTCTTAAAATATCTTCTCAAGAACCATCGGGGCTATTTAGTTTATATCTGGTATGGAGGGTCCTTGGATGACGGGATACATATTTGTTCACATGGGGTCACTGGGTCAAATAAGGGCAGAGCCAGGGACATAACTTGTCCATCCATTGTAATTCTTACAATGTCTTTTCAAGAAAAATCATGCCTATTCAGCTCATATTTGGTATGGGTGACTGGGATTCAGATTTCATTCAGAATTGGATCACTAGGTCAAATAGCGGCCGAGCCAGGGACATAAATCTTTCCCTCAATAGTTAATCTTAAAACATCTCAATAACCATTTAGCATATTTAGTATATATTTGGTGACTGGGATTTGTTCAAATTTGGTCACCAGGTCAAATAGGGATGTGACCAAGGACATAACTCCCCCCATAGTAATTCTTAAAATGGTTCCTCCTCACTAAGAGCCACCAGGCATATTTAGTTTAAAATATGTAGTTTGGAGGGTCCTTGTGTTACTTGGGACTGGGTTACAGATTTGTTCAAATGGTTTTGAGCAGTCAAGAAATGGCGTTTGGTGTATATGGCCTATGGAGGTTTGGGGTTAAATTTGTTTGAATGTGGTCCATTAAAAAGTGGGCATGCCGGGTTGGATCTTTGCAACATGGTCTTCAGAGTCCCAGTCTTCTCAGTCTTTGCAGTTAGGTGAGCGTCTCCAGTCATTGACTGTCTTGTTTTTTTTACTTGAGTTACGTTCTTTATAGTTCGTGTATCTTTTAGCAATTTTAGGACATTTATGTCCGTTAGCGCGGTAACTTGAACAGATCGACGTCAACAAATATTATTCATACTTGGTATATGGAACATTTACAACAATATATCATTATTTACATTGATCATTGCTTTTAATATTGTTGGCTGTATTATTTATTTGTTACACTAGACGATTGGTACAATATTACTCAGTAAAATTTATAATTTATAATAATATATTCACCCATGGATATGATGTCGTATATGACGTACTCACCCATCAAAGGGCTGAAAGATAGATTTCAATTCGTGAATGGCTGCATGAACCTCGTTGACAAGTTTCTTCCACTCACACATTAATCATTGCTATATAGCCCCCACGCTGTACAGCGTGGCGATGAGAGACCAACATCTTGACAATATTCCTGTTGCGAGCATGCATATGGAAACTCAACTCACCAGCATTTAAAGCAAGTGAAGGTCCGTACAGCACAATCGGCATGTATGTCATCTGAAAATGTTAGAACAAGACATGTATATCGTCAAAATAAACTTGACACAATAGAATTTTTAGTCGAGTTTTTCAAAAACTCGACTTATGGTTTGACGGGTGGCGGGCGGGCGGCGGGCGGGCGGACCTAAAGAATGTCTTATAACCTTGACATTTGTGAACGGATTCAAATTTTTTTTGGTATGGCAGTTGCTCCCAATGACTATTTACTACCTGCAGAAAATGGGTCACGTCCGAACTTTTTTACAAGAGTTATCCATCTAGATGGTTTTTAGTTAAGTTTTTCACCGATAGCGCGATAACTCACGCAAATATTAACCAATTTCAAGTTCGAGAACCAGGTTTGTCCGAATTTTTTTCGCGGAGTTATGGGTCTTTAATAGTTTGTCTATTTTTAGCAAATTTATCACCGTTAGCGCGATAACTCGATGAAATATTAACCGATTTCAACAATATTTAGTATACAAAACCACTGAATCCGTTGAATCAATATACATGTATACATGGATTAATGCATATGCATTGTTATACACAGTACTGGTATATAAAGGTACTGAAAATAACAATATTACTAGTATACACAAAATAAACCATATATCATGGCTATGGGTTCTAATATCCGAATATGACAGCTGATAACTTGGTGTGAATTGAAGAGTGGTGGTGTCTCACGCATATCTAACCCTCCATGTTAGAAACATGCCATTAAATGTCATAAGTATAATCTAGCTTGAGGACAGAAGTTATCCATAAAACCCCCCCTTAATTCAACCAGGTCCTCGCGCGATGTATGGTCGATCACATGATGATCTAGGGGGGGTTAGAATTGTTGTATAAAAACAGCACTGCATGTAAATATAAAATAAAATAGTGCTACATCTTATTACAGATTATTGCCATATATAATCAGTGACTATACAGACAGTCTGACAAAATAAAGTTTCAGTGACACTCTATCCGAAGAGGGGAATAATTCCATCTGTTACAGTCAATGGAGCAATTATGAATCTGGAAAGGTGAAATTTCTAAGTAATACTAGATATCGACATGACGAGATAACATATAACGTAAATGCAATATGGCCGATGGCGACCATTTTTTCCTATAAAATTAAAAAAATATTTGATACCTCTCATCTGATAGATCAATATCAAGATAAATATGAAGTTTAGTGATGATCGGATGAGTGAAGTGGACTGTGCTAAACGGTTTAGTAATGCTTAAAAAGATTAATTTTACCTTAATATTTTTATGTTCACTTTATAAACTTCACTGAGTCATCTTTGTCATGTATTGAGTTTGATATCTTTTGTTAACAGTTTATAAATCATGTATGTCTCATGTTTGTTATTTTAATTTATGTGTTTATTATCATTAAATAAAGTTGAATTCCTTAAAAAGATTCTTACCTCAATGTTTTTATGTTCACTTTATAAACTCCACTGAGTCATCTTTGTCATGTATTGAATTTGATATCTTTTGTTAACAGTTCATAAATTATGTATGTCTCGTGTTCGTTATTATATTATATACACTTTACAGTGTGTTTCAGAACGAAAACAAAATGAATAAAATCAACAAATTTGTAAATTTAAAAACAATTCAAACGTTGTTGTATTCCATGTCCCAGTCCGGACATATACACCAAATTTCAATAATATTCATTGAGAAACAACGGACCAAACGCCATATAACACCCCGTATGCATCTTTTATTCCGAGTTGGCCTTTTATTCCGAGTTGGCACGCGCCGATTGGGCGAGTTAGCCCTGGGGCGAGTACGCCGATTCCGACACCTTTTCTATTTGCAGCAGGTTAAGTTTACGCGTAATTTAATTTACAAAGTTCCCCAATTGGTATCGTAAATAGAGCGACCTTATTTGACAGAGAATGCCTCTGTTATTGATTATAAAGTTGCTATACATTAAAAACGACAATTCACATGCTCGTTCAAGCGCAGTAGTCTATTTTCCCCATGTTAAAGGACATCCACAAATACTAAATAACGCTAACTTACTGCCGAATGTTTTACACGACAACTGTTAACATATTTGGGCTGAATTCATCTGACGCGGTATTATTCCTCAAAATAAACAACAAAACCATCGTTACTTGGAAATGTAGTTTGGGCTAACATTTACATAAATCCTCCACATCATTATTCCGACACACACGTCAGATGAAAAACTCACATGACGTAACCGGCCAAATTGGCCGAAATGAGTCTCCTGCAACAATATCTCAGACGAGTTCGAAAACCAGGTTTGTCCGAATTTTTTTCGCGGAGTTATGGGTCTTTAATAGTTTGTCTATTTTTAGCAATTTTATCACCGTTAGCGCGATAACTCGATGAGATATTAACCGATTTCAACAATATTTGGTATATGAGTCTCCTGCAACAATATCTCGGACGAGTTTGAAAACCAAGTTTGTCCGATTTTTTTTTCGCGGAGTTATGGGTCTTAGTTTGTCGATTTTTTAGCAATTTTATCACAGTTAGCGCGATAACTCGATGAAATATTAACCGATTTCAACAATATTTGGTATATATATGAGTCTCCTGCAGCAATATCTCGGACGAGTTCGAAAACCAGGTTTGTCCGAATTTTTTTGTGCAGAGTTATGGGTCTTAGTTTGTCTATTTTTAGCAATGTTATCACCGTTAGCGCGATAACTCAATGGAATATTAACCGATTTAAACAATATTTGGTATATGAGTCTATTGCAACAATATCTCGGACGAGTTCGAAAACCTGGTTTGTCCGAACTTTTTTTCCGGAGTTATGGGTCTTAGTTTGTCTATTTTAATCACAATTTTATCACTGTTAGTGCGATAACTCAATGAAATATTAACGGATTCAATTGATATTTGGTATATAGGTCTATTGCAATAATATACCACCGTCCAACTTTTTTCCCCGGAGTTGGTGCACCTTATTGGCAGAAGTTTGGTTCGACTGCCAAAAAACTCGACAAAAGCATCTTACATGCGTACCCCTTGTTATGTATATAAGCTGCTACTCAGGACGACACACAATATCCAATGCACTTTGGGGCCCTTATATTCACCCCTGACCAAGTGGTCCTGCTGAATTGCTATGATGCGGGTAGATCAAACTGATGCCGTTACGAAAAAGTACCGTTATTTTTTCTAAAGTTGTCATTTTCGCGGTGTTTGGCTAATCCGGGCAATTTGAGAAACAGGACAGTCAAAGAATATGGGGTCGCTCACCAGACTGCAAAGACTGATAAGACGTACTGGGACTCTGGAGACCATAACAGTCAGAACTTTTCATAATCACTTTAAAAGAAGTAGATTTAAACATGATATGTGGATAGAGAGGCTTCATGTATTTAGATCAGTGAATATCTACTTTCAAATTACCAACTGTAGGCCTACTCTACTGATCACCCCCTCCTCCTCATCCTCCTCCTCCTCCAGCTCATGTCCCCTCCCGACCGCGGGCTCCAGACTCCCAAGTCTTAAGTTGGAATTTCACAACCGACATCTCAAACTTTCTCAATTGTTGGAAATTTCCAATTTCACAAGTGCATTTTTATAAAACTATTTAGACATGTTTCAAGCCCAATTATCCATGGACCCAAAAACACCATATATGTATGTCAGATTAATCAGTCAGGTAGTTCCAAGGTAGATGTTTTAATGAATTTTATATTTTAATGATTTTATTAGACACAGAAGTGTTAAGTCACCATAGCCCCGTCATTTCTTGACAGGTTGACCTCATTTTAACAAATATGTATCTCAGTCACCAAATGACCTTCCATACTATATGTAAGCTAAATAGTCCAACCTCTCTTGAGAAAACATTTTAAGAATTACTGTAGAGACAAACAGTTATGTCCCTGGTCCCGCCCTTTTTAACATGGTGACCCAATCTGAATAAATTTGAATCCCAGTCACCAAAGAACCCTTCATACTAAGTATCAGTAAAATAGACCTGATGGTTCTTGTGAAGGAAGCATATTAAGAATTATTATGAAGGGAAACAGTCTTTCGCTTGGCCCTTACTTGGCCTGGTGACCCCATTTTAACCAATCTGAATTCCAATCAAACAAGTACATTCCATGCTAAATAAGCCAACTAATTCTTGCAAACACGTTTTAAGAATTACTATGGAGAGATATGTCCGTTACTCTGCCCTTATTTGATTCTGTGATCCCATTTTCACAAATCTGAATTCCTGTCACCCAAGATCATTTCATACCAAATATAAGCAAAAGACATGTAGACCATTTGGTTCTTGCAAAGACACATCATGAATTACCAAAGGAGCCTCAATATTAAATGTGAGCTATTAAAATAGACCTGGCGATTCTTTCAAAGAAGACTTTTCAAGGGTTACTATAGAGGGAAAGTATGTCCCTGGCCTTTCCTCTATTTGACCCTATCTGAACAAAAGATCTCCAACTATGGAAATTTATCAAAACCTTACTGATAATACCATTTTATATCAAAATTTGAATCCCAGTCACCAAAGAACCCTTCATACTAACTATCAGTAAAATAGACCTGATGGTTCTTGTGAAGGAAGCATATTAAGAATTATTATGAAGGGAAACAGACTTTCGCTTGGGCCTTACTTGACCTGGTGACCCCATTTTAACAAATCTGAATTCCAATCAAACAAGAACATTCCATGCTAAATATGCCAACTAATTCTTGCAAACACGTTTTTAAGAATTACTATGGAGAGTTATGTCCCTTAGTCTGCCCTTATTTGATTCTGTGATCCCATTTTCACAAATCTGAATTCCTGTCACCCAAGGTCATTTCATACCAAATATAAGCAAAAGACATGTAGGCCATTTGGTTCTTGCAAAGACATATCATGAATTACCAAAGGAGCCTCAATATTAAATGTGAGCTATTAAAATAGACCTGGCGATTCTTTCAAAGAAAACTTTTCAAGGGTTCCTATAGAGGGAAAGTTTCCCTGGCCTTTCCCCTATTTGACCCTATCTGAACAAAAGATCATCAACTGTTGAAATTTGTCAAAACCTTACTGATAATACCAATTTATATCAAAATTATGAGTACCAAACATGAATTCATAGCATAGACAGGGTGGGTGCAGGAGTTTCAAATCTCCTATCTCTGCCCCTATTTGAACCAAATGTAAATGTCAATCTATGAGATTCATTGATCTCTGATAATTGTTCCTTGAAATCATAAATATCACACATCATTATCACAGATGAAAAGAAGTTAATAGCCTAGATAAACATAATATAACACTTGCCTAGAATACAGCACATGGGAATTAATATAATTTAAATTGAAATGATTGACACACATAAACATTATCTGTGATGTGTTTATCAACAGCTGTCAGCTAAGATGAGGTCCCATTTCATACACAGTAGACATTATAGCATGGCCATGCAGTATATAGTATCTCTGATGGCAGACAGACAAGCTTGAGATAACATTGTGGCCTTAGGATCGGGTGTCAGCTAGCTATATCATCTCATCCAATAACACGGTGGGTGCTCAGTGGAGAAATCTTCTCTTAAACACTTTCATAGCACATGACAAACAGATGAGTTATAAAGGGTCATAACTCTGTTAAAGTATATCGGATCAAACCCATATTCGAACTTGATCTGTATTTAGGGGTCAGAAATTCATATACCAAATTTGGTGTCGATCAAATGAAAAACGTTTGAGTCATCCTGGCTTGGATGAATTATATTTAAAAACAAGAGTGGAAAGGGTTAAATAAACAATACCAAACTCCATATAGATGAAGAACGTGCCAAGAAAGAACTAGGTAAGAAATATGAGGCAGATCAGAAGAAAATGTTTTGACTTATATGCATCAGATAGCATTTGTGTGCAGGGTTAATTATTTTCTAAACTGATCAACCAATCGATACCAAAATCTATACAGGTAAGGGGTGTGTCATTATAACCCTACATATCAAATATGAACACAATCGGACAAAAAATACTTAGGTTACAGCATTGGATAGCTCATGCCTATGTGTGGATTTTTGATTTTAGAGTTATGTACCTGGCTCTGCCCCTATTTGACCCAGTGACCAAATTTGAACAAATCTGAACCCCAGTCACCCAATGTCCCTCCGTACCAAATATAAGCTAAATCGACCCAACGTTTTCTGAAAAGAAGTAATTTTTTAAGAATTACTATGGAGGAATAGAGTTATGGCCCTGGTTTCTCAACTAATCAACTTGGGGTGACCTCATTTGAACAAATCTAAACCACAGTCACCCAAGGTACCCTCATACCAAATATGAACCCATTCGGCCCGACAACTTCAGAAAAGAAGTCGTTTTAAGAATTACTATGTGGAAAAATAGTTATGGTCCTGACAATAATATCAAAACTATTTGACTTGGTGACCTCATTTGAACAATTCTGAATAAGAGTCACCTAGGGAACATCCACACCAAATATAAACCAATCGGTCTGATGGTTTCAGAGGAGAAGATCTTTAAAGAATTGTTGACGGACGGACGGACGGATGGACGGACGAGGAGTGATGACTATAGCTCAACCGGAGACTTCGTCTCAGGTGAGCTAAAAACCAGTGTGTGTATGAAACATTCAAGAACATATATATTTTTGAAAAATATAATACTTGCTGCGCTGGTGTTTCTGAAATGACGTGATTAACCATCTTGATTATAGTCGATTTTCAACAACTAATACAACCAGTATTAATTTTTTTTCGCAATTAATATGTTTTTGAATGTTTCATATGCATAATGGCTTTTCCTGGATATGTTCAGATTATCGGAACACCGCGAAAAAGACAAATTAAAAAAATAAAACGGTACTTTATGTTAACAGCATCAGTTTGCCCTAACATAATCATAGCAATTCAGCAGGACCCAACCGCATCATAGCAGATTAGCAGGACCACTTGACCAGGGGTGATATTGTTAGAACCCCTAACTTATGCATTACATATACATGCATCATATTCTGTTTTATTAGTAACACAATTGTTCACTTTGTGACTAAAGCATGAAATTGTGTACATATGTACATATTCACATACAAATTGATATTAGATGTGGAGCCACGATGAAATTTCAGTTAAACCCTCTTTTAAGAGGTTTTCCGAATTTAAAGAGCATTTCGTGCTTATATAATTTATTAAATGTTGCAATCAATCTTACCATGGAATATGCGATTTAAAATTAGGCATATACAGTAAGTATGACTCTGCGAGACCTAATGGCAGATTTTAGGGTGAAATTGGAACTCCCCGTCCAAGATGGCTGTCAAAATAGAAGCCGTAATTGGAAAACATTACGTTTTTCACTGATATCTTCTAGACCAGTTTTTGCTGTATGGAACCGGTTTGAAAATGTGACTTTATTGTGTAATGTTCATGTTAACTGATCACTGGAGCAATGAAATATGCCATTTGTGGGATCCCAGCCCTTTTCCGATTCCTCAATAATTCGAGTTAACAGAACTTGGTATGAAATTTCACCAAAAATCACCATTGGGATTCTAGTCACATTTCAACAAGAAACGAGAACTGTGCAAAGTAAGTGAGGCATACCTCAACACAATGTAATAAAAATTGTCACTTTTGGCTAAATATGGCTGCCAAAATGGAGGCCTAAATATGGGATATGTTAAATATTGCCCCATGCAATCGCTTAACAGTGGTTGATGAATAAAATTGACTATTCCGTTGTATATACATTGAATACTAACATTTATGATGCATCTTTGATAAATGTTACTATTAAATTACCAAAATTATTGGAATGTTCTTTCAAATTTGGCAAAAAAAATCACTTTTCATGGATGGAACTATCTTTGCTGCTCATTGTTTTGTCTTAAATGCATCACACTGAGGTGCTTTTAGATATAAATACTCAAGGTAGCTTGCAAATATCCACAAAATTTGGTATAAAGGTTGATATTTTCTAATATATCCCGAGCATTATTCTCTGCTCTTCTGTAAAGGTAGCACAATGTGATTCAGTTGGTTATTAAAAATATTAATTAATCAACTGACTAAATGTTCTATTCTGGTTGTCCCAGTACCTTATTTTGTCGAAAATGTCTTATGGGATTCTGGCCATGTTTTTGAACAGAAATGATCAGAACTCTGAAACTGAACTGAGGGGGGGGGTAATTATGTGCCTACTCTGACCAAATAACACATGTAACCATTATAGGTAAGTGGTGTCAGAACAGGTAACATGTATATCAGGATAGGGGTCCCCACACCTAGCACACTAGAATGGTGGAGAAAGGGCCAGCGTAATGCACTGGCAGGTGGACCAAAAGGCCTTTTAGAAAGTAAAACAAGGAAAAGCTGCTTAATAACATCACATTATGGGCCATTGGCATCCAGTTTGATTGAGTAATGTCAAACCCGTTTCCTCCATTGTGGATTTTATATATACGTAAACACCACACCCATGACCATACAGGAATCAGGGAGCTAAATGTGTTCTAGAGTCGGGGTACGAGTACACCGTGGAATGCTAAAGGTGAAGGTAACTGAAGAATGACCTTCACCTGATACATGCGACACGTTATTAAAGGATGACATCGCGTTTATTTGATTTGTACATCATATCTAAATAATTTAAACTGGTGAATGAATGGGGGAATGGATTTTTGTGAGCGGGAAATTTATTTAACTAGCTGCTGTAGTTCTGGATTTGTCCAGATCAAATTTGGCTGTGTGATAGCCCTGTCGTACACTTGGGGATTTATTTTAAAAAGTAAACACATGACCTATGATTTTTCTACCATTTTCGTGATCAACTGGTGTCAATCTAGCCGGGTAAACATCACTGATATGGCCTGCAGGCTTCAATTCAGTGAATTTGGCCGAAACGTTAACACTGTCGCCTATGGGAAACCATTTAGTTCCGTGATTCCTACAACCACACTTGGGTTTACCCGTACATTCCACACATGACTATACAGCCATGAGTCACCATGCAGGTATACTCCTACACTTCATCCGTTACCATTATGCTAGTCACTTCCTATTTTCACCACATTTGTGATCATAGTCACTCCTTGTATACATATTCTCCTCAACATTGGCCATGCACTCACTCGAGAAATACATATACACTGCAACCATAACCATATAGGCTATGTATGTAGCAGATATGACACAGTAGCATGTTATATATACGTCTCCGAAACATGCCGAGCATTGCTCTTCGAATATGCCTGGGACTATATAACACACAATGCGCCTATTTTTAGAAGCAAATGTAAGTTTTGAAACAGTGCACATTTTTGTTTGTGTGGATTAGAACCCCGATCCATCACGGCGAGCATAACCATATAGTCACTCCAGGTATACTTATACACCTCACCAATGGCCTTACCATTGACCATACAAACCTTCTATATATAGATATAGCAATACAATGCATAGCACCTCACCATTGGGCATACAGTCACTCTCGGTATTCTTTTCGTCATACCCATACATCACTTAACTGACAACACAGCCAATCATTGCATATCTATGCACCTCACACATGGTATTACAGTCACTCCCTGGCTGCCATTTTGACATACACATTATATTAAGCTGATTTTTATGTTAATGGGCGAGAGTAGCCATATAATATGGTCCCACTGAGTTCCGTTTAGACGTTCTTTCCATTTCCGTTCAAAAATTTGGCCAGAATCCCAAAAGACTTTGGCAAAATTCCGTACTACATCATTTGTCATGCCGCAGTAGGTACTGGGACAACCAGAATAATACATGTATTAGTCAGTGGATTAAGTAACATGCAAATAAACCAAGTGAGCCACAATTTGCTACCTTTTTGGAACAACAGAGAATAATGTTAGGGATATATTTAAACAAAATCAACTCTTTTTTTTACCAAATTTGGAACCCGGCCATCTTGACTAATTTTGTCTAAAAAGCACTTCACAGTGTGTCGCACTCAGGACAGATCAAAACAATAAACATCTTTGATACCAAAGATAGTTCCATTTTAATTGAATAAATGTTCCAAACCTGAAAAGTTAATTTTGGTGTCTAGTTTGTGATAGAAACATCCAATATTTATGGTAATGACATTGATTAAAATAGTAATTGTTAACCAATGCATCAGAAATGTTAGAATTTAATATATATATGACAAAATAGACAATTTTATTCATCAACCTCAACTTGTAAGCGATTACGTGACATGCTGGGCCAATATTTACCATTTTCCAGGTTTTGGTCACCATTTTGGTAGCAATTTTCAGACCAAGTGACAATTTTGGTTGCATTGAGTTGAAATATTCATAAGTAATGGTATGCCTCACTTACTTTGTGCAGTCCATTTCTTGTTAAAATATGACAAGAATCCTAACTGATTTTAGGTGAAATTTCATACCAAGCTGTAAAATCTAAGTGTTTAGTGATCGGAAGGGGCTGGGACCTCATGAATGGCATATTTCATTGCTCAAATGCTCAGTTAATACGAACACTACAAAATTAAGACACAATTATGAGACAGTTCCATACAGCCGGAACTAATCTAGAAGATAATAGTGAACAAAGTCAAATTTTCCACTTCCGTTGCCATTTTGACGGCCATTTTGGACGGGGAGTTCCAATTTTCCCATAAAATGGGGCATTATATCTCGCAGAATCATACTTGCCGTATATGCCTAATTTTAAAATCGCATATTTCATGGTAATATTAATTGCGACATTTAATAATTACAAAACGCTCTTTAAATAAAAAATAAACCATTAAAAGAAGGATTAGAGTGAAATTTCAGTGTGGCTCCACATCTAATATCAATTAGTATATGAATATGTACATGTGTGCAATGTTTCATGCTTTTGTCACAAATTTAACAGTTGTCTTGAGAATTGGACTTAATCTGCTCCACTGCAGTCGGACCAAAGCCGCGTTGTTGCGAATGGAGCGAGAGAACTCTATCTTATTGTTTGCATTCGATTCAATTTAATGCTTTAATGTTCAAGTTGTGCAGTGAAATAAACGGAGAAATTTCCCATCTGAATTGAACGATTTGTAATCACTCATTGGACACCTATGTGCTGCAATCCACATGTCGATGTTTTTGTTTCATATCCCTGTGGAACATCTGTTTTTGTCCCCCGAAAATGCATGCGTCTGTCCCATATGGTTTCCGGATTATAACTTTAGTAATTAGTTATCTGTTTTCAAATTTGGTATAGGCTGTGGATTACGCACATGACAAATTAACAATACAGACAGGTCCCCAGAACAAAAATTGACCCCACCCCAATAATATTAATAGGATTAAGTATTATTGGAGTGGTGTCAATTTTTGTTCTGGGACCTGTGGTCAGGTTGGTTTAAACATTGTTTATTTCCCATCAGATTTATAATTACATGAACAGTTTATACATGATTTGACAAAGTAACAGAATGACAGTGATGGATGATTTATGAATATAATTGTATCTGATGAGAGGGGAGAACAACAGTAAGCACGTGGCTTTTTATGAATGTCGTCCTCCCGCTGTGTCTTTTGGGCCCTGTAAAATATTTCAAATTTGTATATGCGTTTTGTCTTTATGATTTAGGGCTCGGCAGTAGAATGGTAGATAGACATTATAAATCGGTTTGATTCGTGTACTGTGAGTACGAAGGTATTGATTTACAGAGAGAGGTGAGATAGAGAGAGATAGAGAGGGGGGGGGGAGAGAGAGAGAGAGAGAGAGAGAGAGAGAGAGAGAGAGAGAGAGAGAGAGAGAGAGAGAGAGAGAGAGAGAGAGAGAGAGAGACGCGTGATTTATTTATGCGGAACGGATTCTTCGCTTTCAGAATACTGAGACTGACCGGCATACTTTGTTTAAAAATGTGAGATTCTATATATTATTTATATATATATATATATATATATTTTTTTTTTTTAATTTTTATTTTTTTTTATTTTTTTTTTATTTTGGAGCTCAATATCACTATTGAAATCGCTTTGTATGAATTATGTATTTTTGGAATTCTTCAAAAATTGTTTGATTCGTGTCCACACTTAGGGCGTCGTCACCATTTAGGAATATACTAACCGAGGGGATAACAGTAGTTGGAAGGTTATCAAGGAAATTTTGTCTATGGAGTGAAAAACGCTGACTTTGGAATATAAAGTGGTAGTTATCTTCTATTTGGCCGCACAGACATCGGTCAGTGGTAGAGATAAAATTTTGGAATTTATGTGAGTTCAAATCACTGCAGAAGTTTCGAAGGCGTGCGTGAATTACTTGGGATTTTCTTGTGTTACAGTATTTGAAACGTGGGTTTTTCTTTACATAATATTTGTTTATGGTCGCTCTAAACTCGTCATGATCCACTATGTCCCGTGTGGTCGCCGGCAGGGAATTCCAGAGGGCTGCTGTGTTCAATATGAAGGATTTGTCATGGGAATTTGCGTGAAATTGCGGAAGTCTGAAGTTTTTGGCGTTTCGGGTGTTAATTCTTGATACGTCTGATGCGATTGGAGGAACCAGGTCTTGGAGATACACGGGGGTCAGATTATGAATAATTTTGTGGAATAAGTAAAGTTTGGAATTTTCTCGTCTATTTTTGAGTAGTTCCCAGCCAACCTCTGATAAAAGTTTTCTGTCACTAACAGACCTAGTACACACAGAGACAATTCGGGCTGCCTCGAGTTGTATTTTTTCCAAATTTCCAGATTCTAATGCAGTGCAGTTATCCCAAGTAGCGTTTGCATATTCTAAGGTTGGTCGTATGTATGTGAAATAGCATTTCTCTAGTGTTTCTCTGTTTAGGACATACTTGAGTTTTTGTAACACATATATTCGTTGCCATGAATTTTAGCTCAACTTACTTTTGTAAGTTTGAGCTATTGCCATGGCTTGGCGTCCGTCGTCCGTGTGTGCGTGTGTCCGTGTGTGCGTGTGTCCGTGTGTCCGTCAACAATTTCCTTTGGCGCGGGATACAGGTCGTACCTTTGGTCTGATCTTTATGAAATTTTGCATGAATGTTGACATTGACATGTAGATGGGAACGAGTCATTTTGGGGTCATTCGGCCAAAAAACATGGCCGCTGGTGGCCATCTTGGATTTCAAAATTCAATCCATTGGCGCGGGCTACAGGTCGTACTGTTCGTTTGATCATCATGAAATTTGTCATGGATGTTAATATTGACATGTAGATGGGAACGAGTCATTTTGGGGTCGTTCGGCCAAAAAACATGGCCGTCAGCAGCCATCTTGGATTTTTACTCTTTGCATGACTAAATCATTTGGCGCAGCTAGGCTACAGGTCGTAGTTTTGATCGGAACTTCATGAAATTTGTCATGGATGTTAACAATGACATGTAGATGGGAACGAGTGATTTTGGGGTTGTTCGGCCAAAAAACATGGCCGCCAGCAGCCATCTTGGATTTTACTCTTTGCATGACTAAATCCTTTGGCGCGGGCTACAGGTCGTAGCTTTGATCGGAAGATCATGAAATTTGTCATGGATGTTAACAATGACATGTAGATGGGAACGAGTCATTTTGGGGTTGTTCGGCCAAAAACCATGGCCGCCAGCAGCCATCTTGGATTTTACTCTTTACATGACTAAATCCTTTTGCGCGGGCTACAGGTTGTACCTTGGTCTAATCTTTATGAAATTTGTAATGAATGTTGACATTGACATGTAGATGGGAATGAGTCATTTTGGGGTCATTCGGCCAAAAAACATGGCCGCTGGCAGCCATCTTGGATTTCAGGATTCAATCCATTGGCGCGGGCTACAGGTTGTACTGTTCGTCTGATCATCATGACATTTGTCATGGATGTTAATAATGACATGTAGACGGGGTCGTTCGGCCAAAAAACATGGCCGCCAGCAGCTATCTTGGATTTTACTCTTTGCATGACTAAATCCTTTTGTGCGGGCTACAGGTCGTAGCTTTGGTCAGATGGTCATGAAATTTGTCATGGATGATACCAATGACATGTAGATGGGAACGAGTCGTTTTGGGGTCATTCTGTCTAAAAACATGGCCGCCAGCAGCCATCTTGGATTTTACTCTTTGCATGACTAAATCCTTTCGCGTGGGCCATTTTGGATTTCAAAATTCAATCCATTGGCGCGGTATACAGGTCGTACTGTTCGTCTGATCATCATGAAGTTTGTAGGTCGTAGCTTTGGTCAGATCTTCATAAAATTTGTCATGGATGTTAACAATGACACGTAGATGGGAACGAGTCCTTTTGGGGTCAATTGGCCAAAAAACATTGCCGCCAGCAGCCATCTTGTATTTTACTCTTTGCATCACTAAATCCTTTGGCGCAGGTTAGACATTTCAATTAGCACCTTTGCTATTCCTCCATTTACTGTCAACCATTAAATTATTCCCCTACCTAAGTTGAGCTACAGTGTCATTGACACTTTCATTAGAAATATATTCGATATGAGCTTTCCAGCTGCAATTGTCTTCAAAAATAATTCCCAGATGTTTGTGGTTAGATACTGTTCGTAATGGTACGTTACCCATATGCAGGTCCGGGTGATTCATGGGAGTTTGTTTGCGTGATATGCACATAGCTTCTGATTTACTAGCATTAAAGTTTACTAACCATTTCTTTGACCATGATTCCAATGTGTTTATATCACTTTGCAACATTTTGGCGTCTTCTATGGGGTCTTTAATGGGGAGAGAAATTGACGTATCATCGGAAAATAGTCGTATATTGCATGTAATTCCTTTGACAATGTCGTTAATGTATATCAAAAATAGAATCGGTCCAATAACGGAGCCTTGGGGCACACCAGCTTTAACTCTGCCCCACGAGGAGGATTCGGAGCCAATAACGACTCTTTGTTCGCGGTTATTTAGATAGGATTGAATCCATCCGAGGAGGTTTCCTTCAATTCCGATACTTTTTAATTTATAGAGTAAGCCACGATGCCAAACTTTGTCAAACGCTTTGCTTATGTCAAAGAATAAGACTCTAATGTCCTGATCTTCATCGAGACACTTGCTAATTTGATGGTAAATTTCACATAATTGATATGAGGTAGATTGCCCAGGAAGAAATCTAGCTTGGTTCTTGCATAGGAAACTGTTCGTTGTAAGGTATTTAAGTAGATATTTAGCTATACATTTCTCATATACTTTACCAATACAGCTGAGCAGAGATATGGGTCTATAGTTTCCAGGATTTGTTCGATCACCATTTTTGAATATAGGGACGACATTTGCGCGTTTCCATTCGTGTGGAAAGAAAGAATTAGCCATAAACTCTTTAAACATTATCTTGAGAGGATGTCGCAGACTGGGGCAATGTTTAAGGATGCGCGGACTTATCTCATCATGTGGTCAGGTTCCAATATGAGTGCCGTCCGTACATTTTATTGGATTATCAGGAGTTATGGTCTGTGTTAATTTAGAATTTTGAATGACAAAATGTGACATCCGAATGTTAACAGTTTAAAATTATAGCAAAATATTTGCAAATATCATCTTGCCATCTGAGCCTTTTACAACGGTCACTGATTACCAAAACATTTTATTTCGTATATAATGGTAGCATTGATAGTGCACACATAAGCAATCAAACAAGCACTGACATTCTGTCCAGTCAATTAGGATTTCACATGGAGTGCATTGGCTAACAAACATGAACACTCTATATGCATGCATCTGCCATTATAATAGTGAGGTGAATGTTTTAGGCCAAATATGAAGTCCCTATATACATAATGCATATCTTTATATTTTCACTCAATAGCATTTCAATGTTGGCAAAAAGATGAGAAGCAGATACCTATGTGAACTACTTTTATGATCTTGCTTCCGATCATGCTACTTTACCATTCCACTGTTTTTGGGTTGTAGTAGTATGTTGGAATATGCTAAATAAGAACCAGGCTGATATAATTTTGTTTCATATTATTCTGATTTATTTATTAATTGTTTGGGGAGTCCCAAAAATTTGGCCTGGAATTTTTTGTTTAATGCACAGAGGGTGGGAGCAGTGTTCAGCATAGGCTCCCGGGAAAAGCCCCAGTATGGAAAACTCTTAACTGCCATAGCCCGATGTGCGGTTTACTGACGATCGTAAACTGGTTTACTTCCCGTAGCGGGGATTAATTAATTATAGGATGACGGGCGTGCTAGCTCATTCATTCATAGTCAAAAGGTGGTAATTGTGTCATTCAATCGTTATTTATATTCAAATGGCACGGATAAACTTATCCATTTCGCCCTCCGGGTGTAATTAACGCCCTCGGTGTATACTGTCCTATAGATTCTAGAAAGCTGTGGTTCGCTGGGCGTTTTATTTATAGATAATGGGTTTTTCCGGTTGTGACAATTCGCAATAGGTCCCTATTTGCGGAGGTCTATTTGCGGGGGTCCCCGAATTCGTGGTGGTCCCATAAAATGGTCGAAATATGTTGATTTTAATGAGGGAACGGGTGCGTATATGTCAATCAAGTTGATACGTATTTTAAACAAATAACGACACGATCATCATAATAGTGGTTTGGTCTATCAATCATATCATAATCATCATCATCATCATCATTATCATCATCATAATACGGAACAAGTCTTGCGACTTTTCGTCCCAATAACATTATTTGCAATGCTTGTTTACAAATATATGTATCGTCATTCGATATTTACTTGTGAGTCACTTGAACATATTATTTGTCGTCGAACTCGTATTTGATATAATAGAAGAATGAGTCTATGTATATTTTGAATTGATCGAGTGTTGGAGCCTCAACAGCGGAGTCTGGCAGAGAGTTCCAGTTATTTACCACCCTCTACGTGAAGAAATATTTTCCTATGGCCTTGTTAACAATGGGCATCTGTAGCTTTTTACTATGTCCTCTTGTTCTTCCTGATGAATGTCTTTCTAATAGGTCACATGCATTGGTATTATATACATCGATTAGATCTCCTCTAAATATTCGATATTTTAAAGACATCAGATTGAGTCTTATCGTTCGGTCTCGGTAGCATAGAGTTTTGGTTTGACGAACTAATGGTCGAAATATGTTGATTTTAATGAGGGAACGGGTGCGTATATATATGTCAATTTATACGTATTTTAAACAAATAACGACACGATCATCATAATAGTGGTTTGTTCTATCAATCATATCATAATCATCATCATCATCATGACCATTCAACAGTTTATATACCTCGAGTAGATCTCCTCTACTCTAAATATTCCATATTTTAAAGACATCATGCAGATTGAGTCTTACCATTCGGTCTCGGTAGCATAGAGTTTTGATTTGACGAACTTCTAGTTTCGTTGCCTTTCTTTGCATTTCTCTAACACAATGCTTTGATATTTGTGATGTGGGCTCCATGTAGAGTTGCAGTATTCGATGATAGATCTGACCATGCTTATGTAGAGCGATTATAAAGTGTCGTGAACGTTCTGTTGACTATGCCGATGATTTGAGAAGCTTTATTGTTTTAGGATATTGTAGGAAGGCTAATCTGGCCGTGTAAAATTGAGCTATATCAATGGGATATCTCGCACGACAACACATTTCGGGTTTTCGTGGGGTGTGTATTCGCTGGATGCCTTATAGTTGCAGTATGTAACTATTATGACCGCGTTAATTGCTTTCGATGTTTAGGTATGAACAATGGCTGGGCCATGCACTCTTGTCGGGAACACAATGCCTCCGATTTTTGATCCGCATTTAGAAGATTTCTGGTTTGGTGAATGAGAAACCTGCAGTAATAAGTCGTAGTTTTTTGTAATAAGTTGAAGGATTAGTTGTTTGAACGGAATTCTGAGGCGGTAACCAATATATTTTATGTTATATTTTATGTTTATGGCTAATAATATGATCTTGAGGGCGTTACCATTTCTGATTATGGTTTTCTTGTATACACGTATAGAACAGCGCTGTCTGAACTCTGAAGGTTGCTCGACTGAAAGCTTATCTAATTAAGACACATCGTGTCTTAAAGGCCCACTTAATTTTCGAATGCACAGATAACATTATTCCATATTATATACCATTTGGAAGAGGAACCAACAAAATATATATTCCACCAGAATACGAAGCAGCTGTGGTCTAGGACTGTCCACTAAGTGATAGAGATTCAATCCAAGACTTCCCCCCTTGTCAACCCAGAATACATCAGAATTCAAACTAAGATATCTCTGTAGTTGTTACGTCCTAGTGACCAAAGCTGGCTTTTACAGGACGATAGAGTTATTCACCTTCCATTGGGTATAATAGACTTTATAGTACAGTCCTGATCAAAACTAAATACAGGACACACCTTGGTACCACGACAAAAACAACATGTTCCCAGTATATTTGACCTGATCAGTTAATAATATAATGTTTTGGAGCTTCCTCTTTCAAATTGTATATAACATGGAATATGTTGTATATAATGTGATCTGGTGATTCGAAAATTAAGTGGGCCTTTAAAAGGAGCTAGTCGATACCGCGTCATGTACAGAATATGCAGATTGAAGCTTTCAATTTTCTCTCAGCCCAATCCACACAAGCATAAATAACAAGAAAACCATAGTCAGAAATGGTAACGCCACCAAGATCATATTATTAGCCATAAATATAAATTATAATATAAACTAGCTTTCAAATTTCATGTGAGAAATTTGCATACTTCCATGTATCAAGTTTTCCCGTTTCTCGTGTTATACATTACATTCTTCAACTGTCTTCTTTATTACACTAGCTGATGGGCCCGACTTTGTCCGGGCTGTTTCCCATCTGATTTCCTGCGAAAAGCGCGATTTGACCTTGAATTGACTATTTTGAAAGTCAAGGTCAGGTCAGGGTCATGATTTGATCCGTCCAAAACACCCCCCCCCCCGGAGAAAAGTACCCCTATAGGTATCAAATTTCGTCGAAATCCGTCCGTTTTACCCGACTTGACCTTTAATTGACAATTTTGAAGGTCAAGGTCAGGTCTGAGTCATGATTTGACCCGTCCAAAACACTCCCCCGACAAAAGTACCCATATGTATCAAATTTCGTCGAAATCTATCCGTTTTACCCGATTTGACATTTGATTGACCATATTGAAGGTTAAGGTCACGCCGGGGTCACGATTTGACCCGTTCAAAACACTCCCCGGACAAAAGTATCCATAGGTATCAAATTTCGTCGAAATCCGTCAGTTTTACCCGATTTGACCTTGAATTGACCATTTTTAAGGTCAAGACCAGGGTCACGATTTGATCCGTCCAAAACACTTCCCGGACACAAGTACTCCTAAGTATCAAATTACGTCGAAATCTATGGAAAGCCGAAGGGGACATGCTAGTTGCTAATTGCTAGTTATACGACGCACCGCGGGTTTTTAAAGGTGTTTCAGGGTGTTTCAAACTAGGAGATAGTAGTATTCTGCGTTTCAAATGGTGATGAATTATATATAGTATTTTATTAAAATTTTATGGCATAAATTGTTATTAAAACCGTATATACTATAAACAAATCGATGACTCGAAAATTAAGTGGGCCTTTAAACAAAGTCACAATTACAGTTAGGTTCATCTAATACTCGTCTATTCAGCGATATTCTGCTGCGCAGTTTGTTATAGCCTCCATTATTCATTAAGCGTTATAGCCCCACTGTTATAATCCGCCTTTAGCTGGCGTTAAACTCAAGAAAACCCGCGAAAACAAAATCACATTTAATGTTTTAAGTTATTTCCTTCATAAAAAGAATGTTCGTGATAATGAACCCTCTCAATACTTTAGAATATAGAATTAACCTTAAAATAACAAAAACCTTCGGAATAGAGAACCTTCGGAATAGCGAACCTTCGGAATAGTGAACCTTCATAATAGCGAACATTCAGAAAACATTCGGAATAGTGGACCTTCGGGATAGCGAACCTTCGGAATAGAGACATGCCCCCCAATATTCATATTATATGCCCAGAGTTCAAAGGTATGGGCCCATACATTTCTAAGTTTGGCCCTTAAAATATTGAATCCCAAATTGGAGCCCGCACTGAACAGAACTTAAGTCAACTGTACCTGTGTCATGTCCCAATGCAGGAGGGTCCATATATACCGCAACATTCATATTATATGCCAAGAATTCAAAGGTATGGGCCCACGTAATGACATTAAATCTCAAGAAAACCCACGAGAACAAAACAAAATCACATTTAAAGGGGTACTGTACCCAAGATGTTGTTGTTGGTTTCTATAATCGCCGAGTCGGAGAATAATGTAACAACTTTTCAATTTTTTGAAAGTTTGTTGAGTACGAAGTATTGTTACGGATGGCAAATTTACCGGAATGCAAAAATACAAATTGTCGTTGTCGAGTAATTTTTGTAAAGTTTTCAACCAAATTAATCAAATAAACATTATATTATATGGTTAGTAGTCCCATATACTCATTTAAGTTAGTGTACCGTCACTAGTCAATGAATGGCTTGGATTTTCTCCCCGTATAAGCATAATGTTTCAAACGATCGTGTGTGCAATTGTTTTCCTAATCCGGTATCCCTCAATTATAATTTGATTACGTTTTGTACACGGAAATTCGAATTTTAAGAGACGCCATTTTATGGCTGGAGCCATAAAATCAATTTATATTAAATTATTAACTTTTAAATTATTAAATTTTAAGATAGCCTATTAACCTGAGCGTTTACAGAATACATCTTCGACTCAAATTACTTATATTTCTATATAGTATCGATAATAGATCGTTGTTATCATCGGGAATTTATTGAAAATGGCGTACAGTACCCCTTTAATGTTTTAAGTTATTTCCTTCATAAAAAGAATCTTCGTGATAATGAACCCTCTCAATACTTTATAATATAGAATTAACCTTAAAATAACAAAAACCTTCGGAATAGAGAACCTTCGGAATAGTGAACCTTCGAAATAGCAAATATTCAGAATAGAGAACCTTCGGAATAGTGGACCTTCGGGATAGCGAACCTTCGGAATAGAGACATGTCACCCAATTACACCGGTGGCGTAAACACATGTGCTAATCTGTGTCGGACTATCGTGACTCTATCGGTACGGTTTACTCAAGTACAAAATACCTAATCACCCATAATGCATTCGCCCATTGGTCCACGCGTAAATAAAATTACCAAAACATCTTACACCTGTGGCGTAAATGAAACAATCATTCCAAAGTTTACAAATATAATAGGGTCCGCCAGTGTTCTTTGTGGACGCTTCCCACTTTCAGGACTCTATATATGCACCAACTGTCTATAATATTCTTTGCCACGCTGTTTTCATAGGTCGAAATACTGACATAGTGGCTGTACCAAGTTAGAGGTGGAACTGCATGTTTTCAAGTATACATGCTTTCCCGCTAGTTTCGTGGCTTCTATAGTAAGACACGAGAGGCAAAAAACGCGGGGAAACATTGAGTGGCGAAGTTACCTTCGGGTGGCGAAATTACTCCCATTTATGGTATGGTATGTACTAGACTGTAGGGTGTGCCAAAGGATTTAGTCGTGCAAAGAGTAAAATTCAAGATGGCTGCCAGCTGCCATTTTTTAATCGAAAATTGTTCAAATACGAAAGCTCCCAGCTAGAGGTGACCCTAAACATGCCTGTAGATTTTCAAAACGATTCTCCAATAAATGCGGGCTGCATGATGTGCCATGGGATTCAAATTTTAAATCCAATATGGCTGCTGGCGGCCAAGTTTTTAAAGAATTTCAGAACAAATATATGGCTCCCATCTAGAGGTCACCCCGAAGTTCCATATGAAGTTTGGCGACGATCGGATGAGATATGTGACATGCACTGCACGGTGTGCTAACGGAAATTGTCTCTTGAGCAAATCCAGTATTTGGTCACGCACACGTGTATAAATGATGATAATGGATAATTATTTGTATCTAGTGTATATACATTTTCTCATGTCCCATCAACAATGGCAGAGAATAAAGCACTACTTACTGACCTACGTAAAGGCTACGTTACGCGTGATCCCATGCGCATGGCGACCCGTTATATATGGGTGATTCTACGGTAACTGAGCAATTTGAGTATCCCGGTACATCAGAAATACAAACTTCGTTCTATGGTGTATGATAGGGCACATTATGTGTAGTTAGTCAGAAATATTCGAGAAATGTGGTTGGTAAAAATTATTTGCTGATTATTTTCTCATTTTGTCTGGTTTAGACCGTTAGTGTAAACCAGAAACGTCATTACACTAACGCACTTTATCATCATTTCAAGCAGGCACCACATGTATAGTTACGAAGATATGGCCATTTATTATGGTTATTCACGTTCCTTGGTACTTCGCAATTTTCGGAGTGCCGGGGAGGTTCTAGTTCTGAAAATAAAAGCTTCATCTGAATTTTCGAGGCACAAACATGTGTAATTTTTCGCCCATTCGTCGGAACACTTCTTGAATATTCTCGGACGTAACCACTTTCATGGGGAATAATGATTCATATTATATTAAACACCCACGAAGAATAAATCGGTGGAATGAGATATTCATTGTGTTATATATTTCGGATAACTCAGCTGATATTCCTTAGCGTTAGTGTAATGACGATTTTGTTAGTGTAATGACGCACCGTTAGTGTAATGACGTTATATCCTCCTGTTGGACAGTAAATGGCTGGTGAAATGACCATGCGACACCAGTGGTGAATGTACATATTATACGATACCTATTATAACCATAGATATATGTTTTGAGGTAAGTGCGGACATTATTTTTATGGTAAGTGCGGACATTATGATGAATAAAGAGGTATATTGCTGTCAGGTGTGTAACAAGCCCGTAGCTAATCCAATCCGTCTACTGATGGTCAGTGGGCGCTATTTACCATCAGTAGAAGGCTTTGCTTTGGATTATTCCGTAGCCAGCTTTTATGGTGGGCGGTTACGAATCTAATGCCGAATGCGCGTAGTGTAGAGTAAGAGGATGTGCGTGTGGCCCCATTCTGCGGATTGGGTCCGGTGCTCTCCCCCAGCGTCCCTGTGAAAATATGTGTATACTCAGTAAACCGAGAGCGATTCTGGGCCTCAATTTCGATTCTCTAATTGAGAAAAACAACGATCAGTTTAAGGTGCCAATATAGAAGCTAAATTCCTGGGTGGCCTCCATCGGGGAACTTTGTGAAAATTCACTGCTTTTATATGATTCTGGAGCCCATCAGTGTCAATTTCGATTTTCTATAGTTCATTGAAAATGGAATCAATTAAAGATGTCAATGAAGCCAAATTGAGTCAGTGCATGGTGTGCGAAATAAGGGGCCCGGTGTGGGCCTTCCCTGGATTTTTTGTTGTAAATGTCAATGCTCTGACAGCGATTACAGACCCTATATGAAGCGTCAACTTCGAGTTTATAACTCCTGATAACTCAGGAAAAATATAGAAGTTTAAAGGAGACCAGGGTTTCACGTTCTAAACTTATGAGTGTTCGCGAGAGTTACTTTATGCGGATTGCCTTCTCCCTTAAAGTGCTGAAAAATCCTTTGACCTTCCACCCCTCCCCTCTCCAACAAAAATCTGGTGATGAAAGGGATCAACTAGATACATAATCGCGGAGACACCCCAACCTTCCCATCATTTATGCCCGTCAAACACAAGTAAATTGTTAAATGTATGTATCTTCGAGGGTATAGGTTGTCATAACATTTGCTCGCCTTCTCCACACGTAAACAGTGATGGGCGAAATCAGATACAGCTCAGGATATTTTGGTCCAAGAAACCTTATGAAGATACAATCGAATTATTATGTGTGTTATATGAAAATAACAACACTCTTCTCTTTTTTCGAATTTTAAATGACAACTTTGAACTATGTATATTAGCAAATAACCCGAATTCTTTCTGACCGCAGATGGACCATGGCGCTGTTACATGGTGTAAATACCAGGTGCCCATAGTTAGGCCGTGGCATCAGCTGCCTATATGTATATCATGCACATTGTCTGTAGTATATCATGGATTCATAGGATGTCCATATGTACTTTAGGCTATGGACACATCGGATAGTTATGCCAAGTATCCACCTAAACATATAGCTATTGGACCAATGCCCTATATCAAGATCATGGGTGGTGGTCCCTTTGAATATTCCATGCACCAATGCCACCATGCTGCATGCTGGCCATGGACCGAGGGTCATATATGCAGGTCATGGGACACAGGTCGATAAAGGTATGGTATGACATTGTACCCAAGAATGAGCAGGTGTATATACGTAGGACATTTATGGACCCAGACCCGTATACATGATATATCTACGTCATGGACCGAGAAAAGTATGTTGACGATGCGTTTGTGGAAAGAAAAAAAATTGTTTCCATCGACAAAATGCTACATGGTGCAGTTTAGTTTGTTAAAATTGCCATAATAGCAGTCATGTGTACGTTTTTCGATTTCGGGTATGTCCCTAGCAACCGTTATCACGCTTGTCGGTAAGAAATATGGTAATTTTCCTGTCAGATCCACACTGACTACAACTATTGTAATTGTTTTCACCATGAAAATGATACCTGACGTAATTTAGTTTGTTAAAAATGCCATAATATTAGTCATATGTGCTTTTATTCGAAGTTGGACAGTTGCATAGCAGCAGTTGCTAAGGAAGGACCTGCCGCCATTGCCTCCATATCTGAAAATGATGAGTAGTGCACGAGGAACATATATACCAAGTTTCATGATTGTATCACATTTTGCACAATTGTTACACCATGAGCTTGGACTATAACGAAAACACGTTATTACACCAAAGCAGCGTCATTACATAAACGCAAACAGCGTTAGTGTAATGACGCGTTAGTGTAATAACGATTTCGCATTGATCATGTGATAAAAAATTTGAATATCGACAACCAAACCAATCAACTAGTTTATGAACACGCTTACCTCAGACGCTTTTATCAAAGCTGTTTAATGTTCAGTCAATGCATATAGTATTATAGTGTTCCGCGTTAGTGTAATGACGGTGAATAAATATACGATACAAAATCCGGCGATTCAAATGTTAATTTCCTTCAGAATTTCACGAATACTCAGGAAACATATTTTTGTATTGTTAACATGGAAGTTTCCGTTCACGTTGCGACAGATGTGATATACAACTGACACCAAAGGGAAACGTGGCAACACATTTTAGGCTCGCGTTAGTGTAATGATTCTTGATCACGGGACAACGTTTTTGTGACAAATAAATAGCTTTTTGTAGGATGCTTCTTTGGTATCTCTAATGGCATTAGATTCCTTGCAAAATTCCACACCAGAAGGTGGATTTCGGTTTTGAATTCACCAGTGCATAAGAAAAATCGGAGAAATTTGGCGTGTCTGCTCTGGGACATGCAGTTTCGTGGTATCTTGTCGGTTGTCGTCATGCCTACGACCCATGCCGGAGTATGGTAATCATTTAATTTTGGTATCTAATTTATGCCTGGAATCTCAGTTTTAAAATGCTGGCCATTTTACTTGCTCGTGATGAGCAGTGCTTGTCTTGTGGTGAATTTTGCCCATTGGACAGTGTTTTGCTCAGTTACCGTAGAATCACCCATATGCTCTGGAACCCAATATATATACTCATGATACAATTAAAATACACAAAGATATATTGCAAACACGTCAGTGGGCAATTGCAAGATACTGATGAACTGATTAGTATGAAATATACAAATGAATAATACATGTACATACATAAATTCATATAACACATATGTAGGACTTAATATGATCATTTCTCATAATCATTGCAAATTTACATGCGTCTTTCAAATTATTTAATTCACTGTGAGTATATCCTCTTTCTCAATTTTGCCAAATAAGTTATATCTCAAGTCTTCGTGATATGCATTACATTCAATAATAACATTTATTTCAGATTCGATACACTGTTAAAAATGTTTGTCACACATGCATTTTCAAATTTGTTATTTGGTTGTCGATGACGCACTTTTTCTATTGCTAATATGTGGTTGCTCGCGTGCAGTCTTGAACACATTTCGCGAGCATTTTGTGATCGAGTATATGAATGGTATATATATGACCTATATTAATCAGCCGTCAGTCTACTTTGAATGTGTGGCCAACACTTCGGGGTCCACCCCGGCGCCTGACAAGTTAATAAACTATAAATCTGATCAGTTTCGAACGGGTATACAATCCACAAAATGCCACAACTATGAATAATGAGTTTATATACTATCTACATCTTGCACTCGCCTCATGCATAGAGTGGCGTCAGAGATATTCTCTGGTGGTCTGTTTTCTTATTATATTCGTGTTTAGTGCCATATATACGGCGAGCCCATTATACTATACTTTAGTATACTTCAGTGCATGCAAACCAAGTGTTAGCAAACCATATGGTCACATCTCTCATCCGATCGTCACCAAACTCCATGTATGGATCTTCGGTGTGACCACCAGATGCCGTAGATGGGAGACATCGATGTTTTCCGAAGTTCGTCATGCATATTGGAGTTCAAATTTTAATCAATTGACACACCATGCAACCCGCCAAGTTGAGATAACGAGAGGCCGATCACGATCGGAAGATGTCAACCCATCCCTTAGCGATGGTAAATTACTATGATCTGAATCATAAATGAGAGTTTTGGTGTTGAATTATAGAGTATACTGTTATGTACTATTACAGACAAATCTACATAACACAAATCATTGGAATTGATGGGTCACCCGCATTTATATAAGATAATGCACTGGTACAGGATCTGTAATGCTGCACCACCACACCCTTGGGTTATATGTGAAAGGTGACCTGGACATGGAATACTTGGGTTAAGAGAGTCCAATTTAAGTTTACAATGATAATGTATCAAATTCTAACAACAATATAGAGTAAGATAAGCCACCTCACTGCTGACCCATTAATATAAATTATATAGCAGAGCTGTCAACAAATCACAGGAATTGTTTATGTTGAAAGCTGACATCTCTATTAAACCAATAACATTTCTAATGACCTCAGGCCATCTGTAGAGTGATATATTCAGCTGTGCAAGCATCACATATGTCCAAGTCTACTGTTAATATCATGTGATGTGTATTGTTGAATCTTTATTTTAAATTAGATACCATAGCTTTCTTTATCAGATTATCTGCACATTGGTATAAGAGAGAGCAGAAAATAATATAGCCTTATCAATAGATAAGTAGTCCAAAGGCATGGGATGGAATTGGTGAATTGGATTTAAAGGGATACTGTACCCAAATGTTGTTGTTGGTTTCTATAGTCTCTGAGTCGGAGAATAAGGTAAAACAAATTCCATTATTTGAAAGTCTGTTGAGTACGAAGTAGTGTTACGGATGGCAAATTTACCGGAATGCAAAAATACAAATTGTTGTTGTCGAGTAATTTTTGTACAGTTTTCAACCATATGTATCAAATAAAAGTTATATTATATATGCATACTAGTCCCATGTACTCATTTATGTTATTGTATCGTCACTAGTCAGTGAGTGGCTTGAGTTTTCTCCCCGTATCAGCATAATGTTTCAAACGATCGTGTGTGCAATGGGTTTACTAATCCAGTATCCCTCAATTATAAATTGATTACGTCTTGTACAAGGAAATTCGTATTTTAATTTACGCCATTTTATCGCTCCAGCCATAAATTCAATTTATATTAAATTATTAACTTTTAAATTATAAAATTTTAAGATAGCCTATTAACCTGAGCGTTTATAAAATACATCTTCGACTCAAATTACTTATGTTTCTATATATTATCGATAATAGATCGTTGTTATCACCGGAAATTTATTGAAAATGGCGTACAGTACCCCTTTAATGTCGCTCCAAACAAATTTACCAATACATAACACAAGATTTTGGACCGATTTAAACAAATTTGGTGTTGTGACTCGGGGTACCCTTTGCAGAGTTATAATGGTGTCAGTTTTTCAAATTTGTGTAACTTAACGTTTTTTAAGAGTGAATATTTTTGCGGAAAAGGGCCATAACTCAGTTTTAAATAGTCAGATCAAACCTATATTCAAACTCGATCTGTCTTTTGTGCTGAGAAATTCATATACAAAATTTGGTTCCGATCAGATAGAACATATTTGAGTTATCGCACCATGCGCAAAGTGTCTACAGACAGACAGACGGACGGACGGACTAACGACGAGTGGTCAACCCGGACAACGACACTGTTTACCATACTATGGTATGGCCGGGTAAACATAAAAAGAGCATAAAAATAATAGCGTACGTACTTTCTATCGGTGTAATTTCGGTGACGCAGATTTGAGGTCGTCATTTTATTCCACACCCATTGACGTGAGTCACATGTATTCAACGGAATCCCAGCCATTGAATACATATTATTACATATCTATCAACGTAATTCGCATGATCGCACGATGTTCCAGGCGTGTGATAATTCTCAGAATCGCACTAGTGCAATCTGTCGACGGAACTATTTCATTCAGTGTTGTTAATTAGACTGGCTTTCGCCGTTACTATTTTTACTTTTTCAACTTTTCAACGCAAGGGCGACAACCCACTTGCCGAAATCGCAGCTCGCTGATTGTGTTATATTTTTGGAAAATCTGGGAAAACCCAATTAACACCTTTGCGCGGGTCAAGATGGGTCAAGTTCACTCGCGGATAGAAGGGCTCCCTGTCTGATTGTTGCGTTAACCCAAAAATGCCGTTAAAACTCAATTAAATTCACAATTTCTGTACCGGAGATTGACGACTGTGAGTCAACTTACTATAATACGTAGATAGGCCTATGTAATAAAAATAGAACCGCATGAGTGTCTGAATTTTGACGAAATTATCGCACTCGATTTGTTGGCGGAACGCGATACCTCTCGTGCGGGACTGCGTCCCGCACTCGAGGTATCGCTCCGCCAACAAATCTCGTGCGATAATTTCGTCAAAATTCAGACACTCATGAGGTTCTATCTATTTAGTGTATACCTCTAGTGGAATACAAGCCGGAACTATTCTTGTTGGCGTTGTCGCCAAGAAAGATGACGTACATTACGTCGATCATCCGCTTCAGGTGACCCCCCCCCCCCCACATAATTACTGGCTATTTGTCAGACTTAAATCACAATAAAGGTAGCTATAGTAACAATGCAGGTGACATTTTCTTTGACATTCATGGATTGAACTTATCTGACTAAACGGTGTAGAATAAATACAGAACACAACTTGCATCATAATCTCGAATCTTTTATCGAACTCGTTGCGGACGGCGCAAAGATATATTAGCGAAATATATCCTTGCGCCATCCGCAACTCATTCGATAAAAGGGTCTCTATTAAGATGCGCGTTGTGTTCTGTCTATGTATGCAATTTTCTTAGTCTATCCATTATACCATATACCTACATCATCGATTGTGCGTATATGTATGCATCTTGATTGACAAAAAAGAAAATCCAATAGAAATATCACCCCATTTTGTGAAATGCCATTTTAGGTGACGGTCATTTTAGTGACGATATTACTAACGTCACTGGAATGACATTAAAATTTTCTCCCTTCAGATTTTTGTGTGTTTTGGTATAAAACGAATACAAGGATTTTCATTTGCAATGTTTATTTTGCCATTGTAATATTATTTATTCATTCGTCAATGCCCCGCTGCGCATATAGCTAGACTGAGACATTGTTGTTTTGGAGAGAGCACTGATGTAATTTCGGTGACGATATGTCATTTCGGTGACGCTGTTAATTGTCCCCCTAAAATTTTATTTTGGGGGGGGGGGGCTATTGTAATCAGCGTCCGTCCCGTCCGTCCGTCCGTCCGGAGTTATAACTCCAGTAACTCAAGTTTGATCACTCAAGTTTGGACAGTTCAATTGAAAATTCCGTTTTTTCTGTGAGTCACTGATATAAAAATACAGGTCAAGTTCGAATTTGAGTTTGATCCGATTATTTTTCTGAGTTATGGACTTTTCGAATTAATCAAATTTTTTTTTTTTTCTTTGGTTTCCGGATGATAACTCAAGTTTGGATTGTTTAATTGGAAATTCTGTTTTTTTGTGGGTCGTTCATATCAATATGCAGGTCAAGTTGGTGTAATCAACTCCTCCTCCAGTTTTGATCGTAGCTATTTGAAACTTCAAAGTATTGTTACCCACATATTGGAGATGTGCAACATGTATATAGATGACGGAATTTTTTTTTACGGAATTATTAACCCTTTCGACTTAGAACATTTCAACATTTGTTTTTATTTCTTTAACAAAGCGGCATCGACTTTCCACGTTGTCGGGAGACACTGTGGTCGGCTGACCTTTTATTATTTCAGTGATGATTGACAAAATTATACAGTACTTTCTTGTAACAGCAAATATGCCATGATATGATCATAAAATGAATGCGATAATTTTTATACAGCGATTGAGCAAAATAACCATCGATAAATGTACCGGTACCATTATCAATAGATCGTCACAGAAATTACACACACACTTGTTTCATTTTCAAAAAAAGAAATATGTTCAATGGTTCCAGTCAGAAACTGTACGCAAGGAGTATCCTCTCACGTTCTATACTAGCCCATATAACTGACTAAAATAGGACATGGATGCCAATAAAAATAAATTTAATAGATATTCCAGGGGGGGGGGGGGGAGGTCGGAAAAAAATTCCAGGCACGTATAATGGGGTGGGTGGGTGTCTCTCGGGTCCGAAAAGCAGTTTTTTCCATGTTGCACAATGGCCAACAATAACCCAAATTCAACTTGATAGAACAATTAAGAAACTGCGCTATTGGAAAAATAAAATTTAATCAGGATTCCATCTACTGATACAACAAAATAAGAATAACTCTGCAGAACTCAGCTGAAAATAAGCAATAAAATGAAAGCACACTTGACCATATGTGACATGGAAATAAAGATATAATAAATAATGGAATAAAATAGACTGTTGACAACGTAAAACATAAAATCTTAACATATAAATTGAAGGCCAGCCGGGCCAGCTTAAACAATTTCAAATTGTTGTCCAAGTTAATGTGGATCAGCTTGTAATGTTAATCACAGTATAACAAAGATTTTATCGTCACTCATATCGTGAGAAAAAAAGAAGTGAGATTGGGCTATCCATCCATATGTTATTCCCAATTATTACGAAGCCTATTACTTCAGGCAGTGGCTACCAGCCTGTCATTACACGCTATAACATGTTTCCTCAGTTCTGGTTTCTGAGATGCCCCAAGAAGAGTCATGCGGGTATATCATGGTTATGTTTGGTATGAGCATTATTCTTCAAACTGGGATGAACTGGGATGAACAGTTGTATTTCCACATGTTTTGATAAACAATTTGGTTCAAGCAATATATCACATAGCAAATATCAAAATATCAAATAATGTGAAATGTGTTGTACCATGTAGTCTGTAGAATACTCAAATGTGATTATGTGACTAGATCATGTGACTATATATTATGAAAATGAATGTTAAAGGTACTCAATCCGATAAAACTCCCCTCAATTACTATTTCAATGGCTTCGGGGGTTAAACATATTTGATTCGAGTCGAGGAAGTCACCCATCAAAGCTCAGATTTGTTAGATATCGATTTTAGAAATCTATTATTTTTCATTATCGGGAATACTTTCTGGCCCAGAACTCAGTCAAAATTGCGTTATTATTACCACTTGATTTTAGAGTTATCCATCCTTGTCTGTTTGAATAGATTTTGGTGTACACATCCCGAGCAGATTACGGCAGTTGAAGGCAATTATTAGTACTCATCTCGCGTAAATAACAAATTTCAAAAATCAATATCTAATAACTCTGAGCTTTGTTTGATGGGTTCCTCGACTCGAGTCAAATATTTTTTACCCACAAAGCCAAAGAAATAGTAATATAGGACTCTCTGATCGGATTGTTGTTGTTGGAATCTGTTGAGATGGGGACCCTCTGTTCGGATTGAGTACCTTTAATAAAAATTTTGGCACTCTGCCTATCCCTAGAAATGTGATTATGTTGACACATTTCTTGATTAATGACACTTATATGATAAATTCAAATAGTATCGTTATCTTCATTATGCACTGTTCTATTAAAATCTCGCGCAATAAACTATTTAGGGGGTGGGTGTCCAAAACTGCCCGGAAAAAAATTCCTGAAGGGGAAAAAAAAGGGTGGGTGTCCAAAATTGCCTGGAAAAAAAGGCCGGAAACGGAAGAAATTGGGTGGGTGGGTGGTCCGAGGCCGGAAAAATTTAAATGATCATATATATACGTGCCTGGAAATGTTTTCCGACCCCCCCCCCCCATGGATATTCCAGAATTGTGACACTCTAATTTGGCCAGTATGTGAATAATGACCCATGCAACCGCACACCTTTGGTGGAAATCGGCGATAAAACGAGAGGCTGATCACGATCGGCAGATGTTTAACCCACACCATTGGCGATAGTAAATTGCTATCATCGGAATCATAATCTAGAATTTTGATGGTCAATTACAAATTATACTGTTATATGTACTAAAGTAGTATAGAAAAATGTACATAATTACACACATTATTCGAATTTATGGGTCGAAAGAGAAGGGCTAAAGGCCCCCTTAAGTTTCGAATGCCCAGATCACATTATATACAGCATAAAATTATTCCATATTAAATACCATTTGGAAGAAGTGTATGGTGTACTAATTTTTAACGTCAAGTTGTGCTAAAAAAATGAACACCCATAAGCGAAACGCAAACAAGGACCTTTGCGCCGGTGGTATACTATTCTACTCAACAGGACACAATTAATATAGCACACTGGACAGTCAATTAAGTGCTAACAGTCAATGGTGAGTTTGCTCTCATGGTAGTAGACTGCCTCTTTATATGGTTTACTCACCATATGCAGCATAAAAACGAATGTGCCCATGATCCTGACTCCTCGGCTAAACCTCCGCTCCAGATACTGTGGAAAAATTAGTTGTAATATATTTACATGATTCGTTCACAAAATTGAGTAATTGACCACATGCATCACTCACCTATCCTAAGATTACTATAGCCCTCTGATATATTTGAAAATATTAATCAGAATTCCTTGGGATTTGGCATAATTATACTTGATATTTGAGAACGCGCAGTTCAGGTTCGAATTTGGTCACGATCCGATGATTTTTGACGAGAGTAATATTCCCTTTTTCGACTTGGAAATCGCTCTTCTTGGGTTGTGCGGATAATAACTTGAGCAATAGTTAACAGAATTTCTTTATATTTGGTATGTGGTTCACATTTAAGGATCAGACGCACGTTGTGCCAAAATTTCCTGGCATTTCAAAAATGGATTTTCTCAAAATCTGTCTGGAATTTGTTTGTGAAATTTGGTACAAGCGATTATTGTGATATAAGAACCATCGATCCGTTGGAAATTATAACCTCATTTATTTTACTTTTATGATAAGATTTCACTGTTTTCAGCTACAAATAACTTCTGTAAAATAGACTTTTTCAAACGCGGAGTTCATATATCCATGAAATCATATTTGAAGATATCTTCTGCAAACGATCAGGTTAACAGGTTATCTTAAAATCAATTTTAACTAGAGGTCTGATTCCAATTCCATGTACTGTGATTGGCTTTGATTTCGTTTGCATCAATTTTCGTGGTTTGTCATCAAAGGGCTTTTTCGTCGGTACATGATTTCGTGGATCAGATATCATTTTTATGCACATCAACAGGTCCCACAATAGCAGCATGACAAAAATTATTTGTGTACTATTGGGAAATTGGACCCCAAGGTATTCCTGCGCTGAAAGCGCGTCACGCAATCATTACCATAATAGCTACCAGCTTCATTTCAAACTTTGGCCTAGGTATTTATTGTATTATGTAGTATGCGCGTGGCTACTATAGTAACCCAATCGCCCTTTAAAGAAACCAATACATTGAGCATTGTTATACAAACTATCATAGCCGAGATCAGACGATGTAGCATACCAATTTTGTTTCGGTGAATGGATGATATTGTATTGAAAAAGATTACGTTTCATCTCGTCTTCTGTGTTTTTCTGCATACATTTTACGACTTGTCGCAAACAGACAATGCCCGATCTTTATTTCCATCTCGTATATTATATGGGTGTTTTGCTCATTCAATGCAAGAGTCGAATATTTCGTTGGTTGTTGATTTCGTGGTTGAGCAAAACCGCATTTTCGTATCAGATGACATCCAAAGTTCGACGTCTTCGGAGATGTGTTATCAAGCACATGGGCCCAAATTGCAAACTTTGAGGGCACGTAACTCTTGCATTTCTTTTCGGATTTCCAAATTGTCTTCCGGTATGGGTAAATTGGGTTTGTTTTCATTCAGGGAATCCATAAACTTAAATAGATGAATGTCAACCAAATCTTTTTGTTTTTTTTGGAACATTTTGCCCCCACCCCAGTATCAAAATATATGACCGACCCTGTCCAATTTTCTTTTTCGGACTAAACTGACAACTGTGAAAACCAAATTCAGTTATCTGGAATGATACGGGGGGGGGGGGGGGGCAACTGAGCACACTCAATTAAAGTTGCCTAACTATGGGCAGTAACTCCGCAGGGAAAGCGCAGACACAAGTTTCGATGCCCGTGGGCAATAGGGCATATCGAGGTGTGCATATACGGTCCAATTTTCGATGCTCTGCTCCTTTCAAGAAACGAAGAAAAAGGTAATAAACTAGTTAACTAGGATATGACATATTTCATAGTATTTTGGCAGCTATCAGCTACTAAATAACTAATTATATATGCAATGAAATAACTACATCACTTGTTGTATATTACTTGTTGTATTTAATTAATATTGTTATTGTGTGCATACTGCCTTACATGGTGTTTTATGCTAATAAATGTTATGTTATGTTATGTTATGCTACATTATTTTTCAAACAAGTTGATACCTCATGTGTGTCCAAACTCACATTTGTTTGCTCTAACATTCTGACCAAATTTCGTCAGTCGGAGGATTTTCCACGATGTGTTACATGGTGTATTCCACGAACATTTTCTATTTTCATGCTTTTACTCTGCTTGGACCAAAAGTATTGTTACTAATGTTGTGTTTATTTAAAGAAAGCACATTTAGTCGGCAATATGTTTAACCCTACTTTTAAAATATGTATTTTCTTTGTGAATCGTAGCCTTTTAATTAGTGATGAGTGTACACGCATCACAATTAAGTTATTAGTTACCACGGACTTGTTCAGAATCGATTGAATAAATAGAGGATACCAAACGAGACAACCGGCTTACAGCGAAGTTTACAAAATAGTAGAGCGGACAAACTCAAACAGCTCACTAGAAGTAGGAGTTTAGTCCACCGGCACCACACACGGGCTTGTGATACATCATTTTGAAGGTTATGACATTCCACATCGGGTAGGACCCGGTGTGAAATATACAAATGATGCAAAAGATGATTTTTAGCTGAATAAGTGCCAAAATTCAGCAAAAATCCCTGTTTTTGTCAAATTCGGCAAAATGAGAAATAAAAGTATAAAAACGCGAACATTTTGCGCTAAAATATTGTAGTCTATATACCTGTAGATATTGACTATGATAGTGGTACGAGTTCTCTGATATAACGAAGATTTGTTTTAGATTTATTGTAAAAATAGACAAAACAGCGCAATTTTTCATTTTTATTTGCCTCACTTAATGGGCGATATATCAATATTGTTTTGACCAAGGATATCGTATATAGTCTAGAAAAGCGCCGATATATATACCGCATACGACAGTATGCTGAATATGTCATCATATTTAACACGTGATGTGTTATGTAAGATTATTTCAACCCTCACCCCAAAATTCATCAAAAAGTCACCGTTTTAGGGAAATTCGGCACAAATGAATACACAAGCACAGGTGTTCGGGATATGTTTGTGCTACGATATAGCAGGTTACACACTTACAAATACAAAGTAATGAAATGCCATGATTGCGGTGATAGATGTAAAAAATTATTAAATTTACGTGGAAAATAGACAAAAAATAATTCATTTTCAGTTGTTTCGCCCCTCTTAATAGGCATTTATTCAGTATTGCATTGAATGGAGATCCCGTATATAATATAGAAACTTGTGGAAATATATACTGCATATGTTTGTAGGATAATGATGTCATTCTTTGTCATATATGATATGTGGTGGTAGATTGTGTAACCCCCACCCCAAAATTCAGAAGAAACAATATCAGTTTTAGAAATTTCGTTATGGCAGAATACAAAAGCATAACTCCGATTATTTTGTGCTATTATATTGAACTCTACCCACTTCGAGATATACATTATGATAACGCCATGGTATCATTTACAGATGGCAACATGACTCACATGACCATTCCGCTTACACGTACACCATCAAACAACCGTTTAGACGTTTTGTGTCAAATGTGCAGCATTGCGAAATATGTATCAGAGGGGTGTCCAATCTTTATATCAATCGACGAACCTGTGCTTAGTGAACTTTTGTTAAATTCTTCAGCAGCGGTGACCACGCCGTTACTTTTCCCAAATGGGTTGTTGGTACGAACTACTATTATAGTAGTACTATACATATAAGAATTACAAGTATAGCTTATAGTAGGCGTATGTGTTTCGTGCGGTCTAAACACATTTTTACGGAAGTGACGACTGCGAGTCCATTTGGGAGAAAATAGTGCGGTTCATTGCATTCAATCTTCTTGCCACACACAGTATTGTGATATAGTTATGTTTTTATTTAATTCTGTTGTTTACATGATAAATATTGTTAGTTGTACACTAGATGAATGATTGCAAAACTCGCGTGCCCATATACTTGGGTTTCTCGAATCCGTAATCGTAACTACAGCTATTATATTGAAAATCGACAACTGATAGAAAGAACACATATTCTAGTGATGTACCTGTAGCACCATATGCGTAATTCATGCATGCAATAGGTTGTTATGCGTAAGCTGTCAAGTGCCAACACTGCAAATAATAATTTACGGTAGGCATGCATTGTAATGCATTGCACTAAATACCACCCGAAACAATTTGTGACACCAGATAGCTATGATGACACAAGATCATGGTTAGATTACCAAGCACACTTTGAAATTTGTTCCAATATAAATGGATTGGAAATTGATGACATGGGCCTTTATCTAGGCGCATCCTTGAGATGATTGGCGCAAGGAACACTCGGTGACCTACTCACAGGACGAGAGGAAGACTATAAAGTTCTTGTTGGTGCGATAGAAGGCCGATTTTCTGCCAAAAAACAAGACTGACCAAATCGTACAATTGCGTGCACGACGACAAATGGCAGGGGGGAAGTTACCGACGTCTTACCAGTATGTTATATCATACTGCAACACATGAATTGAGAGACACCTTGGCAAAGGATCAATTCATTGGTGGGTTGTATAATCCAGATATACGGCTCATGGTACAACAAGCACGACTGGGCTCTCTTGGTGAGAGCATAATGCATGCAGTTCAATTAGAGGCTTTTGCCAAGTCTGAAAAACATAGGGCTAAACACTATGCTAGGGCAGTAAATGAAGCAGACCCAACACAAAGCAAAAATATAGAGTTTGAAGAACTCAAAAAGATAAGAGATGAACTGAAGCCCCAAACTGGTTCTAAAGGGAAAACTCAAAATAGCTCACAACCGTCCCAGACATCACAGTCCATCTCTGAGATAAAGGAGATAAAACAAATATTGACTGATGTGAAGAGGTGTAAAGGGGAGATTAACAAAGAATGACAAACTTGGAGAACCAAAACATGGAGAAAAAGAGTAACACAAATGAGTCCTGGGGGGACTATCGTGACGATAGACAGTGGAGACATAATTATAATGATAATCCTGATTATAACACAAACGAATACAAAGAACGCACCAGATGCAGAACTTCTCACAATCCACGCGACATGTGTCATAATGCCTATCGTGGTAGGGAAGACGAGCAGAACACAAGTGGACATCGTAACTCCAACGAGTTTGTTAGATACAGCTCTTCTGAGGAAGGGCTGTATTTAGATTGCAATCTCTATGGGCAGCCAGTGAGGTTTCTGATTGGTACTGGAGCAACAGTTTCCATGCTCTCAAAGAAACTGTATGACTACTTATCGGAAGATAAACACCATATGTTACATAAATGATGTAGCACACGACCTGCTGATCATTGAGTGCAGCGAAACGAATAAGGCATACCGAGTTGTATCATCTAACTCATCGGAAACTCTGCCAGAGATAGTATCTTCTCGTCACTTGTCAGAGCACATGAACACAAATTCCACAGAAGGAATTGGAACTATTGAAACTGAGGATCACGAGCCCACTTATACCGTGATAAGCAGCACGGATCAGGCCCCAGCTATGGTAGAGAACACATATATTGGCAGAATATGCCATATGTGACGCCTCAGCTTGACAAGGTATGTGTATAATGCATAAATGTGTATAGGAATATTCCGTGTTTGTCTCATCTTTTAATGTATTGTATTGTTGGGCGATGGGTGCAATAACGTAACCAAACAAATGCGACAGCAGATGATACAATCCGAAAACATTCATATGCGTTATGTGTCTCGTCAACTCTTGAGAGTTTGTCCTGGATTATTGTTCAAAATGGAATTGAATTATCACCCATGTAGAGGGGCAAAACAAGTTTATATTTCACGATTTTCGGTCTACTTTCATCAGAAAACTCCGAAATGTTTGCCATCTGTAAATAATACCATGACGTTATCATAATGTATATTTCGAAGTGGGTAGACTTCAATATAATAGCACAAAATAATCGGAGTTGTGCTTTTGTATTCTGCCATAACGAAATTTCTAAAACTGATTTTTTTTCTTCTGAATTTTGGGGTGGGGTGACACAATCTACCACCACATATCATATATGGCAAAGAATGACATCCTTATCTTACAGTCATATGCAGTATATATTTCCACAAGTTTCTATATTATATATGGGATCTCCATTCATTGCAATACTGAATAATCGCCTATTAAGAGGGGCGAAACAACTGAAAATGAATGATTTTTTGTCTATTTTCCACGTAAATTTAAGAATTTTTTACACTATCACCGCAATCATGACATTTCATTACTTTGTATTTATAAGTGTGTAACCTGCTATATCGTAGCACTAACTTATCCCGAACACCTGTGCTTGTGTATTCATTTGTGCCGAATTTCCCTAAAACGGTGGCTTTTTGCTGAATTTTGGGGTGAGGGGTGAAATAATCTTACATAACACATCACGTGTTAAATATGATGACATATTCAGCACACTGTCGTATGCGGTATATATATATCCGCACCTTTCTATACTATATACGATATCCCTGGTCAAAACAATATTGATCTATCGCCCATTAAGTGAGGCAAAAAAATTGAAAAATTGCGCCGTTTTGTCTATTTTTACAATTAATCTAAAATAAATCTTCGTTATATCAGAGAAATCGTACCACTATCATAGTAAATATCTAGAGGTATGTAGACTACAATATTTTACCGCAAAATGTTCGCGTTTCTATACTTTTATTTCTCATTTTGCCGAATTTTACAAAAACAGGGATTTTTTATGGGCAGCCATTCGGTCGGAAATTACACGAAATAAAAGTTAATGGTGGTTTGTAAAAACAACTACAATCTATTTCAAATTGTAATACGACCCTGCCTAACTATGCTTAAAAGCCATGTCCTGATTGGCCAGTGGCCCGAGTTACCATGGCTATCTCGTTCCAGTTTTGTGGTACAATTCTACTTTTTCCAATTGTACCACGAAAAAAATCGGTTTATTCAGATCGCCGCACGCGACTTTTCCCGTCTTTTCTAACTCCGCGCAAACGGGGCATCAACGGAGTACACCCGCACCCGTAACTCTTTTAATTAATTTGCTACATCTTGACAATCTTGCGAATTTTCTAGCGATTTTTCGCTTGAAACCAGTTTGGTTGCCAATGAATATGGTCCAAATGATGTTATTATATACTGATATATGTTACGACCAAAGAAAGTTACTTAATAAGTATATTAAATGACAAAATAAATCCATGGGGCCGGGCTGTGCATTCGTCGATTCGAATCTCGATCATATTCGATATTTCGGAATCAAGTTGAAAATGAAAGCGCTTGTTCACCAGTACAGAAGGGGAATAAGATTAGTTTAGTAAATTAGATCATTTAGATCGCTTTGTGTAAGGAAAATGGTCCATAGTCGATGATAATATTCATGTTGTCCCAACAACGTTCAACACAGAAATGACAGCAATCGTATTTCCTGTACAATTTAAATGAAAGACACGGGCGCCGCTGAAAACACATCGTTTTTTAGCCAATCACAACGATTATTCACGCAAACAAATTACTGGAGTACTCCATGCAAAGAATCTAGTACGCCCAATACGAATTACACCACGAAATGTTTTCTCACCTGAGACCGAAAAAGCGCAGTATTTCGTCGACTATTCAGTCGAATTGTGACCATAAACTTTCAGTCGTATTACAAAAGAAATAAATACACGGTGTATCGGTGTGTATGGTCAAGTTGTACCACAAAAAACATATTGTAGGACTCCGCTACGCGTCGTCCTACAATCAGTTTTTTGTGGTACAACTTGACCATACACACCTCTACACCGTGTATTTATTTCTTAAACAATATTCTCCATTTTCAAACCAATGGTCGTTCTTTTATTCAATAAGAGACAATTACGTGTTAACAGATATAGATTCACAATCAACGTTGACCGATGCAAAATTAATATTCTATTTTAATTTAATAGTATTCATTGTTCAACTAATATCTAATAACAAACAATTAATACAGCTTTGCTCATATTCAGTAAACGTACATTCCGTTTCAATAGCCATATTTCAAACCAATAGACGATTTCTCACGATCAGTGATTATCGTTATCAAACTAATAGACCTTATTGTAAAACTAATAACTCATTGTAAAACTAATAAATAAAACCGTAATTACTTATTGTAAAACTAATAACCTATTGTAAAATTAATAGACCTTATTGTAAAACTAATAACTTATAGTAAAACCTATATCTAAAACCGTCATTAACTTATTGTAAAACTAATAACTTATTGTAAAATTAATAGACCTTATTGTAAAACTAATAATCAATAGACATATTTTAAACCAATATACTATTTCCCACGATCAATGATTATCGTTATCAAACTAATATCTAATAGCGGAATCAACTATTTCACAGGTCAAACCAATGAGCTCATTTGAAATTAATGATTAAAACACAAACCTATAAGCAATTCGTAAATTAACGCTAGGGGCGCTGGCCACCAATTTTGTTCGCAAAATCCGTGACGTCAGAAATATAGAAATAAACATGGGAGTTCCCAATTTCATGTCGATGTGACGATTTGGAATATGAGTTCACTCGGTGCAAATCAAACGACGATAAATATTCACTATAATATATAGGACATATAGTGGAGTAGATTAAGTCAAATTTTCAAGGCAGTTGTTCAAATTGTTACTAAAGCATGAAACTTCGCACATATGTACATCTTCTTTAATATTAGATATGGAGCCACGCTGAAATTTCACTTTAACCCCTCTTTTTAAGGGGTTTTCCAAATTTATAGAGCGTTTCGTGATTATATTATTTAATAAATGTCGCAATTAATCTCACCATGAAATATACGATTTAAAATTAGGCATATTCAGTTCGTATGACTCTGAGAGATATACTGCCACATTTTAAGGGTAAAATTGGAACTCCCCGCCCAAGATGGTCGTTAAATGGCAGCTGAAAGAGGGAATTTGACGTTTTTTCGCTAATATCTTCTAGATCAGGTTCTGCTGTATGGAACTGGTTCGGAAATGTGACTTCATTTTGTATTGCTCATGTTAAGAGATAATTGGAGCAATGAATATATGTCATTCGTATGATCCAAGTCCCTCCCGCGATCCCTCAATAATTCGATTATACATAACTCGGTATGAAATTTAACCAAATATCACCGTTATGAATCTAGTCACATTTTAACAAGAATTGGACAGAACTTTGCAAATTATGACATACAATTGCTATGGTATCAAATTAACATTGTTTTTAGTTAAGTTTTCCCATCTGGGAAGTTTCTTTATCCCCTAATTTGCAGAAGATAAAATCCATAATCGAGGCTCCAAATGGGTGAACATCACCAACTTCAACTGGGGAACTTCAATCTTATCCTAGGACTGCCATAGCAGTTGAGGGCCCTAAGCAGAATGAGGCCCCCAGAGGGTAAATTTAGTGATGCTAGCCCACTATGCAGTGTAGCGTCACTAAATTCACCCTCTGGGGACCTCATTCTACAAATGACAGACACGCTATTTGCAGGCTTGCACTCAAGTCTATATACCTGTAGGCCCATCATACAAGGGAAGCAACCCCCAGTTATCCCTAGATACCAGTACCTTTTATGACCATGGAAATGGTATATATCTGTACAGGATATGTCTCTTTTATAAAATGTAATAGATCTCTGGGATGGAGGCACAAATTCTTAGGGACAGGGATGCTGATAATATGAAAATATGTTTTTCCCCTATTTCTATTCAATAAGTACATGTACACCACGAGGGAAGCAAGCCACCAGTAACCCCTAATTCCCCTTCTATGACCATGGAAATGGTATATATTTGTGAGCTTTGGGAATGAGGCACCAATTTTTGGGACACCAGAGACAGAGATGCTTTTGACTTTTCAACTTTCGAGTCTGTATGGGCTACTACTATGGGCCCATAATAATATACTATGAGATGGACTCCATCATTCACAATCAGAGGGAAGTAAAGGAGTGTTAGGTATTTGCGCTTAAGCGCAAAGCATTTACACTTAAGCGCAAATGATTTTCACTTAAGCGCAAACAAATTGATAGACACATATTTGTGCTCAAGCGCAAATGACATTCGCTTAAGCCCAAATGATTTATGTTTAAGCTTAATATTTGTGCTTGAGCGCAAATAAATAATAAATGTGAAAAGGGCCTCCCATAAGTAAGAGGGGACTCTAAATTTCTTGAACATTGAAATTCCCTTTGTTTGAGAATTTGTATATGTTTATATTGAATATTCTCAGTAAATAATTATTCTGTGTGTTTCAAAAGAAATCAGAATAAATTGTTATCGTTTTCAAGTATTGGTTATAGATAGCAGTTAATTAGATTGACTCCCCTCTTCCAAGATGCATCCTTACTGTGGAAAACCGATCGCCCAAGCGATTCACCCAGGTCTGTTGGATGGCTCAAACGACTTTTCCTACTATGGCCAGTTTGTACCCTTGATTTGAATGACACATTTAATTGTTTCGTACCATGTTTTTGGTCATTTCACACCATATTTTGTATGTTTCATTGATTCCCAAAAATGATGAATGGTCATTTGTACATGTGAAAAATTATATTAATCGTGTTAACTTAATGAGAGTGAACATGATCATGATTTAACGTTCGTGGTGATGACAACCCAACATTTACATGTTAACATATTTCTTTCTTCTTTTTTTTCGAAACAAAATGAACCAATCGAAATTGTCGCGACAAAGTTAAAGATGCATAATCCGAATTAACGCTTGAATATTACTATTTCCTTGGCTTCGGGTAAAACATATGTGATTTGAGTTGAGGAACCCACCCATCAAAGCTGAGAATGATCAGATATTGATTTTTGAAATCTATTATTTTTTACCATCGATAATTTTTCAGTGGCCCAATAAAAAGTCGAAAGAGGACGGATGAAGATGGATAACTCAAAAAGCAAGTGGCTTTTGTTGTGTCAGATATTTGACAAACCCGCAAAATTTCATTGAACAAAATATTGATAAATAACAGGTTTTGGGCAATTGTATACTATATTTGACTGGATAGCATTATTTTTGGGGCATTAATCGATTCTGGTAAACGAAGTGGCATTTAAAAAAATGGTGTTGTTGTTGTTGAAATATGATGATATGGGAACCATCGAATCGGACTGAGTACCTTTAATGTCATTTAAAAAAAAAATAATACCGGTATACTCAAAGGTACAAATTGTCGAAATGATACAGGAACTGGTATGAAATGGCCATTGTGATATGAGGTTACCTCAGGGTGATATAGGGCCTAATATCAAACCAACGATGTTGGCGCTGCTAGTCACCGTCTCGTTGTTCCCCTTGCCAAGGAGATATAAATGGGTACAGGACGTTTTGTATCATCTTAAGTCATTTCGTACCATATTTTTGGTAGTTTCGTACCATATTTTTGGTAGTTTCATACCTTATTGTTTGGTCGTTTCGTACTATGTAGGAAATCAATTGGTCATTTAGTACCATGTTACTACATGTACTAGTATGTCACACCATATGGAAACAAATAAATGATTTTCTACAAAGTACGAAATAAAAAAAAGTAACCAAATAATCCGGTACCCTACCGTTATGTAAAACCAAAAATTATGGTATGGATTACTATGGAACGACCATGGTTATGGTATCAAATACTGAAATAATGAAGAAGTCACTGCAGTTGTATATATCATTTATGTGGTTACAATATATGCATGTATAATGCAACCTGTAAGTTGACATGACCTCTGTTCTAGTTGGCTTATGATTGAGTTCTGAAGTGCTCTTCGCACTGTCAGGTTTACTTGATCAATACTCCAGCAATGTTCAGAATCCGATTCCACGACGCTCGTATGAAACGTCTAGAAAATAGAATCCATATTTAATAAATCCTTCAGACATTCAATATTACCGATCGCCTGAATCAACATCTGACTGTTTGAAGCGGTTCCACTCAATGGTTGTTTTCAGAAGAAGTCGTCGCAATGTACAGTGCTAGTACGCACTACACAGTAGATCGAACGATTATCTTACGGTGTTAGAGATGTTGTTGTTGTTATTGTTGACATAATCATATTCATACTGCTGTTGTTAGTACTTGTCGAACACATCCTAAGTTTTCCACCGGATTTTGACAGACAATCGCTGCATCTGGATCTGGATGGTGTACGGCGTATGATCCTCGCGGATGTGTAGAACGCCGGGAGAGAGAGAATTATGTTCTTTGCGGGACTGTTGAGTTGTCCGCTGCTGTTCTATTTTGAATTTCGCATGCGTCCATCTCGTTTAGAGTGTTCCACTGAATAATTGTCCGTGGGAAGAATGAATTTGAGTATTCAGCAGAGTTTGTCACCAGTGGCTCTTACCGGTAGGACAGTGAATTATTACATTCCTGTTTTGAGACTATATTTGTGGCACTGAAATCTGCAAATTTCTTGGCTCGGATTTTTCTGCCCACCTTTTTTGGTTTAATTAAGCACTGAGTGTTTACAGCCGATACCTGCCCCTTATCCATCTTGTGAAAGAGCTCCAGCCTCTGGTCTTTCCTTCTTTCTTCGAGTGGTCTTATCTCGCAGTCATTCATCAGTTTGGCCATGTCCTTCGATTGGTAATTGCCGGTCATGAGCCGTACAGCTCCTCTCTGTATTCTCTCCAGGGCGTCGATGTTCTGCTGCTGGTGAGAATCCCACATGACGGCTGCGTATTCCAGCGACGATCTTACGAGTGTCTCATACGCTTCGCATTTACTCTTGAATGGTGCCTTCCTAAGGTTTCTTCTGATGAATCCGAGCGTGCTGTTAGCCTTCTTCGTGATCTTGTCTATCTGTGGCAACCATTTCATATCGTTTGAGAGCATGACTCCAAGATATGGTGATTGAGTGACGCTTTGTATGATCTGGTTTCTGAGCTGGTACATGTAGGTCAGTTGGGAACAGTGATAATCACAGTAATACTGACAGTGATTTCAGATACTGACAGTGAATGAGTGATACATCAAGTGATCAACATCATACTAGTACAGTCCTCAAATTCGGTTGCTTAATTCAGATCTTCTGGGTCAATAATAATGACAATATTAAAAACAAACTCTCAATTGGATCTTCGGTATCTGCTACAGGTACAGGATATAGTCCACAGTCCGTATATCATCGCAGTTTTCATGTTCAGGGCCACTTTCTGACGCGAAAATGTTCGAGAACATGCATTTTTTTTTTGGCAGGGGGGTATCCCATGTTGACGTCACGGAATTTGCAGTTTGGTGATTCCAACAAGATTCATGGTGGCGCTCCTAGCGTTAATTTGATATTGGTGGCGACCCTAGCGTTCATTGGTTTAAGAATTGATCATTGGTTTGTAAACGGAAGTTATTAATTCGAGAAATGATCATTGGTTTGTAAACGGATGTTAATAATCTTCAATTATTATTCATTGGTTTGACCGGAAATAGTAGATTTGTCTCTTATTGAATCCAGGAACGGCTATTGGTTTTGAAATAGATTCTATTGATTAAGAAAATATATCTATTAAAACGGAATTGTCTCTTATTGAATCCAAGAACGACTATTAGTTTGAAAATGGAGACTATTGGATATTGAAATATCTTTATTGATTAAGAAAATATGGCCATTGAAACGGAATGTACGTTTATTGAATATGCGCGAATCTTACTAATTGTGTGTTATTAGATATTAGTTGAACAGTGAACGCTATTAAATTAAAATAGAACATTAATTTTGCATCGGTCAACATTGATTATGAATCTTTATCTATTAAAACGGAACTGTCTCTTATTGAATCAAAGAACGATTATTGGTTTGAAAATAGAGACTATTTGGTTTGAATCTATATCTATTGAAACGGAATTGTCTCTTATAGAATCCAAGAACGACCATTGGTTTGAAAATGGAGACTATTTGGTTTGAATCTATATATATTGAAACGGAATTGTCTCTTATAGAATCAAAGAACGACCATTGGTTTAAAAATGGAGACTATTGTTTTTACAGGCCACCATTAACTTTTATTTCATGTAATTTCCGACCGAATGGCTGCCCATAATTTTTGCTGAATTTTGGCACTTAATCAGCTAAAAATCATCTTTTGCATCATCTGTACATTTCACCCCGGGTCCTACCCGATGTGAAATGTCATAACCTTCACAATGATGTATCACAAGCTTGTGTGTGGTCCCGATGGACTAAACTTTCTGAAATCGGTTCCGTCCGCTCCACTGCGCCTCGAGTTCTATCCTTCCGCGACAGCACGACCTGCATTAACCTGCACGACCTGCATTGAAAATACAGGATTAGAAAGTGGATTAGAAGGTTTATTTAGCCACATACAGGGCGTTTTTGTCATGTTACTCATGTATGATGATTCTTTTATTTAAATAGTTCAAGTTTCATGGTTTTTTACGTCAACGACATGCGTATGGAACGTACGTTCCATACGGATTTGTAAATATGGAACGGCAATAACACTGTACTTCTAGGAACAAGCGTGTAATAACATTTGAAAGAGGAAGCTCCAAGACATTGTATTATCAACTTATCCGGTATATAATAAATGTTTTTGTTGAGTTACTGAAGCGTTTTTTTTCTCCATCTGGATTGTAGTTCATATTGTATTATTTTCAATGCATGGAGAATAACTCTCAATCTTAAAGATAGAGTTATTCTCCTTCCATTAAAAATACATTTTTAGTTTGTATTCTGGGAGCCAAAACGGGGTAATCTTTCAGCTGTTTTCTATCTCCCTATGGGCATCTTCTGAGGCACAGACGTTTCAAATAGTGATGAATTATAGTATTTTAATCATATTTTATGGCATATATTGTTATTAAAACCGTATATCAAGGCACTATAAATAAATAATCAGTGACTTGAAAATTATGTGGGCATTTAAACAACTGTGCGTTTTGACACACAAGATGTATCAGAATGAGATTGTTTGAAAAATAGTGTAGCATATATGCTCGCGCAGCTGCCAAAATACTATGTAATATGTCATATCCTATTTGATTGCTTTTTTCTCGTTACTGGTTGTGTTTTCTGTCGCCTCGGCCATTATTTCGTGTTACTAAATTGTACAACATTTCATATACGATCATTACACTCATTGGCAATGGTGACCATGTAACGACCATTAATATCACCAGTAGCATAATTATATGTAATTTAACCACATGCGTTACATCTATAGGGTACACAATTTTAATTTATTACCTCAATTGAATATTACCTTACTTTCGCGGTTTGTGTGGTCTTCAAGTCGACTCAGTTTATAGCGAAATTCCAGTAAATTATGCCAGCACATTGCCTATATGGACGGTTCAGACCTAATTTGCTGAACTCCTTTTGTAAATTCGCTGTTAGCCGGTTGACTCGTTTGGTGTCCTCTATTTATTCAATCGACTCTGAACAAGTTCGTGGTAATTCATCACTTAATTGTGGTGCGCGTACACCCAGCTGCATCACTAATGAAAAAGCGACGATTCACAAGGAAAATCATTTTTTTTAAAAGCAGGGTTCGATATATTGCCGACTACTTGTGCTTTCTTTCAATAAACATAACAATACTTTTGGTCCAAGCAGAGTAAAAGCATGAAAATAGAAAATGTTCGTGGAATACACCAGTAAACACATCGTGGAAAATCCTCCGACTGACGACTTTTGGTCAGAATGTTAGAGCAAACAAATGTGAGTTTGGACACACACGAGGTATCAACTTGTTTGAAAAAATAATGTAGCATATGCTCGTAGCTGCCAAAATACTATGAAATATGTCATATCCTAGTTTATTACCCTTTTCTTCGTTTCTCGTTGTGTTTTCTGTCGCTTCCGCCATTTTGAATGCCTGGTGCACATTAACTCGAACCCACGTGATTCCCCACCGTGTATTCGTAAAAGGGCGATAACTCCGTAACGAAACATTGTGCCGAAAGCCGGATACCTTTATTTTCAGTAGCCCTTAGATGCTTATATTCGCTAGAGATTTCGCGTTCCTAATGCAATTGGTTTCTGAGTATTTCCAAATAAACGGAAAACGGCCCCAACAGAAAAACAATATACTTCATTGCATGGTTACACCATGGAAGTTTAACCCTTTGAACCCGACTGGCCGCAAAAGCGGCCAGCCATAAAACGTTCATACACCCGACTGGCCGCAAAAGCGGCCAGCAGCATTCAGTTACATCATAAACCTATGTAGCATGTGTATACATGTTATAACCATTGGTATATCCACTTATATCTATGTAAATGATCCCAAGGAACTTCAGCATTGCCATGGGTGCATATGTATGAGTTTGTTGCCGACTAGTTGGGGTAGAAAAACATGCGCATGCGCACAGCGCAGAATTCAACAAACGTACATTATTTGAAGCTATTCGGATAAAGCTCTACATTGTTGCGCGGTTCGCAGGATTGTAGAAAGACACCATGCATTTCGATCACTCTTTTTGGTTTAAATTAGTATTGCATACATAATCAATGTTCTGTCATATGTGCGGAAGGCGCACGCAGTTTCTTATTTGAGTCGATTTGTTTCGCGCATGCGCATAGGATAAAATGATAAATGTATGGATTATTGTGAAATGATACAATCACATCAAGGATCTCCATAGTACATAAATTTGCGTTATACAGCTGCACGTTTTGACATTGCACCAGAGTAGTACTGTGGAAATGGGTTGCATGGTCACAATACCATTTAGTCCGATCTACTTGCGCGTGCACATTACAAACACGTGGTCAAATCGTGCATTATTGAGCAATTATGTAAAGTTTAAGACTCGTGGCACCATTTGAACATGACCATCACCGTGCACTATAAGCGATGTCTAAAGGGACGTAACGCCATTGAATGCATAGGGAAGTGGTGTCATTCGATCACTTGGGCTATATGCTTAGCAACCATTGATACCGTTAAATACAAACTACATGTAGGTTCAATCTTCTGACCTGCTGTATCTCCAGTTCCACAATAGGGTATTGACTGCATAGAAAATGCCGTTTCTTAGCGCGGAATTATACGACGCTATAAGCTATAATTGAATTATACTTTCAGTTCCGGGTAGTTGCTTAGAAACCGTTACCAGGGTACCAGGGAGTGATCGTGTGGCAAAGTATACCGTTTAAAAAAAAATACACAGTGGCCCATGGGAACATACCTGTAACATTTCAGACCTGTAGCACCATTTGAACATAACCATCAGCATGTGCATGCCAATAATGTCTAAATTGATGCATAATACAATTGGATTCACAGGGCAATGGTGTCATTCGATCATTTGGGGTATTTGCTTAGCAACCGTTGCTACCCTTAAACACAAGTTAGGATCAGACTTCTGGCCAGATATATCTCAGATTTCACAATAGGTTGTTGACTGCATCAAAAACGCCATTTCCTTGGGCTGAATTACGACCATAAAAGCTATAATTGTATTTTACTTTCAATATCGGGTAGATGCCTAGCAACCGTTACCAGGGAGTGATCACGTGGGAATGTAACCATATCGTAAAATAATCAGTGGTCCATGGGGAAGATACATCTAAAGTTTCAGAAATGTGACACCACTTGAACATAAACAACACCATACATCTAAACACTGGCCACAATATAAAAAATACCACTGGGAGCCCAGGGGCAGGGTGTCGATCGTTGTGGGGAGCCAGGGTTCAAAGGGTTAATAATAATCTACACTAATGGAACTCAATTATGTTTGTTTGTTTGTGCCGGGCTATGGGTTTCCAAACGACTGGACCAACGGAGCTGGAAACTTGTACACAGGAGTAAATTAACCCAGGTAGAGTCATGGGATGGGTGCCGTTGATGTCATATTGTCTTAAAAGGCACTGATATTAATTTAACAACATAATTTAAGTATATACCCAAAAGGGTAGGAATTTGGTCGTTAAAAATTGATTCACAAGGGGTAAATTGACCGGATTAGTGTCATGGGGTAGGTGCGGTTGACATCAGACGACTTAAAGGGCACCAACACAGTTATAATTAGATAATTAATCATCTACCCAATATGGTTGGACCCTGGTCGCTGGAAATTGGCATACAGGGGTAAATTCACTCCCGCTCACTCTAAAGGGGAACTTAAAAAAATTATTATCATATATGACAAATAAAGAGCGTTCCTTGTCTGCTTAGAAGAGCGTTCCTGATCAGCTTAGACGAAATGTAGGGAATGTGGTACACAGGGGTCACGTTACCAGGGGAATATCATGAGATATGCGCATTCGACCTCAGGTGACAGAAAGGGGAGACTACTGGATAAATTATATTAACATAGACGATCAACGAAGAACGTTAATTATCAGCTTAGAAGATATGTGGGGAAATTGGCACACAGTGGTTAGTTTGACACGGGGAGTTGACATCAGATGACCCACAGAGGCACTAAGTGTATAGGTAACTTTATCCGATGAATGTCGTGCAATATGTGATATTTACCAGTGACATTAATAATTTACTCATTCTTTACCCGAGCAACGCCGGGTTCTATGGGCGGCCATTCGGTCGGAAATTACATGAAATAAAAGTTAATGGTGGTTTGTGAAAACAATAATCTCTATTTTCAAACAAATATTCTCTATATTCAAACCAATAATCGTTCTTGGATTCAATAAGAGACGGTTCCGTATCAATAGCCATATTTTCTTAATCAATGGCCATCTATTTCAAACGAATAGACTCCATTTCCAAACCAATAATCGTTCTTGGATTCAATAAGAGACAGTTCCGTTTTAATAGATATAGATTCATAATCAATGTTGACCGATGCAAAATTAATGTTCTATTTTAATTTAATAGTATTCATTGTTCAAATAATATCTAGCAACACAAAATTAGTAAGATTCGCGCATATTCAATAAACGTACATTCCGTTTCAATAGCCATGTTTTCTTAATCAATAAAGATATTTAAAACCAATAGACTATTTCCCACGATCAATGATTATCGTTATAAAACTAATAGACCTTATTGTCATTCTTATATTTAAAAGATATAAATTATGCAATGCAAAATTAATAACGTTCGTATTCGAATCAATAGCTAATAGCAGAGTCAACTATTTCCGGTGAAACCAATGACATAAAATGCAGAATTAATGGACGAGTCTACATAATTAATAGCTTCCGTTTACAAACTAATGATCAATTCTTAAATCAATGAACGCTAGGGGCGCCACCAATCTTAAATTAACGCTAGGGGCGCCACCAATCTTGCTGGAGTCACCAAACACCAATCCGTGACGTCAACATGGGATATCCCGTTGCCAAAAAATTAAAATGCATGTTCTCGAACATTTTCGCGTCAGAAAGTTACACTGAACATGAAAACTGCGATGATATACGGACTGTGGACTATATCCTGTACCTGTAGCAGATACCGAAGATCCATTTGAGAGCTTGTTTTTAATATTGTCATTATTATTGTCATACGAAGATCTGAATTAAGCAACCGAATTTGAGGACTGTATGATGTTGATGTATCACTATCACTGTCAGTATCTATATAACTCATTCACTGTCAGTATTACTGTGATTATCACTGTTCCCAACTGACCTACATGCGTACCAGCTCAGAAACCAGATCATACAAAGCGTCACCCAATCACCATATCTTGGAGTCACGCTCTCAAACGATATGAAATGGTCGCCACACATAGACAAGATCACGAAGAAGGCTAACAGCACGCTCGGATTCATCAGAAGAAACCTTAGGAATGCCCCATTCAAGAGTAAATGCGTAGCGTATGAGACACTCGTAAGATCGTCGCTGGAATACGCAGCCGTCGTGTGGGATCATCACCAGCAGCAGAACATCGACGCCCTGGAGCGAGTACAGAGAAGAGCTGTACGGTTCATGACCGGCGATTACCAATCGAAGGACATGGCCAACTGATGAATGACTGCGAGATAAGACACTCGAAGAGAGAAGGAAAGACCAGAGGCTGGAGCTCTTTCACAAGATGGATAAGGGGCAGGCGTCGGCTGTAAACACTCAGTGCTTAATTAAACCAAAAAAGGTGGGCAGAAAAATCCGAGCCAAGAAATTTGCAGATTTCAGTGCCACAAATATAGTCTCAAAACAGGAATGTAATAATTCGCTGTCCTGCGAGCCACTGGTGACAAACTCTGCTGAATACTCAAATTCATTCTTCCCACGGACAATTATTCAGTGGAACACTCTAAACGAGATGGACGCATGCGAAATTCCAAATAGAACAGCAGCGGACAACTCAACAGTCCCGCAAAGAACATAATTCTCTCTCCCGGCGTTCTACACATCCGCGAGGATCATACGCCGTACACCATCTAGATCCAGATGCAGGGATTGTCTATCAAAATCCGGTGGAGAACTTAGGATGTGTTCGACAAGTACTAACAACAGCAGTATGAATATGATTATGTCAACAATAACAACAACAACATTTCTAACACCGTAAGATAATCGTTCGATCTACTGTGTAGTGCGTATTAGCACTGTACATTGCGACGACTTCTTCTGAAAACAACCATTGAGTGGAACCGCTTCGAACAGTCAGATGTTGATTCAGGCGATCAGTAATATTGCATGTCTGAAGGATTTATTAATTATGGATTCTATTTTCTAGACGTTTCATACGAGCGTCGTGGAATAGGATTCTGAACATTGCTGGAGTATTGATCAAGTAAACCTGACAGTGCGAAGAGCACTTCAGAACTCAATCATAAGCCAACTAGAACAGAGGTCATGTCAACTTACAGGTTGCGTTATACATGCATATATTGTGACCACATAAATGATATATACAACTGCAGTGACTTCTTCATTATTTCAGTATTCGACACCATAACCATGGTTGTTCCATAGTAATCCATACCATAATTTTTGGTTTTACATACCGGTAGAGTACCGGATTGTTTGGTTATTTTTTTTATTTCGTACTTTGTAGAAAATCATTTATTTGTTTCCATATGGTGTGACATACATGTAGTAACATGGTACGAAATGACCAATTGATTTCCTACATGGTACGAAACGACCAAACAATAAGGTATGAAACTACCAAAAATATGGTACGAAACTACAAAAAATATGGTACTAAATGACTTAAGACGATACAAAACGTCCTGTACCCATTTATATCTCCTCGGCAAGGGGAACAACCAGACAGTGACCCTGTAGACTAGCAGCGCCAACATCGTTGGTTTGATATTAGGCCCTATATCACCCTGAGGTAACCTCATATCACAACCAGCCTGACGTCGAAGGCTGATATGAGGCTACTGAGGACTGAAATCAGGCCTATAATATCAAACCAACCAAGTAATACCCTACATGTATCTATTAATTACGGTAGTTCGCCTCTTAGTAACAGTGTAATATTGACAACTTTTTCTAATGAGTGACATCACAAAAAATTGGTATATATGCCTATTCTAACAGTGAAATAGAATTGCACCATGTCAAAGCCATACCGTGTATTACTCAGATCGTGATGTCATAAAATCATACATGTATTACTTTTAATTAGTGATGTCGTAAAGTGATATTACTCGATTTAGGGCAAACTTTTGAAGTGATATTCACCCAAGTACAAATGGAGTTTGATAACAAGCCATACCGTGCAAAAATGTCATATCTAATAAATAATTTTCGAACAAATTTTGGACCGATATACATGTACCCTGTAGCCATATGTAGGAAACTTCCTTCCAAAGGGGGTTCTGTCGGAACATACATGTATCAAGGTGGACCCCCTCCCCAATGGTAATGGGCAATGGATGAATAGGTTGCTGGCATTTCATACCATGGAAGTTTGACATAGAGATGTTTCGCACCAGGGTTCTGGACATTTCATACCAGTTCCTGTATCATTTTGACAATTCGTACCTTTGAGTATACCGGTATTATTTAAAAAAAAAAAATGACATTAAAGGTACTCAGTCCGATTCGATGGTTCCCATATCTTCATATTTCAACAACAACACCATTTTTTTTAAATGCCACTTCGTTTACCAGAATCGATTAATGCCCCAGAAATAATGCTAACCAGTCAAATATAGTATACAATTGCCCAAAACCTGTTATTTATCAATATTTTGTTCAATGAAATTTTGCGGGTTTGTCAAATATCTGACACAACAAAAGCCACTTGCTTTTTGAGTTATCCATCTTCATCCGTCCTTTTTCGACTTTTTATTGGGCCACTAAAAAATTATCGAAGGTGAAAAATAATAGATTTCAAAAATCGATATCTGATCACTCTCAGCTTTGATGGGTGGGTTCCTCAACTCAAATCAAATGTTTTACCCCGAAGCCAAGGAAATAATAATATTCAAGCGTTAATTCGGATTATGCATATTTAACTTTGTCGCGACAATTTCAATTTGTTCATTTTGTTTCGAAAAAAAAAGAAAGAAATATGTTAACATGTAAATGTCGGGTTGTCATCATCACGAACGTTAAATCATGATCATGTTCACTTTCATTAAGTTAACACGATTAAAATAATTTTTCACATACATGTACGAATGACCATTCATCATTTTTGGGAATCAACGAAACATACCAATATATGGTGTGAAATGACCAAAAACATGGTACAAAACAATTAAATGTGTCATTCAAATCAAGGGTACAAACTGGCCATTGTGGGAAAAGTCGTTTGAGCCATCCAACAGACCTGGGTGAATCGCCTGGGCGATCGGTCTTCCACAGTAAGGATGCATCTGGGAAGAGGGGAGTCAATCTAATTAACTGTTATCAATAACCAATACTTAAAAACAATAACAATTTATTCTGATTTCTTTTGAAACACACAGAATAATTATTTACTGAGAATATTCAATATAAACATGTGCACATTCTGAAACAAAGGGAATTTCAATGTTCAAGAAATTTAGAGTCCCCTCTTACTATGGGAGGCCCTTAAATAATTTGGGCTTAAGCGAATGTCATTTGCGCTTAAGCACAAATATGTGTCTATCAATTTGTTTGCGTTTAAGCGAGAATAATTTGCGCTTAAGTGTAAATGATTTGCGCTTAAGCGCAAATACCTACTACTCCTTTACTTCCCTCTAATTGTGAACGATGGAGTCCATCTCATAGTATATTATTATGGGCCCATAGTATATAGTAGCCCATACAGACTCGAAAGTTGAAAAGTCATAAGCATATCTTTCTCTGGTGTCCCAAAATTGGTGCCTCATTCCCAGAGCTCTAGTATATTTTATTAAAGGGACATCTCCTGCACAAATATATACCATTTCCATGGTCATAGAAGGGGAATTAGGGGTTACTGGGGGCTTGCTTCCCTCGTGGTGTACATGAACTTATTGAATAGTATTGAATAGTAATAGGGGAAAAACTTATTTTCATATTATCAGCATCCCTGTCCCTAAGAATGTGTGTCTCCATCCCAGAGATCTATTACATTTTATAAAAGAGACATACCATGTGCCGGTCTATACCATTTCCATGGTCATAAAAGGTACCGGTATCTAGGGATCACTGGGGATTGCTTCCCTCATCTGATGGGCCTATATAGACTTGAGTGCAAGCCTGCAAATAGCGTGTCTGTCTTTTGCAGAATGAGGTCCCCAGAGGGTGAATTTAGTGACGCTATACCGCATAGTGGGCTAGCATCACTAAATTTACCCTCTGTGGACCTCATTCTGCTTAGGGCTCTCAACTGCTAGATAGATAGATCGATAGTTTATTGGATAATGGCTATGGCAGTCCTAGGATCAGATTGAAGTTCCCCAGTTGAAGTTGGTGATGTTCACCCATTTGGAGCCTCGATTATGGATTTTATCTTCTGCAAATTAGGGGATATAGAAACTTCCCAGATGGGAAAACGTAACTAAAAACAATGTTAATTTGATACCATAGTTACTTCCCAGAAGATGGGGCCTAAGCAGAATGAGGTCCCCAGAGGGTGAATTTAGTTATGCTAGCCCGCTATGCTGGGTAGCATCACTAAATTCACCCTCTGTGGACCTCATTCTGCAAATGACAAACACGCTATTTGCAGGCTTGCTTGAGTGATGTGTTAGGCCTATGCTATTTCCACTTAAGCGCAAATGATTTGTGATTAAACGTAAAATATTTGCACATAAGCGCAAAAATTCATAAGTAATTGTATGTCATAATTTGCAAAGTTCTGTCAAATTCTTGTTAAAATATGACTAGATTCATAACGGTGATATTTGGTTAAATTTCATACCGAGTTATGTATAATCGAATTATTGAGGGATCGGGAGGGACTTGGATCATACGAATGACATATATTCATTGCTCCAATTATCTCTTAACATGAGCAATACAAAATGAAGTCACATTTCTGAACCAGTTCCATACAACAGAACCTGACCCAGAAGATATTGGCGAAAACACGTCAAATTTCCTCTTTCAGCTGCCATTTTGACGACCATCTTGGACGGGGAGTTCCAATTTTACCCTAAAAATGTGGCATTATATCTCTCAGAGTCACACGTACTGAATATGCCTAATTTTAAATCGTATATTTCATGGTGAGATTAATTGCGACATTTATTAAATTATATAATCACGAAACGCTCTATAAATTTGGAAAACCCCTTAAAAGAGGGGTTAAAGTGAAATTTCAGCGTGGCTCCATATATAATACTAGCAGGTTAGCCCGCCACCGGCGGCTTGTCCGAAACATGACTTTTTTATATATATTTTTTTAATTTTTAGCTCCACGCGTTTCAATAAGAAAAATTTGTACCCGGTAGCTCCACCAGTTTCCGAGATATGGTCTGCGCATGAAAATTTGTACCCGGCGCAAGATACATTCACATGCCAAATTTCAAGTCGATAGCTCCACCCGTTTCCGAGATCTCGTCTGCGCATGCGCTGCACGGGCGTCGCACGGGCTCGGCGACCCGATAAAATTTGTACCCGGCGCAAGATACATTCACATAGCAAATTTCAAGTCGATAGCTCCACCCGTTTCCGAGATCTCGTCTGCGCATGCGCTGCACGGGCGTCGCACGGGCTCGCCAATACGACAACGACCACCGCCTGGTCAAACTACATACACGTACCAAGTTTCGTCCCGATCGGTCGAGAATCGTAGATTTGTATGAAGTACAACACACACACAAACATAAATATATAAGAGAGATATGTAAATTAGATAGATTGTATCAAAATATATAGGAGAGATATGTAAATGATCTACACACCATTACTGGTGTTTGTCAAAGTTTAGTGGGGTATATTAATACTCATTCACGATCATATCATTGAGGTCCGGAGGGTGTGGACTATCTCTCGAATACAAGGAGTTCTCAAAATATATAGAAGAGATAAAAAAGTATGTGAAGATGTACATAGGTGCAAAGTTTCATGCTTTAAATTGCTTTAGTAACAATTTGAAAAATTGCCTTGAAAATTTGACTTAATCTACTCCACTATATGTCCTATATATTATAGTGAATAATTATCGTCGTTTGATTTGCACCGAGTAAACTCATACTCCAAATCGTCACATCGACATGACATTGGGAACTCCCATGTTTATTTCTATATTTCTGACGTCACGGATTTTGCGAACAAACTTACGAATTGCTTATAGGTTTGTGTTTTAATCATTAATTTCAAATGAGCTCATTGGTTTGACCTGAAATAGTTAATTCCGCTATTAGATATTAGTTTGATAACGGTAATCATTGATCGTGGGAAATAGTATATTGGTTTTAAATATGTCTATTGATTATTAGTTTTACGAATAAGGTCTATTAATTTTTCAATAAGTTATTAGTTTTACAATAAGTCAATGACGGTTTTAGATATAGGTTTTACAATAAGTTATTAGTTTTACAATAAGGTCTATTCATTTTACAATAAGTTATTAGTTTTACAATAAGTTAATTGCGGTTTTATTTATTAGTTTTACAATGAGTTATTAGTTTTACAATAAGGTCTATTAGTTTGATAACGGTAATCACTGATCGTGATAAATCGTCTATCGGTTTGAAATATGTCTATTGATTGAGAAAATATGGCTATTGAAACGGAATGTACGTTTACTGAATATGAGCAAAGCTGTATTAATTGTTTGTTATTCGATATTAGTTGAACAATCAATGCTATTAAATTAAAATAGAACATTAATTTTGCATCGGTCAACGTTGATTATGAATCTCTCTCTGTTAACACGGAATTGTCTCTTATTGAATCAAAGAACGACTATTGGTTTGAAAATGGAGACTATTGTTTTGAAATAGATTGTAATTGTTTTCACAAACCACCATTAACTTTTATTTCATGTAATTTCCGACCGAATGGCCGCCCATAGGGTTCCCAATCTTGTTTAATATAAATTTACGTTATAGCTCAAGCCATAAATAAACTAAGTTAAGGAATTTCTATGCACAATGCACGCGGTTTCAGTATTTACCAAATATTTGTTCTTTTATAACACAACTAGCTGAACAAGACTCCCGAATGCCTGTATTGGGTGTGCCAAAAAAGAGTAAAATACAATATGGCTGTCGGCGGCCATGTTTTTCATCGAAAATAATTCAAATTAAATAACTCCCATCAAAACTTCCTGTAAATTTTCACAACATTTCGCCAGGGTGTGTCCATGTATTCAAATGTGAAATCAAAGATGGCCGCTGGCGGCATTCTTTTTTAACATATATATATATTTCAGAAAAAATGGTAAGCTCCCCCATCAAGAGGTCAACCCGAGGGTCCGCATGAAGTTTTGTGACGATTGGATGAGGGATGTAGCATGTAGTGTATGGCAAAGAAAATTGTTGACTTGTCAAGTTGAGCTAAAAAAAACCCACAAAATTTAACCTTGTATCCTTGAAATTTGTCCTGGCCCCCTGACTTTCGGTAAATGTTTTATCAGAAATGGACTACATCAGAATATTTCCAGCAATTAGGGGGGGGGGGTGCCATGGAAATTTCTAATAGATGGGAACTTGGGGTACCAGTTGAAAAATTTCAACCGGGGGTGGGGTGTGCAAATGTAAATTTATGTCCGTCGTTCAAGGGGTGTAGTTGAAAATTTCAAATTAGACCCACCCCAATTGTCACTTTTTAGCTACGCCCCTTGTCAGCCCAATCGTACTGTAGCATGTACCAATGTCGCCTAGCAGAATCTATACACATGGATGGTGCCAGGGGAGGGTTAAAACTACCCCCATATCGGGTAGATCTGCAGAGTCAGCCCGGTAGCTATAGCCCCGTGTCGGGGGGGGATCAGCCCCTGCGTCGGGAAAATCCTGGCGCCACCCCTGTAGACTATACATATATAATGCGTTTCAGAAAATGTAATTAATTCCTGAGAATGCTGTATATATACCCGTCGATTCTTCATTATGGGTGGTGTGGGGTGAGGTGGACCCATGGAAGTGGAGTGCATGAGTTCCCAAGCCAATGTTTCTATGAGTATTTAGGCATACTTACGTCATAAGCACTTGTGAGCTTAAGATTGTAGTAGACCGGTACGTACACGTGGGCAACCAAGAACATGACAACAGCGAACACGACTAATTTCCACATGTACATCGTGTTGTATTGGTACATCTCTGCTGGAGTTCCAAGAAGCGTGATGGCCGAAATAAAACTACACGTCAAAGACACGGAAACTGGGAAGTAATGCATATTCCTTCCAGCTAACAGAAAATCCTTGGTGCTTTCGTTTTTTCTGTCCTTTATTGCGTAGAATATTCCTATTGAAGCAGAAATAACTAGACTTGCTACAAATATGCAGTAATCTGCAATATGAAATGTGTTTTTATGTCCAGTTTGGAAGCTGAATTGCCTGTCTGCCATTTTGAAAGAAGTCGACGTTTCAAAGAAGGACTTAATAACAGAGTTTACATGAGCTTTGTCACCTATTCTTTGTTAATGCATCTTCGAGCATCTCGGTGAAAATGATACCCCAAGAGAAGCTGGTCGAGCTACTCTTCCCAACAACATATAGGCGTGCGCAAATGTTATACAATCACACGAGTCGCGCACATGACTTTCTGACAGAGAAATCGCCTCATCCTGCTGCTAGTTGGTTTATGAACCAGCGCGTGATATATTAAAGTGAATGCATGCACATGGGATCATTTAGCACACTGCATTACCGGATTTTTTTGGCCAGGTTTGTAGAGACGAATCATTGAGACAGACTCCGTTCACAATAATTATGCCATGCACAAACAGCAAAGTGTCCTCCCAGTATATATACCGGGCAGTTTCGAAAAACGAGGGGGTGGTTGGTTGCGGAGCATACAAGAATGGATTCACACTAATTTATAAGATAATAATTCATAGTAATTATGTTGATCTGATCCTACAATTAATAACCATAGATCTAACCATTTTATTATGAATGTAATTAACAAAAGTTTCCCAAATTCACAACAGGGGTCGACATGGTTAATTATAATAATAATTAATAATGATGGGGCTTATATATATAGCGCCTATCCCCGCGAGGGTCCTAAACGCTTCACATTATTACCCCAGCTCTTAAGTAATGCCAGAGATACTAGTAATGCCAAGTCTTCTGCATGCTTCCATAGTGGTGCTTCACAAGATTGCTCTCTATGGTCTCTGTCGCGGCCTTGGGATGTTCAACTTAGTATTCCAATTGCACCCGTATACCCTGAATCTTAGCGAAATTCCAAAGGTCATGAACTTACATTTCTTGGGTTAGAAATTTCCAATTATAAATGCAAGGTACCAAATATTTCCAACTGTTGGAATTGCCAATCTGATGAAAATTTATAAACTAATGGCCATTTCATTATTCGACTTTTGGACTAAATACAACCGATGATCATTCTATAAGTAACGATCAAACTATCAGATATATTTCACTTTATTTTTGGTCTGAAATTTCCAACTGTTTGCGCGCCAGGCACAATATTTCCAACCGTTATTTTGACTAAATTTGTTTGGTTTTTTTTTGCAAGGTTCGATCAATATCTCATGGGCATATAAATCTCAACAATTTCTTAGAAACCTTTTGACCAGCAACATATGCATTTATATATGGGTCAATTTAAGAACGATCAATATAATTTCATGAACAAATTAGTAGAGCGGACGGAACCGATTTCAGAAAGTTTAGTCCATCGGCACCACACACGGGCTTGTGATACATCATTTTGAAGGTTATGACATTCCGCATCGGATAGGACCCGGTGTGAAATATACAAATGATGCAAAAGATGATTTTTAGCTGATTAAGTGCCAAAATTCAGCAAAAATCCCTGTTTTTGTAAAATTCGGCAAAATGAGAAATAAAAGTATAGAAACGCGAACATTTTGCGCTTAAATATTGTAATCTACATACCTCTAGATATTTACTATGATAGTGGTACGATTTCTTAGATATAACGAAGATTTTTTTTAGATTTACTGTAAAAATAGACAAAACAGCGCAATGTTTCAATTTTTTTGCCTCACTTAATGAGCGATAGATCAATATTGTTTTGACCAGGGATACCGTATATAGTCTAGAAAAGTGCGCATATATATACCGCATAGGACAGTATGCTGAATATGTCATCATATTTAACACGTGATGTGTTATGTAAGATTATTTCAACCCTCACCCCAAAATTCAGCAAAAAGGCCCTGTTTTAGGGAAATTCGGCACAAATGAATACAAAAGAACAGGTATTCGGGATATGTTTGTGCTACGATATAGCAGGTTACACACTTATAAATACAAAGTAATGAAATGCCATGATTGTGGTGATAGATGTAAAAATTTCTTAAATTTATGTGGAAAATAGACAAAAAATTCATTCATTTTCAGTTGTTTCGCCCCTCTTAGTAGGCGATTATTCAGTATTGCATTGAACGGAGATCCCGTATATAATATAGAAACTTGTGGAAATATATACTCCATATGATTGCAGGATAATGATGTCATTCTTTGCCATAGATACTATGTGGTGGTAGATTGTGTCACCCCCACCCCAAGAAACAAAATCAGTTTTTGAAATTTCGGTATGGCAGAATACAAAAGCACAACTCCGACTAGTTTGTGCTATCATATTGAAGTGTACCCACTTCGAGATATACATTATGATAACGTCGTGGTATAATTTACAGATGGCAACATTTCGGAGTTTTCTGATGAAAGTAGACCGAAAATCGTGAAATATAAACTTGTTTTGCCCCTCTACATGGATGATAATTCAATTCCATATTGAACAATAATCCAGGACAAACTCTCAACAGTTGACGAGACACACAATGCATATGAATGTTTTCGGATTGTATCATCTTCTGTCGCATTTGTTTGGTTACGTTATTTCACCCATCGCCCCAACAATCTCATATATATTTTGAAGACCTCTGTCTGTCTGTCTGTATGTCCTTTATAGAATCGAAAACGGCTGGCTCGATTGAGTTCAAACTTCATATCAAAGGGTAAAATCCCACGGACACCGTCGGCGTCGCGTTTTGGAGACGCTCAGACCACCCGTTCTCCACTCTCAGTCACAAAAAACGGCACTGTGGTGGTTAATCAAGTGATAATTTAATAAGCGTTTGTTTTTGACGCATCGCTATAAAGAGCATTTGTTTACCATTCAACGTTATTAGCATCTGCAGAGAGATATACGGGAACTCGGAAACGGGTGGAGCTATCGACTTGAAATTTGGTATGTGAATGTATCTTGGCCCGGATACGAATTTTATCGGGTCGCCGAGCCCGTGCGCAGACCAGATATCGGAAACGCGTGGAGCTATCGACTTGAAATTTAGTTTTTGAATAGCCCGGACAACGTCGGGCTCATCGGCTAGTCTCATATATATTTTGAAAACCTATGTTTGTCTGTCTGTCTGTATGTATGTCTGTATGTCATTTATACAAATCTACGATTCTCGACCGATCGGGACGAAACTTGGTACGTGTGTGTAGTTTGACCAGGCGGTCGACCTTGTCGTATTGGCGAGCCCGTGCGGCGCCCATGCAGCGCATGCGCAGACGAGATATCGGAAACGGGTGGAGCTATCGACTTGAAATTTGGTTTATGAATAGCCCGGACAACGTCGGGCTCATAGGCTAGTCTCATATATATTTTTGAAGACCTCTGTTTGTCTGTCTGTGTGTCTTTTATAGAATCGTAAACGTGTTGACCGATCGAGACCAAACTTCCTATCTAAGTGTAAAATCCCACGGACACCGTCGGTGTCGCGTTTTGGAGAAGCTCAGAGCACCCGTTCTCCAATCTCAGTCACACAAAACGGCACTGCGGTGGTTAATCAAGTGATAATTTAATGAGCGTTTGTTTTTGACGCATCGCTATAAAGAGCGTTTGTTTACCATTCAACGTTATTAGCATCTGCAGAGAGATATACGGGAACATCTAATATATAGAAACGGGTGGAGTTGAAATTTGGTATGTGAATGTATCTTGCCCCGGATACGAATTTTATCGGGTCGCCGAGCCCGTGCGACGCCAGCTTCGCGCATGCGCAGACCAGATCTCGGAAACGGGTGGAGCTATCGACTTGAAATTTGGTATGTGAATGTATCTTGCCCCGGATACGAATTTTATCGGGTCGCCGAGCCCATGCGACGCCAGCTTCGCGCATGCGCAGACCAGATCTCGGAAACGTGTAGAGCTATCGACTTGAAATTTGGTTTTTGAATAGCCGGGACAACGTCGGGCTCATCGGCTAGTACAATATATTGCACGATGAGACAAACACGGAATATTCCTATACACATTTATGCATTATAGACATACCTTATCAAGCTGAGGCTTTTGATAGTTACTTGAGTTGAAGAAATTACATAATTGTATATGTTTACTACATAATATAGCTTCACAGTTGACAGTTGTATAAGATTATACGTATTGGGAGGTTTGGTGATTGTTAATAACCAGGTTCAGCCACAGTACATGTAACTTGTAACGTGTGTTTCCATTACCAACGGAATCACCTGATTCATAGGACCATTCCGCTTACATGTACACCATCAAACAACCGTTCTGAACGTTTTGTGTCAAATGTGCAGCATTGCGAAATTTGTATCAGAGGGCTTACCACTGTCCAATCTTTATATCAATCGACGAACCTGTGCTTAGTGAACTTTTGTTAAATTCTTCAGCAGCGGTGACCACGCCGTTACTTTTCCCAAATGGGTTGTTGGTACGACTTCCCTTACACCTTATGTCGTCTGCACCCTGGAACCGATGGAAGCCAAAGTTTGTTTGTATCTGGGTGCAGAAATGTTCTCCAATGCGGTCGGATAGCCTATACTCTTCTTCGATACACATAGAGGGTTTTTAGCGACCAATGGGCATGAACTACCCACTAGACGGCACATTCATTCGTGGCTCAACCCTGCAAGTTGAGCCAAGTGGTCGTATTTGGAATGAACCTGCATCCACCGGGACTTGATGTTCCCCCATGGCTGCCACTTCCATTTAATCATATAATAGAATATTTGTTTACATCAACAGTACTGTACAAACAGTATATACTATGTATTTATGTGGCTCTCCTATCTGGGAGTCATCATCCACGACTTTGCCCTATGGGGACCTTCCCATAGTATTTGAGGTTTTAATGCGTCACGAACTTCGTGGTCACAGCCATCAAATCGAGCCTTGCCATCAAGCTTGCGATGTTCTTTATATTAATTCTAATTATCGTCCTTGAATCCCCTTTGGGGTACCATGGCGCCGTTTTGGGGTTGTGCCATATTTCTTGGAATATGACGAGGAACAGATGCCGTAATATCTCCAAGGCCTTGGTCATTACATGTCGAATTTATCTGACCATGTATGTCTGCCAATGTGTCAGGAAGAATTTATTTCTCATGTGCATTTGGTTTCACTTCAGGATATGGTGGTTTTTGTTCAGCTCTTTGAAACACATCCTCATTGCTTATATGGTAGCAGAAACTACTGCTGTATTGCCATGTGATCACATATACCCATAATAGGTTCGTTAAGCTTTCTGAGCATTTGTGAATTTCCAGACCTTCCAGGAGTCACATATGGCATATTCTGCCAATATCTGTGTTCTCTACCGTAGCTGGTACCTGATCCGTGCTGCTTGTCGCAGTATAAGAGGGCTCGTGATCATCAGTTTCAATAGTTCCAATTCCTTCTGGGGAATTTGTGTTGATGTTCTCTGACAAGTGACGAGAAGATACTATCTCTGGCAGAGTTTCCGATGAGTTAGATGATACAACTCGGTATGCCTTATTCGTTTCGTTGTACTCAATGATCAGCAGCCCGTGTGCTACATCATTTATGTAACATATGGTATTTATCTTCCGATATAAAGTAGTGATACAGTTTCTTGAGAGCATGGAAACTATTGCTCCAGTACCAATCAGAAACCTCACTGGCTGCCCATACAGATTGCAATCTAATTACAGCCCCATCTTCAGAAGAGCTGTATCTAACAAACTCGTTGGAGTTACGATGTCCACTTGTGTTCTGATGGCCTCCCCTACCACGATATGCATTATGATCCATGTCGCGTGGATTGTGAGAAGTTCTGCATCTGGTGCGTTCTTTGTATTCGTGTGTGTTATAATCAGGATTATCATTATAATTAGGTCTCCATTGTCTATCGTCACAACAGTCCCTCCAGGACTCATTTGTGTTATCCTTTTTCTCCTTGTTTTGGTTCTCCAAGTTTGTCATTCTTTGTTAATCTCCTCTTTGCACCTCTTCACATCAGTCAGTATTTGTTTTATCTCCTTCATCTCAGAGATGGACTGTGATGTCTCGGACGGTTGTGAGCTATTTTGAGCTTTCCAATTAGAACCAGTGTGTGGCTTCAGTTCATCTCTTATCTTTTTTAGTTCTTCAAACTCTATATTTTTGCTTTGTGTTGGGTCTGCTTCATTTACTGCCCTAGCATAGTGTTTAGCCCTATGTTTTTCAGACTTGGCAAAAGCCTCTAATTCAACTGCATGTCTTATGCTCTCACAAAGAGAGCCCAGTCATGCTTGTTGTACAATGAGCCGTGTATATATCTGGATCATCCAACCGGCTGCAGGACTTTTCGGCACCTGGACCTTTCGGCACTTGGTTTTCGAGACGTTTCGGCAATTGGTTGTTTCGGCCCAGTTACTTGGACGTTTCGGCACTTCATCGAAGACGTTTCGGCACTTATTTGATTTACTTTTCATATATAATATTGACTTTGATGTTGCATTTATATTCCCCGTTTGTTATAATTCGGTATAGTACATACTAAAGCGTGTTTACACTGTCAAGTAGTTCCAATCCATCCAACGTCGCGAGAAACATCAACGCACGCGACAAGCGCAACGACCAGATGACCCTGCCACAGTCATGTCACGAAGATGTAATATACTCGTAATTATATTGTATAGTACTACTATAATGGTAGTTCGTACCAACAACCCATTTGGGAAAAGTAACGACGTGGTCACCGCTACTGATGAATTTAACAAAAGTTCACTAAGCACATGTGGAGCTCCGTGGTCCAGTGGTTAGCGCGTTGGACTTGTCTTCGCTGTCAACACAGCGAGGCGAGTTCGCGGCTGGCTGGTGGTCTGTTATGAGTTTCCACACAGCAGTGGCTTGGCCGACTTGAGCGATGTGCAATTGTTGGATTGTACACTGTTTGAATCTCGCGCCAAGTTGTGACCCTTGAGCAAGGTCGCTCGTACTGTGTCTGCTTTGCACCACCCATGCACTACAAGGGTACCTGATAATGAGCAGTGAAAGATCTTGTCAGTATGCTAGCCATATGGTATCCTCGCATACTCCCGGCTGTACCCCCCCCCCCCCCTGTCCCCGGGGAGCAGTAGATGGTTACTGAATGTTCGGGCTCATCAGGGTAATAATTGTAAAACTTTGAGCGCTTTGGGCCTCATGGGAAAGGCGCTTTACAAATGCTATACATTATTATTATGTTCGTCGATTGATATAAAGATTGGACACCCCTCTGATACACATTTCGCAATGCTGCACATTTGACACAAAACGTCTAAACGGTTGTTTGATGGTGTGCGTGTAAGCGGAATGGTCATGTGAGTCATGTGATTTCGTTGGTAATGGCAACACATGTTACAAGTTACATGCATGTACTGTGGATGAACCTGGTTATTAACAAACACTAAACCTCCCAATATCTATAATCTTATACAACTGTGAAGCTATATTGTGCGAAGTAAACATATACAATGATGTAATTTCTTCAACTCAAGTAACTATCAAACGCCGCAGCTTGATAATGTATGTCTATAATGCATAAATGTGTATAGGAATATTCCGTGTTTGTCTCATCTTGCAATGTATTGTACTGTTGGGGCGATGGGTGCAACAACGTAACCAAACAAATGTGACAGAAGATGATACAATCCGAAAACATTCATATGCGTTATGTGTCTCGTCAACTCTTGAGAATTTTTATCCTAAATGATTGTTCAAAATGGAATTGAATTATCACACATCTAGAGGGGAAAAACAAGTTTATATTTCACGATTTTCGGTCTACTTTCATCAGAAAACTCCGAAATGTTGCCATCTGTAAATTATACCATGGCGTTATCATAATGTTTGTATCGAAGTGTGTAGACAAAATAATCGGAGTTGTGCTTTTGTATTCTGCCATACCGAAATTTCTAAAACTGATTTTGTTTCTTCTGAATTTTGGGGTGGGGGTGACACAATATACCACCAAATAGCATCTATGGCAAATAATGACATCCTTATCATACAATCATATGCAGTATATATTTCCACAAGTTTTGTATATTATATACGGGATTTCCATTCAATGCAATACTGAATAATCGGCTATTAAGAGGGGCGAAACAACTGAAAATGAGTGATTTTTGTCTATTTTCCACGTAAATTTTATAAATTTTTACATTTATCACCAAAATCATGGCATTTCATTACTTTGTATTTATAAGTGTGTAAACTGCTATATCGTAGCACAAACATATCCCGAATACCTGTGCTTTTGTATTCAATTGTGCCGAATTCCCTAAAACGGTGACTTTTTGATAAATTTTGGGGTGAGGGTTGAAATAATCTTACATAACACACCACGTGTTAAATATGATGACATATTCAGCATACTGTCGTATGCGGTATATATATATACGAACTTTTCTAGACTATATACGATATCCCCTGATGATAGGACGTCTGGCTGGGGCTAAAAGGGGCGTGTCTTAAGGTCCTCCCATTTCTAAAGGTTCCACATTGCGTCAATGGGTCCTTTGTCCCCCTTTGTTTCGCCCTATTGTCTTAATGGGCCAATGGTAGGGGTTTATTAGGGGTCCTTATTGTATGAAAACCCATCCTTTTCCTTCTCACTTATATGATAGGTAGAATGAATTAATGAAGCCCCTCCTTTTCGTTCTTAATTATTTGATAGGTTTTAATTAATTAAAGTCGCTCATTCTTAATTATATGATAGGGTACCGAAAATCCTCCTTATTCGAACAACAATGGCCACCAGAATTATTCTGATAACCGAGCGCCAATGATAGAACCACACGTGAATCGTGCACCTGCTTAGACCGCGCGTTTTCGATGCACCTGCATAGTCACCTGGTTAGACCACGCTATCCTGAAACAATGGAATCTTGCACCTGCAGAGTCACCTGGTTAGACCACGCTATCCTGAAACAATGGAGTCCCGCCACAATTATTTAGCGTCACGCACGCCTCGTGCACCTGCTTAGACCGCGCGTTTTCGAAAGCGTGCCCAAACCTGACTAATTTATTCACCCACACCACACGTTCCCCGAACAATGGAATTCATATCTGCATTTGATGGTTGAATATTAAATGCTATGTCTGGTTGAATATTAACTGCTATGTCTGGTTGAATATGTGAAGAAGGGCCGTTTTGATGGTCATTTTGGAGCTTATTAATTATATTTCAGTAAACTTTCGTACCCGTAACCGCTGGTTGAATGCTAGCTACATTTGCTGGTTGACCATTAGCTGCGTTCGATGGTTGAATATTAGCAGTTTTGTCTGGTTGAATGTTAGCTGCGTTTTCTGGTTGAATGTTCCCCTCACACACCCTCACACATGAGCAACACATGTATATGATGAATGTGTAACTGCTATAATTATTGAAATTCTCTTAAATCTCGTTTGCTTTCCAAAATGTCAATTAACAAACATAATCATACATGGGTTGTGTGTATATATGACCATTTCACTCCCGTCCAACAGTATGTTTAAACATCATATAAAATTCGAGCCTTCCGGAGGTTAAATGAATCACAAATCGCGCGTTCTTAGAATATGAAAACCGAGCATTGTGGAAATAATTATATTCAAAAGTTTATCTGTTTTATCAGACAACATGTCATTTGGCAAACATCTAGCGTATATTCAATAGACGCTATTATATACAGTTGCATTTACTATATAAAGTTTATCATAAAGAAACAGCGTGAACAGTTCGAAAATCTGCTTTCATCTAATTCATTTGAAATTTTTACTCAATGCGCGTCAATCAATTGGACAATCGATAATAGATTTGACATATGCACTCTTTGTAAACAAATTGAAGTTATCTCCACCTGTCCCGTCTGACATTGTCCATTCGATGCAACAATGTATGAATGGAGTTATTGATTGTTATTCACTTCATAAATGGTTCATATAGCGTACTATTATACTTGTGGACACTTACCTTAAAGGTACACGTCACTTTAACCTAATTCAGCGTATCCATCGATATAAACGCTCTTTATTTTCAAAAAGTGTCTGAATCTCTATCGTTTACTAAAGTATGTTTAAAATTAAGCATTTAAACCTAATGGAACTATAAATAATAAATAAAAAACGCTCTTTATTTTCAAAATTGTCTGAATTTTGATATTGATTTTAGCAATATGCATGCTTTCATTCATATGAAATTGCCATCATGGACGTTAAATGACAACATCTCTTAGCATATTAGTCTTAAAGTTATACGTCACGCGTACATTCGATGCACAAGTTAACACATTACATATATGGTTGAACATATCAACCATAGTAAGCTCATTTAAACAAAATGGTATTCAATTTAAACGCAGGTTAATTCGATGCAGCAATGTATGAATGTAGGGTTTTGCTTTGTCATTACTCCAGAAATGGTTCAGACGATACACTACATTTGGTTCACATACCTTAAAGGTACCCGTGATTTAAACCTAATTATTCATTAATAAAACGCTCTTTATTTTCAAAATTATCTGAAGGTCCCATCGTTTTGTAAGTTATACGTAGCGTGTTCATTCGAGGTAACCCTGTACGAAATGAAGGTAATCGTTGTGTTATTCACTTCATAAATGCGTCATACGCTGGACCACATTTGGGTCACGTGCCTTAAAGGCACACGTCACTTTCGGAAATTATATAATCAGATAATACATTACATATCAGGTTGGACGTATCAACCATATAAAGTTCATTTAATTCATTGGGTCTTTCAAATTATACGTCACGTATTCATTCGAGGTACTCATGTAGGAAATGAAGGTATTGATTGTTATTCACTTCATAAATGGCTCCCATTTCCTATAATAGCGGACTATTATACCTTAAAGGTACACCTCATTTAAATATAATGCAGCGTGTCCATCAAAACAGACGCTCGTAGTATTGTAACCCGCGGTCGATTGTTTCGTTTCTGTTAATGATACGGTGTTATTTACTTTAAAAAATGCGCCCTCACTCTTCACTTTGACTAATATGCAAGCATTTGTATCATTTAGAATGTCAAAATCTGGTTTAAAGCAGTCGTATTTGTTATATATAAGGCAAATTTCCTTTCAAATTATAACATATTAAAACTATGCATAAATGTTATGTACTTGGAATATGATAGGTCTCCATGGCCTTATTTGGACATATAATCTAACCGAGCGATGTTCATTCTCTAATCGATTACGTGTCTATAGAATATTGAGGGTAGATTAAGCATACTAAGATCCAGGTAGACAGTCTATATTGCGGCCTCATTTTATGGGGCCTTTGTCTCTATGCACATATAGTCTTAATTTTGGGGCCCTTTGTCGTATTTCTATGGATCTATTGTCTGTGTAATTCTATGGACCTATTGTCTGAAATAAGGGGCCTTTGTCTGTGTAATTATATGGACCTATTGTCTGAAATACGGGGCCTTTGTCTGTAATTCTATGGACATATTGTCTGAAATACGGGGCCTTTGTCTGTGTAATTCTATGGATCTATTGTCTTAATTATGGGACCCTTTGTCAGTGTAATTCTATGGATCTGTTGTCTTAAATACGGGACCTTTCGTCTGTATATTTCTATGGATCTATTGTCTGAAATACGGAGCCTTTGTGTATTTCTATGGACCTATTGTCTGAAATACGGGGCCTCTGTCTGTGTAATTCTATGAATCTATTGTCTTAATTCTGGGACCCTTTGTCAGTGTAATTCTATGGATCTGTTGTCTTAAATACGGGACCATTTGTCTGTATATTTCTATGGATCTATTGTCTGAAACACAGGGTCTTTGTCTGTGTAATTCTATGAACCTATAGTCTTACAAAACCTTTTGTTCTGTTCATAAACCACACGGTAAGCTATTTATAGATATGGGATAACAAGCGATTTTATGCCTAAAGAAGTAGGAACTGAGGTTCTGTATTCTTGTCACCAAGTATATGTAGTTTAAATCCTCTAAATATCGTCTGTTATACAGAAGAACGATTGACCATGTGACAGTCTCATGTCACAAAAGACCTATTATGGGGACACATTTCATTCCCCAAAAACGGTATATATAGGTGGGTATCAAACATTGGTCTGGAAAAGACATGGCATATGGACGTGGGTATTTACTAGATGTATTTTTTAAACGTTCATTTCATATACGTGAACTCTTTATTGTTGTTCAACTTTTTAATTGGTAACCAATTATCGTATATACTTTTGTTTGGAGTGTTCATATACATCACTATACGAAACACAGCTTCTAATAAACTAGTCGATGGTTAAATCACCACAGCCAATATCCCCAACGGTAAGCTATTTTTTAGCGCATGGGGTACATTCATGACTAAAGAAGAAGGAAATGAGGTAAATTATACTTTATTATTTGATCACTTAACACACAGAACAGGTTTTGCTGACTCGCTCTGTGTAACCTATTTCTAGTATGTAGCAGTATGTTCAGCAAACACAGGTAAGCGACGCCTACGGTTGTAAGTGGTACTCGTCAGTGATCACTGAGTTAGGTATGTGGTTCAGAACCAAGCTTTTTAGTTTTCAGTGTATAATCACCATAATTCCTGATTATTCCCAAGGTCCAAATGAGTTCACTATCTAGTTCTGAAATAGTTTTAGTTGTGTTTACAATGTAATCCAATACTAGTTGTTCATTAAACATCTTTTCAATCGTGAAAATTTCACAAGGTTCTGGGAGAATGATGTAACCGCATATTGATGTTTCTTCTTCGAATATCCGACTTCTTTCATTGAAAAACACGTCCTTGTAAACAGAAATTCGAACAAAGTTATCTCCAACGAGTTCACGAATCCCACGTATATCGTTATTTTTAGCAATACCTCTAATTAGCCAACAGTCAGAGAACAGTTGATCCACAATATCTAGTAAGAAATCTGTTTCAAATTCTGTTCTCTCCAACAAAGATTCCAATCTCTCTCTACCATCAACAAAATGTCCTTCCAAAATTAACTTTATTATTAGCTTCTCCTCCCTTCGAAACCAAGTTTGCTGTAATTCATTCTTGATTTCTTCACATAGTGTTGATGAGTTAACTAATGCTTTGTACACTTTCTGACGCATTTCTGCTGGTAGCATATCAATTACCTCCATAAGTCCTTACGAAACACTCTGTTTATTCGAGGTAATCCACTACAACACAGGGTATTGATCGTGAGTTTCTCACAAAATTAGCACCAGTGTTATACAATCGGTGCTCATACTGTACATAGCGTTCACACTCTAAAGACGTTCGGAAAAGTATTTATTTCTTATTATACTATTTATAACAACCAATCAAAACCCGTCGTTCAATTTAACTATACACGGACAAGCGGTATGATAACAACCGTACAACAACTTGATGTATACTAGTCATATTACATATTATTATTCTAAAATCTCCATTACATGGAGTGAAATAAAGAGCGTATATGATGTAGACTGGTGTATAAATACTTAGTTATTTCTTTTTATCAATTACATGTATTGTAACTCCTATAAATATAGTCTGTTATACCGAGTAAACATGTACCACGTGGAAGTCTCACGATAGGCATACCATGTGAAAACATGTGCATATCACATATTCTTTTTACCGTTCATTCGTACGTAATCCAACCTCTCTGTTAATACACAGGCATCAAACCATTGGTGTGGAAAAGACCTACTATGTGAATGCGTGTATTTACTTGATGTATACTAGGCCATTCATATTATTACTCTGAAATCTCCATTGCATGGAGCAAACTAAAGAGCGTGTATGGCGTAGACTGGTGTATAAATGCTTAGTGATTTCTTTCCATCAATTATATGTATTGTAACTCCCATAAATATAGTCTGTTATACAGAGTAACCATGTACAACGTGACAGTTTCACGATAGGTCTACTATGTGAAAGCATGTGTATATCACATATGTTTTTGCAATTCATTCGTATATAATCCAAGCTCTCTGTTAATACAGAGGCGTCAACACATTGGTGTGTAACAGACCTACTATGTGGACGCGTCTATTTGCTTGATGTATACTGGTTCATTCATAGTATTACTCTAAAATCTCCATTACATGGAGCAAAATAAAGAGCGTATACGATGTATTCTTTTCATAAATTATATGTATTTTGACTCCTGTAAATAGTCTGTTATACAGATGAACCGCGTACCACGTGACGGTCTCGCAAAAGGTGTATACACATGTATTCAATGTATTCTTTAATAAGTCATTTCTCTATTATTTTCGTTCATTTTAGTAGTAATATTGGTAGAAATGTAGTCTGAAATCGTCTGTATAGCGTCATATAGCTTTATTGGTGAATACGTCCATATTTCTTAAAGTACAGTACATATTCATAATGTCAGGCATTATCAGCCAACTATTTATAGAAATACCTGTTATATGAGATCATATCGTAGCTGAATCTGGGATGCGACCTACCTCAACGGCGACGTGCGCTCAAATGAAGTTACACATATTATATGAGCCATTATATGGATCGATGAGGTGTTATCTCAGTATGTCCGTACAATATTAGTGAACTACACCCCCTACCTATTACGTATACCAAGCGAGCGAAACAAACATGACATATCGATTATGTATATATAGTGATGAATCTATGCCTGGTCTCACAGACAAATGTTCATATTTAGAGTAAATACATATGTGTATCCTTTAATGTAATGTCAGCAAATGTATAGAAACGCAGCGTTCAAAATAGTAAAAAGTATACATTTTTTACTTAAAATTTCATTGTTTATGGTTAATTTCCTGTTATGAAACGTGTCATTTTATAAACGCGTAATACGCAATAAAAAAAATACCTGTTTGACAAAACTTTTAAACGCTATTATGACTATATTTGGCGAATAAAAAAGGGGCTATTTGACGTAGTACAACAACGCGAAATGACTACTTTTTTAAACGCGAATTTGAAACAAAACTAATATACAAAAGAATTTTAAACAAAACTAATATACAAAAGAATTTTAAACTAAATAATAAGTTTGGTTGATGTATTTTCTCACAAAGAAGCGCTCGTATACGATGTAGCGGTATGTTACAGAGTTATCGTTCTTTTCGAGGCTAAAAAAAACGCAGACCGGCCCCTCCCTCTCCCCCCGTTTTAAAAGGGGCGGGGTTAAGGGGAGCGATCGCGCGTCACGAAAAAATGTCACCCCCATTTTACACATAACCCTTCTACATATTTACCACAATTCTACTTTTACCCTTACCCAATATAACCCCTTCCCTTCCGAACTTCTTATGTCCCTGTCATTTCCTATAAGTTTACACCATTCTTCATGTGTTCTCCTTTTTACTACTGTGTCCTTAATACACAAACCCCCAAGTTCATACACATATACGTAATACTTTCCAGTTATTCTCTGCTTCATGTTTACTCTTTTGTCGCGTTACATCCCCCTATGTTTTCGACCAACTGCTTACACCTAAATTATATATATATATGTCCCTTTTTACCCATCTCGTTCCCTCTTCACCCCAGTTGATATGATTTAGTTATACCTTTCCCCTATAGCCCTCTTTTCTCACTCCCTCTGCTTTCCTCTACCTGATACCATTTTATTTTCTATACTATTTTATGCCCCTTGCCGGCTCTTACCCTCTAATTACTGTCTGCAATCATAGTTACCCCTCTCCTTCCAAAGCAAAACCCCCACATTTCATATGATTTAGGTATATACTCAATGATTATTCTTATCTCATCTACTTTAATTATGTACATGTCCCCCACCCCAGCTCTCCGCTATACACCTCTATTCATTGTACCCAATACCCCATTTACCTTTATCCACATAACCACCTTTCATTCTTTTTTACCTTCCCCTTTTGTACCTCTAAACACTTTGTTCTTCCCACAACAATCCCAATGTTTTCCTAGGAAAATAATGCTTACTACTCAATGTTTTCTCCAAATTATACCCTTCTGCTCCCATTTACTTGCCTCTCACCATCGCCTTCCCCTTTTTACACATGTATAAACCTCTGTTTAGTGGCTTTTCTTAGCCTCCTATATCTTCGCTATACACCTCTATACACTCTCCCACTGCCCTTTTACCCCTTTTTCCCTTTCATTCTTTTCATGTCTCCCTTTTCCCATTTTATACAACTCTTATTTTACCTCTGTTCTACCCACAACAATCCCAATGTTTTCCTAGGAAAGTAAGGCTTACACCTCAATGTTTTCTCCAAATTATACCCTTCTGCCCCAATTTCTTGCCTCTCGCTCTCCCCATCTCCTTCCCCTTTTTGCACCATATACATGTATAAACCTATATTGAGTGGCTTTTCCTAGCCTCCTAAGCTCTTCACTATATGTTAATTCATATATTAAAAACCATGAACAGTGTACACTACCTAATCCATTATCATCTCCAATTAATACACGGTCATATCATCCCATCCCTATTTCCCACACTCCATTACCCCTCATACTGTGTCGTTTCCCCCATCCATTTCCTCTGACTTATACTTTTCTTCTATGACATTTTTTCGTGACGCGCGATCGCTCCCCTTAACCCCGCCCCTTTTAAAACGGGGGGAGAGGGAGGGGCCGGTCTGCGCTTTTTTTAGCCTCGAAAAGAACGATAACTCTGTAACATACCGCTACATCGTATACGAGCGCTTCTTTGTGAGAAAATACATCAACCAAACTTATTATTTAGTTTAAAATTCTTTTGTATATTAGTTTTGTTTAAAATTCTTTTGTATATTAGTTTTGTTTCAAATTCGCGTTTAAAAAAGTAGTCATTTCGCGTTGTTGTACTACGTCAAATAGCCCCTTTTTTATTCGCCAAATATAGTCATAATAGCGTTTAAAAGTTTTGTCAAACAGGTATTTTTTTTATTGCGTATTACGCGTTTATAAAATGACACGTTTCATAACAGGAAATTAACCATAAACAATGAAATTTTAAGTAAAAAATGTATACTTTTTACTATTTTGAACGCTGCGTTTCTATACATTTGCTGACATTACATTAAAGGATACACATATGTATTTACTCTAAATATGAACATTTGTCTGTGAGACCAGGCATAGATTCATCACTATATATACATAATCGATATGTCATGTTTGTTTCGCTCGCTTGGTATACGTAATAGGTAGGGGGTGTAGTTCACTAATATTGTACGGACATACTGAGATAACACCTCATCGATCCATATAATGGCTCATATAATATGTGTAACTTCATTTGAGCGCACTTCGCCGTTGAGGTAGGTCGCATCCCAGATTCAGCTACGATATGATCTCATATAACAGGTATTTCTATAAATAGTTGGCTGATAATGCCTGACATTATGAATATGTACTGTACTTTAAGAAATATGGACGTATTCACCAATAAAGCTATATGACGCTATACAGACGATTTCAGACTACATTTCTACCAATATTACTACTAAAATGAACGAAAATAATAGAGAAATGACTTATTAAAGAATACATTGAATACATGTGTATACACCTTTTGCGAGACCGTCACGTGGTACACGGTTCATCTGTATAACAGACTATTTACAGGAGTCAAAATACATATAATTTATGAAAAGAATACATCGTATACGCTCTTTATTTTGCTCCATGTAATGGAGATTTTAGAGTAATACTATGAATGAACCAGTATACATCAAGCAAATAGACGCGTCCACATAGTAGGTCTGTTACACACCAATGTGTTGACGCCTCTGTATTAACAGAGAGCTTGGATTATATACGAATGAATTGCAAAAACATATGTGATATACACATGCTTTCACATAGTAGACCTATCGTGAAACTGTCACGTTGTACATGGTTACTCTGTATAACAGACTATATTTATGGGAGTTACAATACATATAATTGATGGAAAGAAATCACTAAGCATTTATACACCAGTCTACGCCATACACGCTCTTTAGTTTGCTCCATGCAATGGAGATTTCAGAGTAATAATATGAATGGCCTAGTATACATCAAGTAAATACACGCATTCACATAGTAGGTCTTTTCCACACCAATGGTTTGATGCCTGTGTATTAACAGAGAGGTTGGATTACGTACGAATGAACGGTAAAAAGAATATGTGATATGCACATGTTTTCACATGGTATGCCTATCGTGAGACTTCCACGTGGTACATGTTTACTCGGTATAACAGACTATATTTATAGGAGTTACAATACATGTAATTGATAAAAAGAAATAACTAAGTATTTATACACCAGTCTACATCATATACGCTCTTTATTTCACTCCATGTAATGGAGATTTTAGAATAATAATATGTAATATGACTAGTATACATCAAGTTGTTGTACGGTTGTTATCATACCGCTTGTCCGTGTATAGTTAAATTGAACGACGGGTTTTGATTGGTTGTTATAAATAGTATAATAAGAAATAAATACTTTTCCGAACGTCTTTAGAGTGTGAACGCTATGTACAGTATGAGCACCGATTGTATAACACTGGTGCTAATTTTGTGAGAAACTCACGATCAATACCCTGTGTTGTAGTGGATTACCTCGAATAAACAGAGTGTTTCGTAAGGACTTATGGAGGTAATTGATATTCTACCAGCAGAAATGCGTCAGAAAGTGTACAAAGCATTAGTTAACTCATCAACACTATGTGAAGAAATCAAGAATGAATTACAGCAAACTTGGTTTCGAAGGGAGGAGAAGCTAATAATAAAGTTAATTTTGGAAGGACATTTTGTTGATGGTAGAGAGAGATTGGAATCTTTGTTGGAGAGAACAGAATTTGAAACAGATTTCTTACTAGATATTGTGGATCAACTGTTCTCTGACTGTTGGCTAATTAGAGGTATTGCTAAAAATAACGATATACGTGGGATTCGTGAACTCGTTGGAGATAACTTTGTTCGAATTTCTGTTTACAAGGACGTGTTTTTCAATGAAAGAAGTCGGATATTCGAAGAAGAAACATCAATATGCGGTTACATCATTCTCCCAGAACCTTGTGAAATTTTCACGATTGAAAAGATGTTTAATGAACAACTAGTATTGGATTACATTGTAAACACAACTAAAACTATTTCAGAACTAGATAGTGAACTCATTTGGACCTTGGGAATAATCAGGAATTATGGTGATTATACACTGAAAACTAAAAAGCTTGGTTCTGAACCACATACCTAACTCAGTGATCACTGACGAGTACCACTTACAACCGTAGGCGTCGCTTACCTGTGTTTGCTGAACATACTGCTACATACTAGAAATAGGTTACACAGAGCGAGTCAGCAAAACCTGTTCTGTGTGTTAAGTGATCAAATAATAAAGTATAATTTACCTCATTTCCTTCTTCTTTAGTCATGAATGTACCCCATGCGCTAAAAAATAGCTTACCGTTGGGGATATTGGCTGTGGTGATTTAACCATCGACTAGTTTATTAGAAGCTGTGTTTCGTATAGTGATGTATATGAACACTCCAAACAAAAGTATATACGATAATTGGTTACCAATTAAAAAGTTGAACAACAATAAAGAGTTCACGTATATGAAATGAACGTTTAAAAAATACATCTAGTAAATACCCACGTCCATATGCCATGTCTTTTCCAGACCAATGTTTGATACCCACCTATATATACCGTTTTTGGGGAATGAAATGTGTCCCCATAATAGGTCTTTTGTGACATGAGACTGTCACATGGTCAATCGTTCTTCTGTATAACAGACGATATTTAGAGGATTTAAACTACATATACTTGGTGACAAGAATACAGAACCTCAGTTCCTACTTCTTTAGGCATAAAATCGCTTGTTATCCCATATCTATAAATAGCTTACCGTGTGGTTTATGAACAGAACAAAAGGTTTTGTAAGACTATAGGTTCATAGAATTACACAGACAAAGACCCTGTGTTTCAGACAATAGATCCATAGAAATATACAGACAAATGGTCCCGTATTTAAGACAACAGATCCATATAATTACACTGACAAAGGGTCCCAGAATTAAGACAATAGATTCATAGAATTACACAGACAGAGGCCCCGTATTTTAGACAATATGTCCATAGAAATACACAAAGGCTCCGTATTTCAGACAATAGATCCATAGAAATATACAGACGAAAGGTCCCGTATTTAAGACAACAGATCCATAGAATTACACTGACAAAGGGTCCCATAATTAAGACAATAGATCCATAGAATTACACAGACAAAGGCCCCGTATTTCAGACAATATGTCCATAGAATTACAGACAAAGGCCCCGTATTTCAGACAATAGGTCCATATAATTACACAGACAAAGGCCCCTTGTTTCAGACAATAGGTCCTTAGAATTACACAGACAATAGATCCATAGAAATACGACAAAGGGCCCCAAAATTAAGACTATATGTTCATAGAGACAAAGGCCCCATAAAATGAGGCCGCAATATAGACTGTCTACCTGGATCTTAGTATGCTTAATCTACCCTCAATATTCTATAGACACGTAATCGATTAGAGAATGAACATCGCTCGGTTAGATTATATGTCCAAATAAGGCCATGGAGACCTATCATATTCCAAGTACATAACATTTATGCATAGTTTTAATATGTTATAATTTGAAAGGAAATTTGCCTTATATATAACAAATACGACTGCTTTAAACCAGATTTTGACATTCTAAATGATACAAATGCTTGCATATTAGTCAAAGTGAAGAGTGAGGGCGCATTTTTTAAAGTAAATAACACCGTATCATTAACAGAAACGAAACAATCGACCGCGGGTTACAATACTACGAGCGTCTGTTTTGATGGACACGCTGCATTATATTTAAATGAGGTGTACCTTTAAGGTATAATAGTCCGCTATTATAGGAAATGGGAGCCATTTATGAAGTGAATAACAATCAATACCTTCATTTCCTACATGAGTACCTCGAATGAATACGTGACGTATAATTTGAAAGACCCAATGAATTAAATGAACTTTATATGGTTGATACGTCCAACCTGATATGTAATGTATTATCTGATTATATAATTTCCGAAAGTGACGTGTGCCTTTAAGGCACGTGACCCAAATGTGGTCCAGCGTGTGACGCATTTATGAAGTGAATAACACAACGATTACCTTCATTTCGTACAGGGTTACCTCGAATGAACACGCTACGTATAACTTACAAAACGATGGGACCTTCAGATAATTTTGAAAATAAAGAGCGTTTTATTAATGAATAATTAGGTTTAAATCACGGGTACCTTTAAGGTATGTGAACCAAATGTAGTGTATCGTCTGAACCATTTCTGGAGTAATGACAAAGCAAAACCCTACATTCATACATTGCTGCATCGAATTAACCTGCGTTTAAATTGAATACCATTTTGTTTAAATGAGCTTACTATGGTTGATATGTTCAACCATATATGTAATGTGTTAACTTGTGCATCGAATGTACGCGTGACGTATAACTTTAAGACTAATATGCTAAGAGATGTTGTCATTTAACGTCCATGATGGCAATTTCATATGAATGAAAGCATGCATATTGCTAAAATCAATATCAAAATTCAGACAATTTTGAAAATAAAGAGCGTTTTTTATTTATTATTTATAGTTCCATTAGGTTTAAATGCTTAATTTTAAACATACTTTAGTAAACGATAGAGATTCAGACACTTTTTGAAAATAAAGAGCGTTTATATCGATGGATACGCTGAATTAGGTTAAAGTGACGTGTACCTTTAAGGTAAGTGTCCACAAGTATAATAGTACGCTATATGAACCATTTATGAAGTGAATAACAATCAATAACTCCATTCATACATTGTTGCATCGAATGGACAATGTCAGACGGGACAGGTGGAGATAACTTCAATTTGTTTACAAAGAGTGCATATGTCAAATCTATTATCGATTGTCCAATTGATTGACGCGCATTCAAATGAATTAGATGAAAGCAGATTTTCGAACTGTTCACGCTGTTTCTTTATGATAAACTTTATATAGTAAATGCAACTGTATATAATAGCGTCTATTGAATATACGCTAGATGTTTGCCAAATGACATGTTGTCTGATAAAACAGATAAACTTTTGAATATAATTATTTCCACAATGCTCGGTTTTCATATTCTAAGAACGCGCGATTTGTGATTCATTTAACCTCCGGAAGGCTCGAATTTTATATGATGTTTAAACATACTGTTGGACGGGAGTGAAATGGTCATATATACACACAACCCATGTATGATTATGTTTGTTAATTGACATTTTGGAAAGCAAACGAGATTTAAGAGAATTTCAATAATTATAGCAGTTACACATTCATCATATACATGTGTTGCTCATGTGTGAGGGTGTGTGAGGGGAACATTCAACCAGAAAACGCAGCTAACATTCAACCAGACAAAACTGCTAATATTCAACCATCGAACGCAGCTAATGGTCAACCAGCAAATGTAGCTAGCATTCAACCAGCGGTTACGGGTACGAAAGTTTACTGAAATATAATTAATAAGCTCCAAAATGACCATCAAAACGGCCCTTCTTCACATATTCAACCAGACATAGCAGTTAATATTCAACCAGACATAGCATTTAATATTCAACCATCAAATGCAGATATGAATTCCATTGTTCGGGGAACGTGTGGTGTGGGTGAATAAATTAGTCAGGTTTGGGCACGCTTTCGAAAACGCGCGGTCTAAGCAGGTGCACGAGGCGTGCGTGACGCTAAATAATTGTGGCGGGACTCCATTGTTTCAGGATAGCGTGGTCTAACCAGGTGACTCTGCAGGTGCAAGATTCCATTGTTTCAGGATAGCGTGGTCTAACCAGGTGACTATGCAGGTGCATCGAAAACGCGCGGTCTAAGCAGGTGCACGATTCACGTGTGGTTCTATCATTGGCGCTCGGTTATCAGAATAATTCTGGTGGCCATTGTTGTTCGAATAAGGAGGAGTTTCGGTACCCTATCATATAATTAAGAATGAGCGACTTTAATTAATTAAAACCTATCAAATAATTAAGAACGAAAAGGAGGGGCTTCATTAATTCATTCTACCTATCATATAAGTGAGAAGGAAAAGGATGGGTTTTCATACAATAAGGACCCCTAATAAACCCCTACCATTGGCCCATTAAGACAATAGGGCGAAACAAAGGGGGACAAAGGACCCATTGACGCAATGTGGAACCTTTAGAAATGGGAGGACCTTAAGACACGCCCCTTTTAGCCCCAGCCAGACGTCCTATCATCAATCCCCGGTCAAACAAATATTGATCTATCGCCCATTAAGAGAGGCAAAAAAAAATGAAAAATTGCGCTGTTTTGTCTATTAATACAATAAATAAACAAAAAAAAATCTTCGTTATATCAGAGAAATCGTACCACTATCATAGTAAATATCTAGAGGTATATAGACTACAATATTTTAGCGCAAAATGTTCGCGTTTCTATACTTTTATTTCTCATTTTGCCGAATTTTACAAAAACAGGGATTTTTGCTGAATTTTGGCACTTAATCAGTTAAAAATCATCTTTTGCATCATTTGTATATTTCACACCGGGTCCAATCCGATGCGGAATGTCGTAACCTTCAAAATGATGTATCACAAGGACACAAGCCCGTGTGTGGTGCCGATGGACTAAACTCCTACTTCTAATGAGCTTTTTGAGTTTGTCCGCTCTACTTAAATATTGTTGCCGGAAATATGTTAATGTTTAGCTGGCATATTGGAGAAGGCTTTCTCACGGTTCCATTTGTATTAACGACTTTTTTTGTTTTCAGAGATATTGTATGCCTATCAGTGTATGCCATCTGGTTAATAGGTCGCTAACTGACACTGTTTTCTCTGGCTTTATGCCACAGTAAAAAAAACTACCACCCACCGTCATACTCTTTTGCAATTTGTTTTGCTATCGCCCCGATATTTCCAACTGTTGAACATTTTGACCAAATTTGTTTTGTTTTGTTTTATTTTGTTTTTTGTTTTTGCAAGGTTCAATCAATATCTCATGGACAAAAATATCGACAACTTCTAAGAAAACTTTTGACCAGCAACATATGCATTTATATATGGGTAAAAAAAAGATCAATATAAATTCATGAATCAATACGGTTCACCAAGGCTTTGTGCCACAGTAAAAAAAAAAAAATACACCCACCCAGCATACTGTTCTGCAATTTGTTTTGATATCGTTAGGGTTATTTGTTATCCCGCTTCACATTGTGACCTATTTATACTTCCATCTTATCATGCACGCGATTCATCGTTGTCGCGACGGTTGGTTTTGTTGACCATTTCCTGACGGCTATATATAAGTGAGTTCCATGAGGGAGCGCGTGCACATGATCGCGTCTCCCATAACAACACCCAAGGAGCGCGTGCACATGATCGCGTCTCCCATAACAACACACAGGGAGCGCGTGCACATGGTCGCGTCTCCCATAACAACACACAGGGAGCGCGTGCACATGATCGCGTCTCCCATAACAACACACAGGGAGCGCGTGCACATGATCGCGTCTCCCATAACAACACCCAGGGAGCGCGTGCACATGATCGCGTCTCACATAACAACACACAGAGAGCGCATGCACATGGTCGCGTCTCCCAGTAACAACACACAGGGAGCGCCTGCACATGACCAGCTTGAGGTAGCGTATGTGGCTAATCGCTGTTCATGCATTGGATGCTGCAGTTATTGCTTTATAAACATTCGTGTAAACCGTATTAGTCCGTGGGCCAAGCAAGATATTTTTTCAAATTGGCTGCACCCCCCCCCCTCCAACAAAGGTTTCTATATATCAAATTAAAGGTAATCATATGGCGCATCAGATTTTGCTTGTTGCCAGTTTCAGAAAGTGTCCCAAAATAGTTTTTTTTTCAGGGAATACAACTCTTACCCCTAAAATAAAATTTAAATTTTCTCGAGTACAAGTGTCAGAGCATAAACAAAATATTGCAGTTATAAACTGCACAATATATCGTTTATATTAATAAGAAATGATAATAAAATGACATGAGATACAAAACTAGAAAAGTTTTTGAGCTAGTTAGAATAAAATGCGATAAATATTTTGAAATCGCGAAAAATTACTTGGATTTTGAAAAACATTGTCACTTATAAATGGCTATAACTTGTGAACAGCATGGGCTATTGATCCGCAACATGGCTAAAATATTGCCCCAATGATATACCAGAACGATTTTAATAATGGAATGCCAAGAGTATTGATGTGAAAATGGGATATGAGTGTAAACTTAACCCCACCCCCCTAAAATATAAATTTTGCAGAAAAACGAATTATGTAGTTTACACTTAGAATGCTGGATGTCAAGTTGGTTTTAGAAGCATAAATTGAAACATTATAGTGAGTGATGAAGGGAATTATAATAACGGTGTCTGAACGTGACCTAAGATTAAAATTTTAAAAGAAATTGTGGAAAATGAGAAATTTATTAATTTATGTAAGACTTACAACATTGTGATGAAATTTGGACAGGCTATGGTATAACCTCGCGATAACACTGGTCTAGAATCAGTAAGTTCATAAAACCTCAGATCACTTTCTGGCAAATATTTTCAATTTTTACTTGAATTTTTATGGAAATATATCTATTATATATTTTTGGAAGATATGTGTGTGTGTGTGGTGTGTGTGTGTGTGAGGGTGTGTGTGTGTGTGTGTGTGTGTGTGTTCGCGATGAACTCGAAAACGGCTGACCCGATTTCGATGAAACTTCGTATGTGAGGTTACTATCGGTCGGGAAGTGGCATAGGCATATTAATTTTCAGATCCGAGGTCAACTTTTCACGTGCCGAGGTCAAATCTGTTTTTACGCCGTTTTGCGCTAATATATTTCAGTTCGGTGCTCACAAATCGATTCGAGATAGCGCGAATAATAAATTGCCAGTCATATAATTTGCACGGTTAGAATATGCGGAGCTTCCTCCTTAATTCTACCTTAATTATCGGGAAGAACGCAGGACCATGCTTCGCTCATCGAAAAACATTCCGTAAATATATTACGCCGTCAACAGATCGTGACGTGATCGCGTTTAACTCTTAACCGGCCGATGTCGCGTTAACTCATCACCGGCCGAGGTATCCGCAAATGACATTGGGCAATATATATATCTCGGAAACGGGTGGAGCTATCGACTTGAAATTTGGTATGTGAATTTATTATACGCCCAACAGTGAATTATAGATAAAAACGCGTTTAGATAAATATCGATATCACCCAGGAGGGGATATAGAAGAATATACTTTCACACTAGCTTGCGCGTGCGACCGATTCACTTGCGAGTACCAATACTGTTTCCGGTTTCTACTATTGAAGAAGGTCAAAGTGAAAGAACCCATTGTGATATTCTAAATTATATTATATTCACTGATACAGTTATAATTAAAATCTATTTTATGTTGAAATTCGACATATTTATGGCGGAAATAAAGGGAAGAATACGGGAACTATATTTTTATATTCTGCGGATGGTGAAGTAGCATTGCGAGAACAGGCATCGATCAGCTGATGGCTTAAATTATGCATCGATTGAAGACGATTGTGATATCATTTAACGTCGTAAGCGGTGAATTTCTTTGGAAATGCGTATAATAAAAAGAATATCTAGTGTTTTTTTAGTGGATACCGAAAAATACGTCATTCGTGACCGCGACAAATGTTTATTTTCGCTCGCGGCAAGCCGCTCCGAAAATAAACATTTGTCTCGCTCACTCATGACATATTTTTCGGTATCCACTAAAAAACACTAGATATCCTCTATGTATCTTGCCCCGGATACGAATTTTATCGGGTCGCCGAGCCCGTGCGACGCCAGCTTCGCGCATGCGCAGACCAGATCTCGGAAACGGGTGGAGCTATCGACTTGAAATTTGGTTTTTGAATAGCCCGGACGCGACCTTCTAGTCTATTATATATTTTTGGAAGATATGTATGTGTGTGTGTGTGTGTGTGTGTGTGTGTGTGTGTGTGTGTGTCTGTCTGTCTGTGTGTTCGCGATGGACTCGAAAACGGCCGAGCCGATTTCGATGAAACTTGGTATGTGGGCGTATTTTCGGCCAGGAAGTGGCATAGGCCTATTGATTTTCAGATCCGAGGTAAACTTTTCACGTGCCGAGGTCAAATCTGTTTTTACGCTGTGTTACGGGACTTTCATTTGAGTTCGGTGCTTACAAATAAATTCGAAACAGCGCGAATAACAAAATGCCAGTCATAATAATGACACTGTGAGAATCTTTCGTGTTTCCTCTTTCCAACGATATATAATGCGTATGTATCCGTTTTAGTTATCTGCCTCAATTATCAAGAAGAAGTGGTACTATCTTCCATCAGGATAAAAACAATGCGTAACTTCTATGACGTCGTTAGAGGTCATAACGTTAGATCACGTTAACACTTAACCGGCCATCTCGGTTAATTAATGAGCGTGTGTATATGAGGCGCGTTTATATACTTGAGTGGAAATCAAATCGGGTTAAACTGGCGGATTTTTACGGACGAAATTTGATGCATAGGGTATCTCGGTATCCGCTGGGCCGATTTCCCGGTATCCGCTGGGCCGATTTCCACCATTTTTGGGGTGTTGGTGTTTGACCCTACCTGACCGTGACCTTCAAAATGGTCAATTCAAGGTCAAAGCCCGGATGAAGTCGGGTCACCTTCTAGTATATATATATATATTTTGAAAGTGTGGAGAGCGCGGGCACAGGTCGGAATCCGATTTCTTATGTAATTATTTCTATGGAACTAGCTAAATTTTGTTAGGTTGTGTCGGAAATTGACATAAATTTTGTTAGGTTGTGTCAGAAATTGACATAAATTTTGTTAGGTTGTGTCGGAAATTGACATTGAATAATTTGTTGAGCATTGTTGCCATTCAAAGATGGAACTAGCTAAATTTGTTTGGGTTGTGTCGGAAATTGACATAAAATATTGTGTTGAGCACAAACTAAGGATAATGGTGTTGACATAAGCTAAAAGCTAATTGAACTGCGTGTTAATCAAGGTCTGAGTCTAGATCGAACGAGCATATCTCTCAAACTGGGATTTTTCTTGTAGGCAATAATAACCCGTTTGTCGAGAGGCTCGGTCAATTTAGTGTTTAATAATGCAAAGTTTTTTCTGAAAATGTTTGCGATTTCAACATTTCTACGATTGTAGATCAGAGGAAAGCACAAGAAATTTCGAGAAACACCTTTGTAGTCAATGTTAAGTCCGAACGGAAGATATGTTTTAAGTACGCCCATCCAATGATTTTCGCGTTCTAGGCGTATTGAATCGGTTTGGTCTTCGTCGGCTAGAATTGGTGTCTGTTCTATTGGCTGAAAGCTGAAATGGGATTTAATGTCATGATTAGATGAGTTGAAATGATCGGAAATTTGCATGTCGAGTTTTTTGCGAACACTGGAAAGATGATTAGACATTCTAACTTTGAGAGAGGTTTTTGTTTGTCCAACATATTGTATACGGCATCTTTTGCATGTGATTAAGTAAATTACATTTTTAGAATCACAATTAAGTTCGCTATGCATTTGATACGATATGCGTGTTTGTTCGCTGGTGAAAGTGTTACTAGTATTGATATATCCTATTGTATTGATGTAACATCGTTTTTTGTGACAAAATGAGGCTGAACCATTACCCAACACCGGCCGGTTGTGCCGTATCCTTGTTGGTTCAGTCGATGTTGGGTCATGGCGTGACGAGTTCAATTCTCTGAGAGTTTCGGACTTTACTTGGCGCAGTAATCTACTAGAGTAGCCGCGCGGTCGTAAAGCCTGGAAAAGCACTGAACAAGCTTGATTTAGGTCGCTTCTGTTCGTGCAGTTCCGGTGATATCGAATGATTTGAGATTTAATCAATCCCTTGAAAAGTTTTGGCGGATGGAAAGATTTACGATGAAGTAGCTGGTGAGAATCCGTTGGTTTCGTAAAAAGTTTTGTATCTAAAATGTTGCATGATGTAAATTGTGGGCCCTTAAATATTGTTAAATCAAGGAAATCAATGCTGGTTTGCGATATTGATTCTTTGAGTTTGATTGATTCGTCATGACTGTTCAAGATGTCCAAGAACACCCTAAACTCATCCAGACCATGAGTCCAAATGATAAATATGTCGTCCAAGAATCTATAATAGGCTAATGGTTGTTTATCAGATTTGGCCAGGGCGCCTTTCTCCCACTCTGCAACAAAAATTGAGGCAAAATTAGGACTAAACTTCTTGCCCATACTGCAGCCGGAGACCTGTAAATAATATCGTCCATTAAATTCAAAGTCATTCCCTTTAAGAGAAAGTTCTAATAATTGAAGTAGTTCATCTCCAGGTCTATGAGGATCATGGTGGAAATCAAATGCATTCTTAATTGACTTTAATCCGGCATCGATTCCAATATTTGTATACATAGATTCCACGTCGAGACTAATTAGGTAAGCAGAAGATGGAACTTCAATTTTCGACAATTTAATGAGGAAGTCCTCCGTGTCTTTTAGATAGCTCGGATGGCGGGTAGCAATTGGTTTCAAATAGAAATCAATAAACTCCGAAATGTGGTACGACTCCGAAGCCACGTCGCTGATGATGGGGCGACCGGGTGGTGTGTATGGATTAGTCCAACAGCTCAAAGGTTTGTGTATTTTAGGTAGCAAATAAAATGTCCTATTATTGGATTCAGGTTTTGCAATTAGATACTGAACATGTTTTTTCTTTAAAACGTCCTGGTCCAGCAAGCTTTTGAGAATGAGATTGAATTTTAAAACATTGGATTTCCAAATTGGCCCATCCAATGGTTTGTAATATTTAGTGTTGCTTAATTGGCGCGTCGCTTCTAGAATGTAATTTTCTTTAGACATGATGACGAGCGAGCTGCCTTTGTCACAAGGTTTGATTACAATGTTTTTATTGCTGCGAAGAGTTTTTAGTGCAGTTCTTTCAACTTTAGTGAGGTTATCCTCGTTGTGAAATTTTGGTAAATTTGTGATGTCGGTTTTGACTAAGCCAGCGACCTCGGGAATGGAGTGGTCAATCTGGCGATCAGAGGGGGTCCATATCGAAGGTTCTTTAAATTGATCTTTTAAACCTGTCGAATTGCGAAAGAAATCAGCCATAGCTGTTACTTCCCTAAATTGCATGCTTGCTGGACCGCCGTTCATTTCCATGGCATACATAGAGTCTGGTAAAACCAATGTTCCATCCTCCGTCTCAACAACATGTGGTGTTTCTTTGAGATCGGGTGGGGTAGGAACAAAGGTTAGACCATACCTAAGTATTGATTTCTCGCCAGCGCTCAGGGAAAGGTCGGGTACAAGATTGACTATCTCGGTGCCGAGACCGACTCTTTCCGCATGGCTGATGCCCTTCTGAGGAATTAGTTTAAATGACCTTTAAAGATGTTGGTCCAGCCTTGGTAGATTTTCGCCGCCGTCTGTGATGTCCAGTGGATGTTGTCATTCTCCACGTGAAAGTCGCGGGGGGGTATTGCCTGTATGACCTTGAGGTTCTGTGTCTGACGAGCTTGGCTGTTAATGGCACGCAGAACATCCTGGTCCCTAGAATCTAAACTGAATGAGATATTTATTTCCTGAAAATGGAGTGTCGCATTAGGAAAAACTTTTCGGAAATTACTAACCATGTTAGTTACCCTGCTTTTAGCTGTGGTGCCTGCTGTTTTGCCTTTGTCGTTGTCTGTCTTCCAGTCCTCTCGGTTGTTGATGCCAATGTTGATGATGACGTGTCGAGGTGTCTTTTCTGGCTTCGATTTCAGTTTGTGGGCCATGTTGCAGAAATGACCTAAATTGCCACCTGGGTAAGAAGCAATACAAACATTTTTGGGAGGATCGACATCGATCCGGGACACATTAGAAGAGCCTAAAATAACAACAGGGTTTTTTATCTGTTTAGGGAAGGACCAATCCTTCTTAGGGCCAGGTTGACGAAATTTATAAAATTTGGATACCTTAGGTGATGTTGATAATACCTCGGCATACGATGGTGATGATGTTGAAATCGCTGGCGATGTCATCGAAGCAATGGAACCAACAGGCGAAGGAGGGCTGGAAGAGATGTGCTTTGGTGGTGTTGTTTTCTTGGCTGGTGAATTTTGAAGTGATGTATTTGGTGGAGTGGATATGCGTGACGTCCGTGGTTTTGGTGCAGGTCTCTGTGGCTGTGGTGTGGCTTTGACGCGTTTTGGTGTGGATCTCACAGACGACGACGTTGTCTGATCCCTGCCTGGACTATCCTGAAATTGAAGCTGGCGAGCGATTAGTGGGGGAGGGGAGGGTGACCGACCACGTTTGTTTGTATGAGTTTGGACGCCAACTCGTGTACCTATCGAGGACTGAAGATTACCACAGATGCTCAAGAACTTTGATTTTGTCTCATTGGTTAATTTGGTGCCAAAATTCTTCAGTCCCCATTTTAATGCCGTGTCACGTGCTCGGTCGAAGTCAAGGGTTTTAGAAGAAAGAGCCGAAAGAACCTTGACTTCAATTTCTGATTCCGTTTTCCGATAATAATTTACCAAAGTTTTCATGGAGTTTAAACCCCACTGAAAAGCGTCCGCTTTAAGCGAATTGAAGACATCCTCACAGGGGAGCACTGGTCGGAATGTCTTCTTTCGCCCTGACTCAACGATGGCCGAAAAGCCTTTCGGAAGGACCTTCTTCTCCAAACGGTCCTGTAAAAAATTAATATGGTGCCAAAGTTGTAGAATTTTGTATAGCAACTTTACTAGATTTGAATGGTCTAAATAAGCCTGGTCTTTTTGCCGCTCTGGGCGGTTAGTTTTTCCACGTTTATGTTGTTTTGGTTGAGTCATTTTGATCCAGGACTTGAATTTTGGCTGTGAATAAAGGTAATGATTAGTAACATATAATACACAAAGAACGGAACGCGAAGATATAAAATAAAAAAGTACTTAGGAGCGCACTGTCAAGTTGCCTCAACGTTTCGGTAGAATTACCTTCTTCAGGAAGCAAGCTAGGTTCGAATGTTGAGGTTTTTCCATGGATCTTATATACCCGTGTGAGATAAGCTCCCATTGTGCTCCAGGGTTTCGAGAGACGTGTCAACAGCTATGTTCCTGTTTAAAACAAACAGTGAAACAATGCATACAAAATGTTTGGCGCCGTCACGACGCCCGTGTTTATTTAAGATCGCGCGTTCTTAATGGGTTGTGTAATGGCTTCCGGAAGCCCCTAATCCAAATCCTAGTGACAGTACGCAATTAGACAGTAATACATATGTGTTAAGTAAATAGAAATAAAAGATATCCCTGGCACAGGCGATATATATATTTTGAAAGTGTGGAGAGCGCGGGCACAGGTCGGAATCCGATTTCTTATGTAATTATTTCTATGGAACTAGCTAAATTTTGTTAGGTTGTGTCGGAAATTGACATAAATTTTGTTAGGTTGTGTCAGAAATTGACATAAATTTTGTTAGGTTGTGTCGGAAATTGACATTGAATAATTTGTTGAGCATTGTTGCCATTCAAAGATGGAACTAGCTAAATTTGTTTGGGTTGTGTCGGAAATTGACATAAAATATTGTGTTGAGCACAAACTAAGGATAATGGTGTTGACATAAGCTAAAAGCTAATTGAACTGCGTGTTAATCAAGGTCTGAGTCTAGATCGAACGAGCATATCTCTCAAACTGGGATTTTTCTTGTAGGCAATAATAACCCGTTTGTCGAGAGGCTCGGTCAATTTAGTGTTTAATAATGCAAAGTTTTTTCTGAAAATGTTTGCGATTTCAACATTTCTACGATTGTAGATCAGAGGAAAGCACAAGAAATTTCGAGAAACACCTTTGTAGTCAATGTTAAGTCCGAACGGAAGATATGTTTTAAGTACGCCCATCCAATGATTTTCGCGTTCTAGGCGTATTGAATCGGTTTGGTCTTCGTCGGCTAGAATTGGTGTCTGTTCTATTGGCTGAAAGCTGAAATGGGATTTAATGTCATGATTAGATGAGTTGAAATGATCGGAAATTTGCATGTCGAGTTTTTTGCGAACACTGGAAAGATGATTAGACATTCTAACTTTGAGAGAGGTTTTTGTTTGTCCAACATATTGTATACGGCATCTTTTGCATGTGATTAAGTAAATTACATTTTTAGAATCACAATTAAGTTCGCTATGCATTTGATACGATATGCGTGTTTGTTCGCTGGTGAAAGTGTTACTAGTATTGATATATCCTATTGTATTGATGTAACATCGTTTTTTGTGACAAAATGAGGCTGAACCATTACCCAACACCGGCCGGTTGTGCCGTATCCTTGTTGGTTCAGTCGATGTTGGGTCATGGCGTGACGAGTTCAATTCTCTGAGAGTTTCGGACTTTACTTGGCGCAGTAATCTACTAGAGTAGCCGCGCGGTCGTAAAGCCTGGAAAAGCACTGAACAAGCTTGATTTAGGTCGCTTCTGTTCGTGCAGTTCCGGTGATATCGAATGATTTGAGATTTAATCAATCCATTGAAAAGTTTTGGCGGATGGAAAGATTTACGATGAAGTAGCTGGTGAGAATCCGTTGGTTTCGTAAAAAGTTTTGTATCTAAAATGTTGCATGATGTAAATTGTGGGCCCTTAAATATTGTTAAATCAAGGAAATCAATGCTGGTTTGCGATATTGATTCTTTGAGTTTGATTGATTCGTCATGACTGTTCAAGATGTCCAAGAACACCCTAAACTCATCCAGACCATGAGTCCAAATGATAAATATGTCGTCCAAGAATCTATAATAGGCTAATGGTTGTTTATCAGATTTGGCCAGGGCGCCTTTCTCCCACTCTGCAACAAAAATTGAGGCAAAATTAGGACTAAACTTCTTGCCCATACTGCAGCCGGAGACCTGTAAATAATATCGTCCATTAAATTCAAAGTCATTCCCTTTAAGAGAAAGTTCTAATAATTGAAGTAGTTCATCTCCAGGTCTATGAGGATCATGGTGGAAATCAAATGCATTCTTAATTGACTTTAATCCGGCATCGATTCCAATATTTGTATACATAGATTCCACGTCGAGACTAATTAGGTAAGCAGAAGATGGAACTTCAATTTTCGACAATTTAATGAGGAAGTCCTCCGTGTCTTTTAGATAGCTCGGATGGCGGGTAGCAATTGGTTTCAAATAGAAATCAATAAACTCCGAAATGTGGTACGACTCCGAAGCCACGTCGCTGATGATGGGGCGACCGGGTGGTGTGTATGGATTAGTCCAACAGCTCAAAGGTTTGTGTATTTTAGGTAGCAAATAAAATGTCCTATTATTGGATTCAGGTTTTGCAATTAGATACTGAACATGTTTTTTCTTTAAAACGTCCTGGTCCAGCAAGCTTTTGAGAATGAGATTGAATTTTAAAACATTGGATTTCCAAATTGGCCCATCCAATGGTTTGTAATATTTAGTGTTGCTTAATTGGCGCGTCGCTTCTAGAATGTAATTTTCTTTAGACATGATGACGAGCGAGCTGCCTTTGTCACAAGGTTTGATTACAATGTTTTTATTGCTGCGAAGAGTTTTTAGTGCAGTTCTTTCAACTTTAGTGAGGTTATCCTCGTTGTGAAATTTTGGTAAATTTGTGATGTCGGTTTTGACTAAGCCAGCGACCTCGGGAATGGAGTGGTCAATCTGGCGATCAGAGGGGGTCCATATCGAAGGTTCTTTAAATTGATCTTTTAAACCTGTCGAATTGCGAAAGAAATCAGCCATAGCTGTTACTTCCCTAAATTGCATGCTTGCTGGACCGCCGTTCATTTCCATGGCATACATAGAGTCTGGTAAAACCAATGTTCCATCCTCCGTCTCAACAACATGTGGTGTTTCTTTGAGATCGGGTGGGGTAGGAACAAAGGTTAGACCATACCTAAGTATTGATTTCTCGCCAGCGCTCAGGGAAAGGTCGGGTACAAGATTGACTATCTCGGTGCCGAGACCGACTCTTTCCGCATGGCTGATGCCCTTCTGAGGAATTAGTTTAAATGACCTTTAAAGATGTTGGTCCAGCCTTGGTAGATTTTCGCCGCCGTCTGTGATGTCCAGTGGATGTTGTCATTCTCCACGTGAAAGTCGCGGGGGGGTATTGCCTGTATGACCTTGAGGTTCTGTGTCTGACGAGCTTGGCTGTTAATGGCACGCAGAACATCCTGGTCCCTAGAATCTAAACTGAATGAGATATTTATTTCCTGAAAATGGAGTGTCGCATTAGGAAAAACTTTTCGGAAATTACTAACCATGTTAGTTACCCTGCTTTTAGCTGTGGTGCCTGCTGTTTTGCCTTTGTCGTTGTCTGTCTTCCAGTCCTCTCGGTTGTTGATGCCAATGTTGATGATGACGTGTCGAGGTGTCTTTTCTGGCTTCGATTTCAGTTTGTGGGCCATGTTGCAGAAATGACCTAAATTGCCACCTGGGTAAGAAGCAATACAAACATTTTTGGGAGGATCGACATCGATCCGGGACACATTAGAAGAGCCTAAAATAACAACAGGGTTTTTTATCTGTTTAGGGAAGGACCAATCCTTCTTAGGGCCAGGTTGACGAAATTTATAAAATTTGGATACCTTAGGTGATGTTGATAATACCTCGGCATACGATGGTGATGATGTTGAAATCGCTGGCGATGTCATCGAAGCAATGGAACCAACAGGCGAAGGAGGGCTGGAAGAGATGTGCTTTGGTGGTGTTGTTTTCTTGGCTGGTGAATTTTGAAGTGATGTATTTGGTGGAGTGGATATGCGTGACGTCCGTGGTTTTGGTGCAGGTCTCTGTGGCTGTGGTGTGGCTTTGACGCGTTTTGGTGTGGATCTCACAGACGACGACGTTGTCTGATCCCTGCCTGGACTATCCTGAAATTGAAGCTGGCGAGCGATTAGTGGGGGAGGGGAGGGTGACCGACCACGTTTGTTTGTATGAGTTTGGACGCCAACTCGTGTACCTATCGAGGACTGAAGATTACCACAGATGCTCAAGAACTTTGATTTTGTCTCATTGGTTAATTTGGTGCCAAAATTCTTCAGTCCCCATTTTAATGCCGTGTCACGTGCTCGGTCGAAGTCAAGGGTTTTAGAAGAAAGAGCCGAAAGAACCTTGACTTCAATTTCTGATTCCGTTTTCCGATAATAATTTACCAAAGTTTTCATGGAGTTTAAACCCCACTGAAAAGCGTCCGCTTTAAGCGAATTGAAGACATCCTCACAGGGGAGCACTGGTCGGAATGTCTTCTTTCGCCCTGACTCAACGATGGCCGAAAAGCCTTTCGGAAGGACCTTCTTCTCCAAACGGTCCTGTAAAAAATTAATATGGTGCCAAAGTTGTAGAATTTTGTATAGCAACTTTACTAGATTTGAATGGTCTAAATAAGCCTGGTCTTTTTGCCGCTCTGGGCGGTTAGTTTTTCCACGTTTATGTTGTTTTGGTTGAGTCATTTTGATCCAGGACTTGAATTTTGGCTGTGAATAAAGGTAATGATTAGTAACATATAATACACAAAGAACGGAACGCGAAGATATAAAATAAAAAAGTACTTAGGAGCGCACTGTCAAGTTGCCTCAACGTTTCGGTAGAATTACCTTCTTCAGGAAGCAAGCTAGGTTCGAATGTTGAGGTTTTTCCATGGATCTTATATACCCGTGTGAGATAAGCTCCCATTGTGCTCCAGGGTTTCGAGAGACGTGTCAACAGCTATGTTCCTGTTTAAAACAAACAGTGAAACAATGCATACAAAATGTTTGGCGCCGTCACGACGCCCGTGTTTATTTAAGATCGCGCGTTCTTAATGGGTTGTGTAATGGCTTCCGGAAGCCCCTAATCCAAATCCTAGTGACAGTACGCAATTAGACAGTAATACATATGTGTTAAGTAAATAGAAATAAAAGATATCCCTGGCACAGGCGATATATATATTTTGAAAGTGTGGAGAGCGCGGGCACAGGTCGGAATCCGATTTCTTATGTAATTATTTCTATGGAACTAGCTAAATTTTGTTAGGTTGTGTCGGAAATTGACATAAATTTTGTTAGGTTGTGTCAGAAATTGACATAAATTTTGTTAGGTTGTGTCGGAAATTGACATTGAATAATTTGTTGAGCATTGTTGCCATTCAAAGATGGAACTAGCTAAATTTGTTTGGGTTGTGTCGGAAATTGACATAAAATATTGTGTTGAGCACAAACTAAGGATAATGGTGTTGACATAAGCTAAAAGCTAATTGAACTGCGTGTTAATCAAGGTCTGAGTCTAGATCGAACGAGCATATCTCTCAAACTGGGATTTTTCTTGTAGGCAATAATAACCCGTTTGTCGAGAGGCTCGGTCAATTTAGTGTTTAATAATGCAAAGTTTTTTCTGAAAATGTTTGCGATTTCAACATTTCTACGATTGTAGATCAGAGGAAAGCACAAGAAATTTCGAGAAACACCTTTGTAGTCAATGTTAAGTCCGAACGGAAGATATGTTTTAAGTACGCCCATCCAATGATTTTCGCGTTCTAGGCGTATTGAATCGGTTTGGTCTTCGTCGGCTAGAATTGGTGTCTGTTCTATTGGCTGAAAGCTGAAATGGGATTTAATGTCATGATTAGATGAGTTGAAATGATCGGAAATTTGCATGTCGAGTTTTTTGCGAACACTGGAAAGATGATTAGACATTCTAACTTTGAGAGAGGTTTTTGTTTGTCCAACATATTGTATACGGCATCTTTTGCATGTGATTAAGTAAATTACATTTTTAGAATCACAATTAAGTTCGCTATGCATTTGATACGATATGCGTGTTTGTTCGCTGGTGAAAGTGTTACTAGTATTGATATATCCTATTGTATTGATGTAACATCGTTTTTTGTGACAAAATGAGGCTGAACCATTACCCAACACCGGCCGGTTGTGCCGTATCCTTGTTGGTTCAGTCGATGTTGGGTCATGGCGTGACGAGTTCAATTCTCTGAGAGTTTCGGACTTTACTTGGCGCAGTAATCTACTAGAGTAGCCGCGCGGTCGTAAAGCCTGGAAAAGCACTGAACAAGCTTGATTTAGGTCGCTTCTGTTCGTGCAGTTCCGGTGATATCGAATGATTTGAGATTTAATCAATCCATTGAAAAGTTTTGGCGGATGGAAAGATTTACGATGAAGTAGCTGGTGAGAATCCGTTGGTTTCGTAAAAAGTTTTGTATCTAAAATGTTGCATGATGTAAATTGTGGGCCCTTAAATATTGTTAAATCAAGGAAATCAATGCTGGTTTGCGATATTGATTCTTTGAGTTTGATTGATTCGTCATGACTGTTCAAGATGTCCAAGAACACCCTAAACTCATCCAGACCATGAGTCCAAATGATAAATATGTCGTCCAAGAATCTATAATAGGCTAATGGTTGTTTATCAGATTTGGCCAGGGCGCCTTTCTCCCACTCTGCAACAAAAATTGAGGCAAAATTAGGACTAAACTTCTTGCCCATACTGCAGCCGGAGACCTGTAAATAATATCGTCCATTAAATTCAAAGTCATTCCCTTTAAGAGAAAGTTCTAATAATTGAAGTAGTTCATCTCCAGGTCTATGAGGATCATGGTGGAAATCAAATGCATTCTTAATTGACTTTAATCCGGCATCGATTCCAATATTTGTATACATAGATTCCACGTCGAGACTAATTAGGTAAGCAGAAGATGGAACTTCAATTTTCGACAATTTAATGAGGAAGTCCTCCGTGTCTTTTAGATAGCTCGGATGGCGGGTAGCAATTGGTTTCAAATAGAAATCAATAAACTCCGAAATGTGGTACGACTCCGAAGCCACGTCGCTGATGATGGGGCGACCGGGTGGTGTGTATGGATTAGTCCAACAGCTCAAAGGTTTGTGTATTTTAGGTAGCAAATAAAATGTCCTATTATTGGATTCAGGTTTTGCAATTAGATACTGAACATGTTTTTTCTTTAAAACGTCCTGGTCCAGCAAGCTTTTGAGAATGAGATTGAATTTTAAAACATTGGATTTCCAAATTGGCCCATCCAATGGTTTGTAATATTTAGTGTTGCTTAATTGGCGCGTCGCTTCTAGAATGTAATTTTCTTTAGACATGATGACGAGCGAGCTGCCTTTGTCACAAGGTTTGATTACAATGTTTTTATTGCTGCGAAGAGTTTTTAGTGCAGTTCTTTCAACTTTAGTGAGGTTATCCTCGTTGTGAAATTTTGGTAAATTTGTGATGTCGGTTTTGACTAAGCCAGCGACCTCGGGAATGGAGTGGTCAATCTGGCGATCAGAGGGGGTCCATATCGAAGGTTCTTTAAATTGATCTTTTAAACCTGTCGAATTGCGAAAGAAATCAGCCATAGCTGTTACTTCCCTAAATTGCATGCTTGCTGGACCGCCGTTCATTTCCATGGCATACATAGAGTCTGGTAAAACCAATGTTCCATCCTCCGTCTCAACAACATGTGGTGTTTCTTTGAGATCGGGTGGGGTAGGAACAAAGGTTAGACCATACCTAAGTATTGATTTCTCGCCAGCGCTCAGGGAAAGGTCGGGTACAAGATTGACTATCTCGGTGCCGAGACCGACTCTTTCCGCATGGCTGATGCCCTTCTGAGGAATTAGTTTAAATGACCTTTAAAGATGTTGGTCCAGCCTTGGTAGATTTTCGCCGCCGTCTGTGATGTCCAGTGGATGTTGTCATTCTCCACGTGAAAGTCGCGGGGGGGTATTGCCTGTATGACCTTGAGGTTCTGTGTCTGACGAGCTTGGCTGTTAATGGCACGCAGAACATCCTGGTCCCTAGAATCTAAACTGAATGAGATATTTATTTCCTGAAAATGGAGTGTCGCATTAGGAAAAACTTTTCGGAAATTACTAACCATGTTAGTTACCCTGCTTTTAGCTGTGGTGCCTGCTGTTTTGCCTTTGTCGTTGTCTGTCTTCCAGTCCTCTCGGTTGTTGATGCCAATGTTGATGATGACGTGTCGAGGTGTCTTTTCTGGCTTCGATTTCAGTTTGTGGGCCATGTTGCAGAAATGACCTAAATTGCCACCTGGGTAAGAAGCAATACAAACATTTTTGGGAGGATCGACATCGATCCGGGACACATTAGAAGAGCCTAAAATAACAACAGGGTTTTTTATCTGTTTAGGGAAGGACCAATCCTTCTTAGGGCCAGGTTGACGAAATTTATAAAATTTGGATACCTTAGGTGATGTTGATAATACCTCGGCATACGATGGTGATGATGTTGAAATCGCTGGCGATGTCATCGAAGCAATGGAACCAACAGGCGAAGGAGGGCTGGAAGAGATGTGCTTTGGTGGTGTTGTTTTCTTGGCTGGTGAATTTTGAAGTGATGTATTTGGTGGAGTGGATATGCGTGACGTCCGTGGTTTTGGTGCAGGTCTCTGTGGCTGTGGTGTGGCTTTGACGCGTTTTGGTGTGGATCTCACAGACGACGACGTTGTCTGATCCCTGCCTGGACTATCCTGAAATTGAAGCTGGCGAGCGATTAGTGGGGGAGGGGAGGGTGACCGACCACGTTTGTTTGTATGAGTTTGGACGCCAACTCGTGTACCTATCGAGGACTGAAGATTACCACAGATGCTCAAGAACTTTGATTTTGTCTCATTGGTTAATTTGGTGCCAAAATTCTTCAGTCCCCATTTTAATGCCGTGTCACGTGCTCGGTCGAAGTCAAGGGTTTTAGAAGAAAGAGCCGAAAGAACCTTGACTTCAATTTCTGATTCCGTTTTCCGATAATAATTTACCAAAGTTTTCATGGAGTTTAAACCCCACTGAAAAGCGTCCGCTTTAAGCGAATTGAAGACATCCTCACAGGGGAGCACTGGTCGGAATGTCTTCTTTCGCCCTGACTCAACGATGGCCGAAAAGCCTTTCGGAAGGACCTTCTTCTCCAAACGGTCCTGTAAAAAATTAATATGGTGCCAAAGTTGTAGAATTTTGTATAGCAACTTTACTAGATTTGAATGGTCTAAATAAGCCTGGTCTTTTTGCCGCTCTGGGCGGTTAGTTTTTCCACGTTTATGTTGTTTTGGTTGAGTCATTTTGATCCAGGACTTGAATTTTGGCTGTGAATAAAGGTAATGATTAGTAACATATAATACACAAAGAACGGAACGCGAAGATATAAAATAAAAAAGTACTTAGGAGCGCACTGTCAAGTTGCCTCAACGTTTCGGTAGAATTACCTTCTTCAGGAAGCAAGCTAGGTTCGAATGTTGAGGTTTTTCCATGGATCTTATATACCCGTGTGAGATAAGCTCCCATTGTGCTCCAGGGTTTCGAGAGACGTGTCAACAGCTATGTTCCTGTTTAAAACAAACAGTGAAACAATGCATACAAAATGTTTGGCGCCGTCACGACGCCCGTGTTTATTTAAGATCGCGCGTTCTTAATGGGTTGTGTAATGGCTTCCGGAAGCCCCTAATCCAAATCCTAGTGACAGTACGCAATTAGACAGTAATACATATGTGTTAAGTAAATAGAAATAAAAGATATCCCTGGCACAGGCGATATATATATTTTGAAAGTGTGGAGAGCGCGGGCACAGGTCGGAATCCGATTTCTTATGTAATTATTTCTATGGAACTAGCTAAATTTTGTTAGGTTGTGTCGGAAATTGACATAAATTTTGTTAGGTTGTGTCAGAAATTGACATAAATTTTGTTAGGTTGTGTCGGAAATTGACATTGAATAATTTGTTGAGCATTGTTGCCATTCAAAGATGGAACTAGCTAAATTTGTTTGGGTTGTGTCGGAAATTGACATAAAATATTGTGTTGAGCACAAACTAAGGATAATGGTGTTGACATAAGCTAAAAGCTAATTGAACTGCGTGTTAATCAAGGTCTGAGTCTAGATCGAACGAGCATATCTCTCAAACTGGGATTTTTCTTGTAGGCAATAATAACCCGTTTGTCGAGAGGCTCGGTCAATTTAGTGTTTAATAATGCAAAGTTTTTTCTGAAAATGTTTGCGATTTCAACATTTCTACGATTGTAGATCAGAGGAAAGCACAAGAAATTTCGAGAAACACCTTTGTAGTCAATGTTAAGTCCGAACGGAAGATATGTTTTAAGTACGCCCATCCAATGATTTTCGCGTTCTAGGCGTATTGAATCGGTTTGGTCTTCGTCGGCTAGAATTGGTGTCTGTTCTATTGGCTGAAAGCTGAAATGGGATTTAATGTCATGATTAGATGAGTTGAAATGATCGGAAATTTGCATGTCGAGTTTTTTGCGAACACTGGAAAGATGATTAGACATTCTAACTTTGAGAGAGGTTTTTGTTTGTCCAACATATTGTATACGGCATCTTTTGCATGTGATTAAGTAAATTACATTTTTAGAATCACAATTAAGTTCGCTATGCATTTGATACGATATGCGTGTTTGTTCGCTGGTGAAAGTGTTACTAGTATTGATATATCCTATTGTATTGATGTAACATCGTTTTTTGTGACAAAATGAGGCTGAACCATTACCCAACACCGGCCGGTTGTGCCGTATCCTTGTTGGTTCAGTCGATGTTGGGTCATGGCGTGACGAGTTCAATTCTCTGAGAGTTTCGGACTTTACTTGGCGCAGTAATCTACTAGAGTAGCCGCGCGGTCGTAAAGCCTGGAAAAGCACTGAACAAGCTTGATTTAGGTCGCTTCTGTTCGTGCAGTTCCGGTGATATCGAATGATTTGAGATTTAATCAATCCATTGAAAAGTTTTGGCGGATGGAAAGATTTACGATGAAGTAGCTGGTGAGAATCCGTTGGTTTCGTAAAAAGTTTTGTATCTAAAATGTTGCATGATGTAAATTGTGGGCCCTTAAATATTGTTAAATCAAGGAAATCAATGCTGGTTTGCGATATTGATTCTTTGAGTTTGATTGATTCGTCATGACTGTTCAAGATGTCCAAGAACACCCTAAACTCATCCAGACCATGAGTCCAAATGATAAATATGTCGTCCAAGAATCTATAATAGGCTAATGGTTGTTTATCAGATTTGGCCAGGGCGCCTTTCTCCCACTCTGCAACAAAAATTGAGGCAAAATTAGGACTAAACTTCTTGCCCATACTGCAGCCGGAGACCTGTAAATAATATCGTCCATTAAATTCAAAGTCATTCCCTTTAAGAGAAAGTTCTAATAATTGAAGTAGTTCATCTCCAGGTCTATGAGGATCATGGTGGAAATCAAATGCATTCTTAATTGACTTTAATCCGGCATCGATTCCAATATTTGTATACATAGATTCCACGTCGAGACTAATTAGGTAAGCAGAAGATGGAACTTCAATTTTCGACAATTTAATGAGGAAGTCCTCCGTGTCTTTTAGATAGCTCGGATGGCGGGTAGCAATTGGTTTCAAATAGAAATCAATAAACTCCGAAATGTGGTACGACTCCGAAGCCACGTCGCTGATGATGGGGCGACCGGGTGGTGTGTATGGATTAGTCCAACAGCTCAAAGGTTTGTGTATTTTAGGTAGCAAATAAAATGTCCTATTATTGGATTCAGGTTTTGCAATTAGATACTGAACATGTTTTTTCTTTAAAACGTCCTGGTCCAGCAAGCTTTTGAGAATGAGATTGAATTTTAAAACATTGGATTTCCAAATTGGCCCATCCAATGGTTTGTAATATTTAGTGTTGCTTAATTGGCGCGTCGCTTCTAGAATGTAATTTTCTTTAGACATGATGACGAGCGAGCTGCCTTTGTCACAAGGTTTGATTACAATGTTTTTATTGCTGCGAAGAGTTTTTAGTGCAGTTCTTTCAACTTTAGTGAGGTTATCCTCGTTGTGAAATTTTGGTAAATTTGTGATGTCGGTTTTGACTAAGCCAGCGACCTCGGGAATGGAGTGGTCAATCTGGCGATCAGAGGGGGTCCATATCGAAGGTTCTTTAAATTGATCTTTTAAACCTGTCGAATTGCGAAAGAAATCAGCCATAGCTGTTACTTCCCTAAATTGCATGCTTGCTGGACCGCCGTTCATTTCCATGGCATACATAGAGTCTGGTAAAACCAATGTTCCATCCTCCGTCTCAACAACATGTGGTGTTTCTTTGAGATCGGGTGGGGTAGGAACAAAGGTTAGACCATACCTAAGTATTGATTTCTCGCCAGCGCTCAGGGAAAGGTCGGGTACAAGATTGACTATCTCGGTGCCGAGACCGACTCTTTCCGCATGGCTGATGCCCTTCTGAGGAATTAGTTTAAATGACCTTTAAAGATGTTGGTCCAGCCTTGGTAGATTTTCGCCGCCGTCTGTGATGTCCAGTGGATGTTGTCATTCTCCACGTGAAAGTCGCGGGGGGGTATTGCCTGTATGACCTTGAGGTTCTGTGTCTGACGAGCTTGGCTGTTAATGGCACGCAGAACATCCTGGTCCCTAGAATCTAAACTGAATGAGATATTTATTTCCTGAAAATGGAGTGTCGCATTAGGAAAAACTTTTCGGAAATTACTAACCATGTTAGTTACCCTGCTTTTAGCTGTGGTGCCTGCTGTTTTGCCTTTGTCGTTGTCTGTCTTCCAGTCCTCTCGGTTGTTGATGCCAATGTTGATGATGACGTGTCGAGGTGTCTTTTCTGGCTTCGATTTCAGTTTGTGGGCCATGTTGCAGAAATGACCTAAATTGCCACCTGGGTAAGAAGCAATACAAACATTTTTGGGAGGATCGACATCGATCCGGGACACATTAGAAGAGCCTAAAATAACAACAGGGTTTTTTATCTGTTTAGGGAAGGACCAATCCTTCTTAGGGCCAGGTTGACGAAATTTATAAAATTTGGATACCTTAGGTGATGTTGATAATACCTCGGCATACGATGGTGATGATGTTGAAATCGCTGGCGATGTCATCGAAGCAATGGAACCAACAGGCGAAGGAGGGCTGGAAGAGATGTGCTTTGGTGGTGTTGTTTTCTTGGCTGGTGAATTTTGAAGTGATGTATTTGGTGGAGTGGATATGCGTGACGTCCGTGGTTTTGGTGCAGGTCTCTGTGGCTGTGGTGTGGCTTTGACGCGTTTTGGTGTGGATCTCACAGACGACGACGTTGTCTGATCCCTGCCTGGACTATCCTGAAATTGAAGCTGGCGAGCGATTAGTGGGGGAGGGGAGGGTGACCGACCACGTTTGTTTGTATGAGTTTGGACGCCAACTCGTGTACCTATCGAGGACTGAAGATTACCACAGATGCTCAAGAACTTTGATTTTGTCTCATTGGTTAATTTGGTGCCAAAATTCTTCAGTCCCCATTTTAATGCCGTGTCACGTGCTCGGTCGAAGTCAAGGGTTTTAGAAGAAAGAGCCGAAAGAACCTTGACTTCAATTTCTGATTCCGTTTTCCGATAATAATTTACCAAAGTTTTCATGGAGTTTAAACCCCACTGAAAAGCGTCCGCTTTAAGCGAATTGAAGACATCCTCACAGGGGAGCACTGGTCGGAATGTCTTCTTTCGCCCTGACTCAACGATGGCCGAAAAGCCTTTCGGAAGGACCTTCTTCTCCAAACGGTCCTGTAAAAAATTAATATGGTGCCAAAGTTGTAGAATTTTGTATAGCAACTTTACTAGATTTGAATGGTCTAAATAAGCCTGGTCTTTTTGCCGCTCTGGGCGGTTAGTTTTTCCACGTTTATGTTGTTTTGGTTGAGTCATTTTGATCCAGGACTTGAATTTTGGCTGTGAATAAAGGTAATGATTAGTAACATATAATACACAAAGAACGGAACGCGAAGATATAAAATAAAAAAGTACTTACCTTCTAGTATATATATATATATATATATATATATATATATATATATATATTATATATATATATATATAGCTATATATATATACACACTAACCGATGAGCCCGACGTTGTCCGGGCTATTCAAAAACTAAATTTCAAGTCGATAGCTCCACCCGTTTCCGAGATCTGGTCTTCGCATGCGCGAAGCTTGCGTCGCACTGCCTCGGCGACCCGATAAAATTCGTATCCGGGGCAAGATACATTCACATAGCAAATTTCAAGTCGATAACTCCACCCGTTTCCGAGATCTCGTCTGCGCATGCACTGCACGGGCGTCGCACGGGCTCGCCAATACGACAACGACGACCGCCTGGTCAAACTACACACACGTACCAAATTGCAAGTCGATAGCTCCACCCGTTTCCGAGATCTCGTCTGCGCATGCGCGAATCGGGCGCCGCACGGGCTCGCCAATACGACAACGACGACCGCCTGGTCAAACTACACACACGTACCAAGTTTCGTCCAGATCGGTCGAGAATCGTAGATTTGTATAAATGACATACATACAGACATACATACATACAGACAGAGGTCTTCAAAATATACAGGAGACTAGCCGATGAGCCCGACGTTGTCCGGGCTATTCAAAAACCAAATTCCAAGTCGATAGCTCCACCCGTTTCCGATATCTGGTCTGCGCATGCGCGAAGCTGGTGTCGCACGGGCTTGGCGACCCAATAAAATTCGTATCCGGGGCAAGATACATTCACATAGCAGATTTCAAGTCGATAGCTCCACCCGTTTCTATATATTAGATGTTCCCGTATATCTCTCTGCAGATGCTAATAACGTTGAATGGTAAACAAACGCTCTTTATAGCAATGCATCAAAAACAAACGCTCATTAAATTATCACTTGATTAACCACCGCAGTGCCGTTTTGTGACGGAGAGTGGAGAACGGGTGGTCTGAGCTTCTCCAAAACGCGACGCCGACGGTGTCCGTGGGATTTTACCTTTGGATAGGAAGTTTGGTCTCGATCGGTCAACCCGTTTTCGATTCTATAAAGGACAGACAGACAGACAAACAGAGGTCTTCAAAATATATATGAGACTAGCCGACGTTGTCCGGGTTATTCAAAAACCAAATTTCAACTCGATAGCTCCACCCGTTTCCGAGATCTGGTCTGCGCATGCGCGAAGCTGGCGTCGCACGGGCCCGGCGACCCGATAAAATTCGTATCCGGGGCAAGATACATTCACATACCAAATTTCAAGTCGATAGCTCCACCCGTTTCCGAGATCTGGTCTGCGCATGCGCGAAGCTGGCGTCGCACGGGCTCGGGGACCCGATAAAATTCGTATCCGGGGCAAGATACATTCACATAGCAAATTTCAAGTCGATAGCTCCACCCGTTTCCGAGATCTCGTCTGCGCATGCGCTGCACGGGCGTCGCACGTGCTCGCCAATACGATAACGACGACCACCTGGTCAATCTACACACACGTACCAAGTTTCGTCCCGATCGGTCGAGGTGTTGGTATCTGATGCAAAAGACGAAATTGTGAGTGTTGGTTTGTAACCGGGATTTCTGAGAAGCATTATGCCTATATCCACACTAACTATCCCCCTAAGCCCTGACCTAAGTGTCATACATACTATAACAATGATGTTGTAAGAGTACTATGGCATCCAATAAATCTCCCCGCATAGGAAACCACTCAAAAGTATTGTTCCCGTATATCTCTCTGCAGATGCTAATAACGTTGAATGGTAAACAAATGCTCTTTATAGCGATGTGTCAAAAACAAACGCTCATTAAATTATCACTTGATTAACCACCGCAGTGCCGTTTTTTTGTGACTGAGAGTGGAGAATGGGTGCTCTGTTCTTCTCCAAAATGCGACGTCGACGATTCCCGTGTGATTTTACCTTTGGATAGGAAGTTTGGTCTCGATCGGTCAACCCATTTTCGATTCTATAAAGGACAGACAGACAGACAAACTGAGGTCTTCAAAATATATATGAGATATCTCATATATATTTTGAAGACCTCTGTCTGTATATCTATTATATATTTTGGAAGATCTGTCTGTGTGTGTGTGTGGTGTGTGTGGTGTGTGTGTGTGTTCGCGATGAACTCGATAACGGCCGACCCGATTTCGATGAAACTTCGTATGTGAGGTTACTATCGGTCGGGAAGTGGCATAGGCATATTAATTTTCAGATCCGAGGTCAACTTTTCACGTGCCGAGGTCAAATTTGTTTTTACGTCGTTTTGCGCTAATATATTTCAGTTCGGTGCTCACAAATCGATTCGAGATAGCGGGAATAATAAATTGCCAGTCATATAATTTGCACGGTTAGAATATGTGGAGCTTCCTCTTTCCAATGATGTATCACACGCCTGTGTACGTTTAAAGTTTCTACCTTAATTATCGGGAAGAACGCAGGACCATGCTTCGCTCATCGAAAAACATTCCGTAAATATATTACGCCGTCAACAGATCGTGACGTGATCGCGTTTAACTCTTAACCGGCCGATGTCGCGTTAACTCATCACCGGCCGAGGTATCCGCAAATGACATTGGGCAATATATATATCTCGGAAACGGGTGGAGCTATCGACTTGAAATTTGGTATGTGAATTTATTATACGCCCAACAGTGAATTATAGAAAAAAAAAAGTTTAGATAAATATCGATATCACCCAGGAGGGGATATAGAAGAATATACTTTCACACTAGCTTGCGCGTGCGACCGATTCACTTGCGAGTACCAATACTGTTTCCGGTTTGTACTATTGAAGAAGGTCAAAGTGAAAGAACCCATTGTGATATTCTAAATTATATTATATTCACTGATACAGTTATAATTAAACTCTATTTTATGTTGAAATTCGACATATTTATGGCGGAAATAAAGGGAAGAATACGGGAACTATATTTTTATATTCTGCGGATGGTGAAGTAGCATTGCGAGAACAGGCATCGATCAGCTGATGGCTTAAAAAATTATGCATCGATTGAAGACGATTGTGATATCATTTAACGTCGTAAGTGGTGAATTTCTTTGTAAATGCGTATAATAAAAAGAATATCTAGTGTTTTTTTAGTGGATACCGAAAAATACGTCATTCGTGACCGCGACAAATGTTTATTTTCGCTCACTCATCAGGGGGGGGGGGGGGGGGGGGGGGGGGTCGGAAAAAAATTTCAGGCACGTATGGCATTTTTTCCCTTTCGATCATTTTTTGTACCCACCCACCCCCACCGCCAAATTGTTTTCCGTTTTCGGCAGTTTTTTCCGACCATTTTTTGACACCCACCCCCCTTTTAACACTAAAACAGAGATTTTCGGGGGGAAATTCACTGTAAACAGCTGTATATGAATTTCTGTGCATACTATTTATCATGGATGTTAACATGGACATGTAAATAGGAATGAGTCATTTTGAGGTCATTCGGCCAAAAAAACATGGCTGCCAGCGGCCATCTTGGATTTCAATATTTGCAACAAAATACAACACGATAACTGCCTGCAGTCAGTTTACCAGTTAGAATTACATGATTTCTCTCATTCAAAGGGGTTTTGAAGCCCAACTCATTGCCAAAACACTAAAAAACAAGTAGGAATTTTTTTTCACCCCCCCCCCCTTGCACTCATGACATATTTTTCTGTATCCACTAAAAACACTAGATATCCTCTATGTATCTTGTCCCGGATACGAATTTTATCGGGTCGCCGAGCCCGTGCGACGCCAGCTTCGCGCATGCGCAGACCAGATCTCGGAAACGGTGGAGCTATCGACTTGAAATTTGGTTTTTGAATAGCCCGGACGAAGTCGGTCACCTTCTAGTAGTATATATATTTCAACCGAACACATATGGCTACAAAGGCTTAACGAGTAAGACTTACGTTATAGGAGAAGTGAGTAGATGGGCGCGAAGCGCCCGGGATGGTCGAAAAGATCGAGTGATCTTCTCCTTCACCCCACGGTTTGTTGTTGGAGATATAGCACACAGAAAATCGTCATGTCTGACCACGGCAAAAGTTGAATATAATTGAATTAAATGTTGTATCTTGAATTGGATCGATTTGAATTGGGTTGCTATGGGGAAGGCCCACGAGCTTTAATACGGGGTATGTGGGGGGTCCCGGTGTGTCCCTTTGATGTATGTTTGTTGCTGAGCGTGTCGAGTGGTGCGCTGAAAAAAGGAACGGGGCCCGTGTTATGATGTTAAAATGGTGTTAGTTTGTATTGTTAGTTTGTTAGTTTTTCAAGCCGCTAAACATTTGCAAGTCAAAGCGTGTGATTCAATGTGCCAACCTATATAGAGATTCCAATACATGCAGACCAAACGCACAGTGAGAGTTTTTAAGCTATGTCAGATTGTTGCATTTAAATGGCCCGCCCTACCTTCCCTGGGCACGGGCGTAGATGAAAACATATATTGACGAATTTGTATACAGTGTTATTTGGGTTTTACGTTATACAGAATGGTATTTTCTTATTTGTGCCGCGCAATGTCGTGAGAGTGATCAGTTGTGACATATCTATTGTCACAACTGACAATAGATATGGGAGTGTCAGTTGTGGCATATCTATTGTCAGTTGTTATTACATACGCTCCATATTTGACAATAAGTTTAGGATGGCACCCAAAACGGCCAACGAAATCGAAGTTTCTCACACTTTCCGCCACAGACATGACTGAGTTCGTTATCTGGGGACAAGGGAATTTTTTTTAATCATGAGTTCACTGGTAACCATAAACAAACCGAAGAACCCTACTATTGCTTCATTTAATTTAACCTAATGAGTAATTGATTGTCTTAAGGACTATAATGCTCATTTATTGGGGGAATACTTGATAGAAGTCAATGTGAAAATTATTGAAACAATCGTCACCAACATGTGTCTTTTGGGTCAGTTTAGATAAGTGATATCAAAATATATGATTTTTCTGAAGAAATTGAAATTGTATGCCCAAATTTCCGGCCTCCAATTTCAAGTTGCCTATCTCTGATGTAAACATCTGTTCAGGTGAAATATTTTATGTTAACGAAATTAGTTGTTATATACAGAGGATGTCTTGCCAATAAAAAATGACTTGTGCAGTATATAATATTGTGTTGCCAAACAGTTTTCAAGGCATGCTACTACTTCCTATTCTATAAGTTGAGTTCTCTCACTCTGTTCATCATATGAGTCGTCAAAATTTACACTATTTCGGTTATTGTAGACATTCTCACATACATCGTTATAGTCTGTGGTGAAACAAGATAATTTGTTTGATTCATATGAATCTTTACAGCCAAGGCTCAGTAGTCACAGTAGATCGGGAGGAAGTATAATCCGCGACCTTGTTTGTAGGACTCAATCAAAGAGCGACCATGCCAGGACATTGCACACCAGGCTGGGGAGTTAGTATACTGTGCCAATCACTGGTATATTTCACACGAAGATGTGTTAATGTGATTTCTTAGGGAGTCAGTTGCTGCATGGCGGTAGTAGATGTGTTCCGGTGTTCGGTTATACAACATAAGAACGTGTGTGTCGAATTGACGACATTATGGCTCACTATAATATATATCACATGCAAACTTGGTAGGATATATAGTGTCATCGTCAACATTAATAGATCGCGTTTATTAATCGTGGGTTTGCGTCCGTCCAGAAGACTTCAATAGCAACTGTATTCTTTTGAAGACGTTTTAATTAGGAACCGATATATGATTTATGTACAGTTTCGTCTATACATATTGCTATAATGACAAAAGTGGAAATTACAATGTGAAAACATCGACGACTTTTCTTCAATACCTGGCCGCCATCTTGACTGTGAATATCAATTGCCCAATTAGTGGAATACAAGCCGGAACTATTCTTGTTGACGTTGTCGCCAAGAAAGATGACGTACATTACGTCGATCATCCGCTTCCGGTGATTCCCCCATAATTGCTGGTTATTTGTCAGACTTAAATCACAATAAAGGTAGCTATCGTAACAATGGAGGTGACATTCATGGATTGAACTTATCTGACTGAACGGTGTAGAATAAATACAGAACACAACTTGCATCATAATCTCGAGTCTTTTATCGAACTCGTTGCGGACGGAGCAAAGTTATATTTCGCGTGAGCGTACCCTTGCGCCATCCGCAACTCATTCGATAAAAGATTCTCGATTAAGATGCGCGTTGTGTTCTGTCTATATGTATTCAACGGAATCCCAGCCATTGAATACATATTAGTGTATACCTCTAGTGGAATACAAGCTGGAACTATTCTTGTTGACGTTGTCGCCAAGAAAGATGACGTACATTACGTCGATCATCCGCTTTCAATGATCCCTCCTTAACCCTTTACCCAACAAACCGGCCAAAACCGGCCAAATAAAGATTCAACAGCCTAAAATATCTTCGGTCTGTCTCAATAGAACCATACACATATGGATATCATTGGAACCGGCTCCTTGACCACATTGTGATAGTTACAGTTATGCCCTGTGCCAATGCATTCTCTTATATATGCGAGTCGACCATAGGTCGCCTCGCATATATAAGAGAATGCATTGGCCTAAAAAAAATCTTTTTTTAACACTTTTTACCATTTTTTCTTACATTCTTTAACAATTTTATAATTTTTAATGTGTTAAGCCAATGCATTCTCTTATATATGCGAGGCGACCTATGGTCGACTCGCATATGTAAGAGAATGCATTGGCACAGGGCCCTTCTGTTGGGTAAAGGGTTAATTACTGGTTATTTGTCAGACTTAAATCACAATCAAGGTAGATATAGTAACAATGAAGGTGACATTCATGGATTGAACTCGTCTGACTGAACGGTGTAGAATAAATACAGAACACAACTTGCATAATAATCTCGAATCTTTTATCGAACTCGTTGCGGACGGCGCATAGTTATATTTCGCTCGAGCTACGCTCTCGCGAAATATATCCTTGCGCCATCCACAACTCAATCGATAAAAGAGTCTCGATTAAGATGCGCGTTGTGTTCTGTCTATATATATCTCAAAAATATTGTCTGAACATTTCCATTTAGTAAAGAAAGGAATAAAACTCTGCCAAATCCGATTTTAAGAGTTCACTGAATTGATTTGGAGAGATATTCGAATATTTGAAGATATCTTCATATGAGTTGCAAATAATTTAGAATGTCTTCACATAATTGGGTTAGTTTGACTGTCCTTAATTATCATAGTCCCCAACATGTGATTCTGTCCTGGTTTTTTGAAGATGAAAAATAATTTTAATTTCCTTAAAATATAGTACTGGGTTGTGCCTCTAAGATTAGTCCGAATTTATACCTCTGCTAATCGCAATGATTGTGGCGAATGTCATCAAGCACTCATTCTGACAGAGGCACAATAATACATAATACTTGTAGTCACATTTTGTTAAGTATCACCCACATTTCATGGTATATTTTAAACAAATAAAGTTATTGTAGTCATGTGCATGACCTATGCTGATAACGGACCAATTTCCTTCCAGTGACTTCCAGGTGTAGCATTTGTTTGTAGTGCATGGACGATAGTGTGATTTTATTTAAAACTATATGGAATTGCCATAATTTGGTGGTTTTCACAGGGGCGGGGGGGGGGGGGGGTCTGGAAAAAAATTGCAGACACGAGGCTCCAAAATATAATTTCCGAATTTGTTTTCCCTCGACAAAATTTGGGACATATTTGATTTTCATCTGTCCGACAATCTTCCCATGAATGCTGACCACCATATTGAGTTTTAATGAGGTAAATAGTCCAATTAACCTTGAAACAGGTTTGAGCCGTTGTCATGAGCTCCGTGCATATAAAGGTGCATGATATGACTGTAATCTTATTATGATTAGGGTATAAAATATAAGATAATTTTTTTTTGTAATCATTGAGTCCAACGACTGATAACAACTTACCTACCATATTGACGCGATCAAGCCGACATAATATTGCTTTAGTCCCATATAACAATTAGCCAGTGTTCTTAACAGTTGTAGTACACTAACAAAATAATGCAAAAAATATAGTCGTTTAGTCCATACACGTTCAACCATATACCGACTCGAAATCAGCGACCTAGTCTTCATATACGCATATAAACATAACTTGGAGATGATTGGAAAGATTTATTAAGGGGTTTCCATCGTTTTATCTTGTATAATGTATAATTATGAGACTGATCAGATACATTATTGCTTTGGATAACATTTGCTCATATCATTGTTGCAGGTAGGGTTAAAACCGATCATGCAATCGGTACCAAGATCTATACAGGCGAAGAGTGTTGTGTCATGATTAATCTGGGTGTGAATTATGTGATCGAGGGAAAAATATGTGTCTATGAAATGGGTTTAATACGTGTAGACGGGGTTAATATTTTGGGGCAAATAAACCAAATTACCCTAACTGTACAGGGTGTCTCATTATAAACCGTGCCATGAAATATAAACACAATCTGATGGCAAACATTTGAGTTATCATCAAATCAGATATCAAGCCTATGGTCACTGGAAGGGGTTAATATTTCCCAAAATATTAAATCAACTGACCAACACAAAATAGTTCATAAACACACGTCGATTGTCCCATACAATAAGCCAATGCCATATTATACCAGTATTGTTATATTCTGTCAAACTAATTAATCACCTTGACAGTGCCATATTTATACCACGAAGTCCACGATCGCCTATATCTTACTATATAAATGAAAGCCATCTGTTTAAATTTTACATTTAATCAACACCTGTTGATTAAACGTGCCTATACTGTTGATTAAACTTCACAGAGTGGATTAAACTTTCTCCATACAATTTGAACGGAAAAGTGTTTATCCATCGCATTGTAAAGATAGTGGCATAAACTTCGCAAAGTGGATTAAACTTTCTCCATACATTTTGAACGGAAAAGGGTTTATCCGTCGCATTGTAAAGATCGTGGCATAAACAAAATATACGCATAGTGTTTCTGAATAACAAATTTAATCCACTCGTGGAATTGGCGATTTACACCACGAGCTTCAAATCGCCAATCCCACTCGTGGATTACATTTGTTATTCAGAAACACTACGTGTATGCGTATATATTCTATATATAAACATTACTGCCCATGATGTTCAAATGAATTGCATGGCGCCTGTGTTTATATTGGATAATAGTTGACAGTGATTTGAAAGATATATCAGTTGTCTTGATCATATTTTGATAATATTGATAAACATTGTTATACATGATTTAGCCCGCATATTACATCTTGCCTCGAACATTTCTTCTATATTTACATACCGGTATATTAAATACGGATAGGGTTAAGCGCCGACGATTGACATAAATACCGCATATAGTTGTTTCATATAATATATGTCCTTGTTTTTAATTATCCAATTTCACTTGCTATATTACCAATCATTCACTTGTTTTTGTTTTTGTTCATTATTTATCCAATCGCTATAACGATAATTCTACCGTGATTGGCAAATACTGCAACAATCATGTACGTAGAGTTATCTGCCTATAGCATGTGTCTATGGAATGGTTGGGAAGGGTTATTTATTTTCTAAGCAGATCAATGGAATAAACCAAACACGTATGCATGTGATGGGTGTATCATCTGAAACCTTGTAATGAAATGTGAAAAGAACTGAAGGAACTAGAGTGCCAACCGTTAATCACATTTTGACATATATGATAAACAATTAGCTGTTGGTCTCCTAGCTGCGAGTGTTTAATCTTGGAATTAATGTGGAATGACATTATAATATTATAAGTTGCAAGTTAAGAGAATATGATTAACGTCAAATAGAGTTATGCTCCGTATGTCATATGTGATTAACTTCTTTCACAACCAAACTTAATTAAGATTGGGCAGATAAGGGGTGTGTGATAATAACTAAAAGCCATATGACTAGAAAGGAAATATAAAGACTGGAATATGCCAGTGGCTCCACATTTGATGCTTTAATCATAACTACAAAAACATATTCAATTATTGATGGCATGGGTGTAAACTGTAATTTTTTTTTTACATTTTCAAATTCAATAAATCAATAGCAACATCATTGCAAGTGAAGGGTGTGTCACGATAAGCCTAATTATGAAATATGAGGATGGTCAGAGTTATTGTATCGGATAGCAAGTGTTTGTGTGATGTATTGGAAGTGTTGATGTTTTCTAAACCGACTAATCCCTCGTCCAATCGATACCAAATATATAAAATATAAACATGCACATAAGATATGAACACGATCCGACAAAAAAAATACTTGAGTTATCGCATAGGATAGAACATGTCTATTGCAAGGTGGGTTGAACGTGTTTATAATTTCTAAACCGATCAACCGATCGATACCAAAAATATATACAGGAGAGGGATGTGTCATCATAAACATACACATAATCCGACAAACATACTTGAGTTATTGCATCGCATAGCATGTATATACGGACAGACGGACTATGAGCGACGGATGGTTAACCCGGACGTCAGCATTATGTGTAACATACATAATATATATATGGGTAGGCCTACATGTAAATATCCTACACCATGGAAGTAACATATAAGGTGACAGGTCGGCCATACAACCGCGTGATACGGATAAATGAATAACTTCACTTTCCGTCATATAGATATAATACCACATGTAATATATGCATGGCAATCATTAATATGAGAAGTATATAGCACGTTGGAACACTGTGGCCAATGTCATCCTGTTAGATTATTCCAACTAATTCCGCTGTAAGATTGTGTTACTCGCGGCGTTTCATTGTTTTTCATAGAGTTTTTCGTGGAGTGTCCAATAGGAGGAGTTTGTGGCGGGAAATACGTTGAAGGACGCTCGGATCCTGGGAAGGCTAACGGTGGTAAAGCATTGTGCCTGCTATTTTGACCATATCGTTTGTTCTCCATAGGAATTGTCTCCTCGGTCCCTATAGGAGGAAGCCTTCTTGATTTTTCGTCAGGAACATTCAACGTTAGTGCATCAACTGCCTGCTTCTTGTGCAAGTCATCGTCATCAGTTGCGCGTGCATTTTCTTTGTTATCTAATGTGCTATTATTCCCCGCATTTTCGTCGACATTGCTGTCTTTTTTACGAACCAATCTTTGTTTATTTGGTGATATTGCACCAGATGTGCTCTGGCTTTCCGTCGAAGATTTTCGGAAAACTTCAATTTCACCACGTGAGTGTCTCGCGTTCTCTTCCTCTTCCACCTTTAATTTAGTGTGCTTAATAGAGTCCTCCTCCGTGATATCTGGAGTTATCCTCCCCTTTTTGCGATCCTTCTTCTTGAAAAAACAACAAAACCAGACCAAGAGAAGAATCAACAGAACTAGCACAAGTGTACACACTGCTATAATGACGATTGTCGTTGTACCTGAAAGGATGACAACAAATCATAACAGTGGAGTTAAAATGAATTGGATTCTTCTTAACAGAAATTCAGATTGTCCTAACAGGAAAAACAAGAAATCATTCGAAATTCCTGTTAATGATATGACCCCAAAGCAACAATTAAACTATGCAGTTCTAACTGTTCCTATACACGTTTTATGTAGTTCCTGTGTAATAAAGTAATAACTATGAATAAGTTTTATATAGTTCCTGGGTAATAAAGTAATAAATATGAATTGAAGCTCCTGTCAGGAAACGTTTCTGTCAATTAATATTGATTTTATTTCGAATTTTCTGGAATATATAATGTACAATATGGGATATTTTACAACTCGCGCTCGTTCGGAGCGTAGCAAGCGGGATAATTCTATCTAATAATCTTAAAACTGGTAACGAAAAATTGTCCCAGTTGATTTTCGCATTATATATGAAAAGATCGATTTAAGATCAATATTAATTTATAGAAGCGTTTCTTGACATGGAGATGCCTTTGACTCATATATTTATTAATTTGCATACCCCGGAAACTATATAAAACGTGTTAAGGAAGAGATCGACCATCTTTAATTAAAAAAAATGCACACATGATAAAACACTTTGAAAGACGAAGAAAAAACTGGATAAAAATGTCGTTATCTGTCATCACCCTGAGAATATTTCAATTGAAATTCGACAATCTTTTCGAAAGCATTCAACCAGAACTGCGTGCAGGCCCTACATATTGAAATATTGAGCCATCTTAATTATTAATAAGTATTGATCGGTGTGTAAACATCGGGTGTGAATATTGTGGGTGGTTGGGTCCCAAAAATGGCCAGATGCACACACAAAAACGGCATACTTTCCTGCATCTGTTTTACAACATTCTCCCATGGGAGGGTATATAGTAACAACATTTAAATAAGTAAGGGCGGTAACTCCACCCAAAATACGCTGACCTGGTCGGTTTTCAAACTCGTTCAAAAAATTGTTGAAAAAGTCTCATATACCGAATATCAACAAAATCGGTTGATAATTGTTCAAGTTATCGCGCAATCGTGATCAAAATTCACATATATATGCACCGATTAAGGGCCTTACCTACGTCAAAAATAGTCCGACTTGACAGATTTTCGAAATAAATCAACATATTGTTGAGCAAGTCTCTTATACCGAATATCAACACCACCAGTTGCGGACCTATAGCCGGGTTTCGAAGTCGATCAAGACATTGCAGAGCAAGTCTCATATAGCGAATAAATAGCAAAAAAAATCAGTTGATTTTTGTTCAAGTTATTGCGGTACCGTGATCAAAATATACGGCCCTTAATTGGTTCATTTTCATGAATTTTGATCACGATGGCGCAAACAACCATATATATGTACTAGTCTTTATTATATGCATATATACTATTATTATCAGACTTTAGGTCATAATTTAGGTGACTTAAGATTTTGAAAAAGTTTTATTTCAATTTGATCTGTTTTATATTTTAGCATCTCATATTCGAAAATTTAATTCGACATATACCTCGGAAACACATCTTCTTGCCTCATAGTTCAGTATGCAACATAACTTGGGTAAATAATAACAGCTTCACTATAAGGGTCTTAATTTGGAAGTTTGGCCACCCACCCACCAACCCCGGCATACCATCGTGCATTGTTCACTGCCTCGGATAAATACGTGAAATTCTTGCATACGATTTTTTTGGCATATGGAAGACTTCTTGAAATCATAAACTAAAAAATAAAAAAAACGTCAATATGGCCCCCGATGATTGTGCAATATGTAACAATAGAGAGCATTTCAGGTTAGTTCTTTCGTTAATTAGTAAACATTAAAAATCGTTATTTTCACTGTTTCTCGGTAACTTGTATATGTCATGGATATTTATCGTTACCTATGCCGTCGTCCGTGGTGGAGATGGAGGGGGTGGTGCCACCTTGCCCACATCCATCAGTCACAGAACTGTACGTAGCGATAAAACCAGAACCACCAAACCATGTATCTGATTTGAAGTGAATAGTTGCTTTATTGGTTGAGCTCAGGAAGCAGGTATAATAATCAGGAATATCGTCTTCTAATGTTCCACACAATATCCGGCTCGCATCTGCTGAATTATCTGTGCCTGGAAACAAAACGAGCATAAAGATGCAACCACGAAGATATACCAATTTCAAAACATAGTGCCATGTAAATACGCGTATATATAGCCGTCACCTTGGTGTCTTGATACAGGATGTGCATTTCATACCATTGTATCGGGAGAGGGGGTTTCAACAATTTATGGCGAATATTTCACCAACAATTAACCATTGTAAATTTACCATCCAAAATAACCGTTGTAAATTAATTATTGTTTCTGTTTTATGGTAAACCATGGTTTTTACTAATCTATTCCTACAAATTATCATTTCATATCGAAATGACAGCAAAGGAGGTATAGCCGAAGGCCGAGGGCATGCAACAGTTCGATAGTCATTCCTGATACCGAGGGACAACAATTTTGCCTGTTCCCAAAAGACACATGAAATAATTGCTTTGTTAACCAATACATTTACTTGTATAAAATCAGGTCATTGCTAATTAATCACACTCTTTAATAGAGACAGTGACAATGCGGAAATCCGGTATAATTAAAAAACGAAACCGGAAATAGCCGAAACGTCACGGAAATTGCAAACCATGTAACAGTTCGTTCGGGCCAGTCAACAGTTCGCTCAGAGCCAGTCAACAGTTCGGTCGGTCGGGCAACAGTTCACTCGTGACGTCACGAAAGCTGACCGTGATTGCAAACCGGGCAACAGTTCATTCAGGGCGGGCAACAGTTCGTTGTGGCGTTACGAACGTGAATTTGGGGTTAACCAGTTAATTTTGTTACCCAATAGTAGTGTTTTATTTCGTAAATCATTGGGATTTAGAATTAACTGGTTAACCCCAAATTCGCGTTCGTAACACCACAACGAACTGTTGTTATTAGTTTGAATTATGTTGCATTCTGGGAGCCAAAACGGGGGTAATCATTCTATTATTTCAGTTGTCTTCTATTTCTCTATGGGCATCTTCTGAAACACAGTCGTTTCAAATGGTGATGAATTAAAGTATTTTAATCATATGTTATGGCATGTATTGTTATTAAACCCGTATATCAAGGCACCATTAAAAATAATTAGTGATTCCAAAACTTAAGTTGGCCTTTTAAAGAGATTGGCTATTAAATTTTGCCTCCCATATATATTTACTATATTTTGGAGGACCCATGCAGATGCCCACGACACCAGCCAGGGAGTAGTGGTATACTGCATTCTGACACATTTATGATTAATGGATGATACACCATGGCTTTATATATATACACATTTTAACTTATCTTTATGTAAAGAGCATTGAAAATAATAAACTGTATAATGCGCTATAAAAATGGATCGATTGCTATTATTATTTACTATCTCGCGTACTAAATAGTACATAAACCGACAAATCAGAGGGAAACTATACCGCGACGTATTCCGGGATATAACTATAAAACAACCATCAATAGTTGTCAAATATAATGCCACAAATCAAATGGCCTGTAGCAGTTTCTGATACAATCTCCCCCATGGTGTGGTTTGAAGCCTTTAAGCGAATTACATAGGAACGTTAGGTGATATCTGTCAGACCCATCTTCAGATCGATGGCCAAACTTTGGAGCGCGTGTGATGCATAACTTATGTGCTACTATTGATTGGAACTCTCACAACCGTATCACTACCTATAATCGACTTCATCCCACTGCTATCGACATACCTTACCAGCATGTTTGTCCAATTGAAAGAAAATAGCCAGGTTCATCATATATCATACTTGCCGAAAAAGAAATATAATAATATTTTTTCTTGGTAGTTTGTACGGTGGGCGAGTATGGTTTACAACTTCCATATATGGTGATGCCTAGTTCAAAGTGGAATTCCCAACACGTACCATTACAGATGTAAACAAATATATATCACATGAAACCCCTACTATATCACTAAAAAGCCATTACATATTTCCTTATATTTCACTAGTGACGAATAGGCGCGTGCTTCCCGGGATATTTGGCATCGCGCCAACAAAATTACCGCGTAGTTTAATACTATTCCGAAAAGCCGCGCTTGACACCAACACAAGACATTGCAAAATGATTGCTTTGTTCATTAAAGTTAAATTCCTGCCCAATTTCGTTGCACCAACGAAAATATGCACAAACAAAGAGGCAAATTGGGGGACTATTTTTCGTCGCCAGCGAGAGCGGCCAATACTGTCGTATACGGTTGTGAACCGTCTCAGGCAACGCCGTGCATGTATGCATTTTGTATTAATTTTTCAGCTTCTTTTAAAGAGTTTGATTTGTTAAAAAGGCATAAAGCCTTACCTTTTATCATGTGATATGCAAGAGTTTACGACTCGTTGTGAATCAAATTTATCAAACGAGTTTCATAAAATCTTATATCCCGACATAACTCGCTGGAGATCCTTTATATATCACAACTAGCCGATGAGCCCGACGTTGTCCGGGCTATTCAAAAACCTAATTTCAAGTCGATAGCTCTACCCAGCCCGACGTTGTCCGGGCTATTCAAAAACCAAATTTCAAGTCGATAGCTCTACCCGTTTCCGAGATATGGTCTGCGCATGCGCGAAGCTGGCGTCGCACGGGCTCGGCGACCCGATAAAATTCGTATCCGGGGCAAGATACATTCACATACCAAATTTCAAGTCGATAGCTCCACCCGTTTCCGAGATCTCGTTTGCGCATGCGCGAAGCTGGCGTCGCACGGGTTCGGCGACCCGATAAAATTCGTATCCGGGGCAAGATAGATTCACATACCAAATTTCAAGTCGATAGCTCCACCCGTTTCCGAGATCTCGTCTGCGCATGCGCTGCACGGGCGTCACACGGGCTCGCCAATACGACAACGACGACCGCCTGGTCAAACTACACACACGTACCAAGTTTCGTCTCGATCGGTCGAGAATCGTAGATTTGTATAAATGACAGACAGACAAACATACAGACATACAGACATGACATAATGATATACCATGAATTAAATCACATTTGGTGTCGTTTGCGTCACGGATGGATAGCGGATATGCACTATCATTGATAATATTGCTATTCGCCTATATCCACATATACAGTCACCAGGCCATCTCCATATCATTTTAAGTAGTTGGGCGTTCACATTTCACAATCCCGACATATGGTGACCCACATAAGTCACTTGAACAATTATATCTTCTTAACAGTCATATTTATATGTGAATGGCAATCAAGGCATTCACACAATGAGCTGGCAAAAAGTGATAACTAGAAGAAGCATTAAACGTATATTTATCATTCTATTGAAGAGATACATATATTCGTGCAAACCGAGAGACCTCGAACCGTCAGAGGATTGCATATATATAATAATTTTTTTTAGTCTGTTCCATTCAATACAGTTTCCACAAAAAGTTACAATTTGTCAAGAGGTATGGAAGGCCTGTTCAAAAATAGTGGTCACAGTGTGCAGTCAAATATAGTTTCTTCTGATATACAAGAAAATGCAGTTAGTAGCACAATACTTTTCAGGATCCTACCAATACGGACATCTGACAAGAGTTTTAGAACAGACTCATCGACTGACATAAACAACTCAAAATCTCGCTCTGTGCCTGGCACATGTAGCTGATATATGTGCGCAGCAACAGTTCGTTTAAACTAAGAATATTTAGCCAATATATAGCACCATGAACAGATGAGCACCTGGAAATTTCTTTGAAACATCTGTTTCTTCATGGAGATATGATAATCAGATGTCATCGAGATCTTAGTCCAACCCACTAGATTGATTGATACATCTCAATACAATGTATGTAAAACCCAATTATCATCTTTTATCGAACTAATGTGTTTATGATGTTCATGTATCATATTATAACGTCTAATGTATACGCAGTTGTAAATAAATAAATACTTCATTATTGGTGGAACGGATTAATCGCGATAAACAGAATGACAATTGACAAGGTGAGCCACTACTTATATTCCATGACTGTAATAATCATGTTTTGTGATGCTATTTGAATATACAATTTATGAGAAAACGTATAACACTTTAAGCAAGAGCATCCTCTATTCCCAACAAATATCCACAGCATACATTAACCTGGGCAACGCCGGTTAACCCTGCTATAGTATAAGATATATACGCCAGTGAATCAGTGATCAACATTGCTCAGCTTTCTGACAGAAGTTGGGAACATCTTTCGCATTCTGTTTTGTGTGTTTTAATTATCTTGTCCATTTGACCGTCGATACACGTGTGGACAATATACAGTTGGGTTTCAAAGGGCACGTACCGGTACGTACCATGTGTACAATTCATGTATATTCAAACGTGATCAGATCGAAGGTATGAAGCCAACAACGATTGTCACATATATGTATTATTATGTTATTATATATCCCCTATAAGTTTGGCGGGGGATATAGAAATTGGTTCCGGTCGTCCGTAACAACTGTGGAGCTCTGTATCTCATTCATCGTATCTGTCATGTTTAAATGATCTTTAGTGTCCTCATGATGCAGCGTGTGGATAACAATAGTCACACGTATAGCAGGTTTTGTCCCTTAAAGGTACTCAATCCACTTCGATGGTCCCCATATCATCAGATTCCAACAACAACAATTCTTGAAATGCCGCTTCAGTTATGAGAATCGATTAATTTTCAAACATAATACCAATCGCTGTTAACTATAGTATAAAATTGCCCCAGAAGTGTTATTTATCAACATTTTGTTCAACGAAATTTGACCGGATTGTCAAATATCTAACACCCAAAGGCATTTTAGAATTATCCGTTTTCATTCCCAATTTGGTCCGAGACCGTCGTCTTGGCGAATATTTGCCAGGCCGCCAAAATTTACATGTTTCGGGATATAACAAATTTCTAAAATCGATATCTGATCACTCTGACCTTTGATGGGTGGGATTCTAGACTCGAATCAAATATTTTTTACCCCCGATGTCAAAGAAATAGTAATTTCGGAGCGTTAATTCGGATTATCCATCTTTAATGAATGGACCATTAATTGTATAGAGTTTAAAATACGCTCATCCATGTATCTACGTCATCTTAGATTGGAAGTGGATGATTTTTGGTACATTCACAAGCACAATTGGATGAAACATATCTACATGCAGCATTCATGCATTGTCCAGTCATCGCATGCCAAATTATAAGTCACGTCGGAAAATGAACAGACCTCAACGAAAAACGAAAAGCCACCTCTGTGAGTGATACTCTGCTGCATGCATGTGCTATTTATATCACTTCGCGCCGGGGGGGGTCGGGGAAAAAATTCCAGACACTAGGTGCTTTTTTATTTTTTCCACCCTCTGGGTACCCACCACCCCATAATTTTTTAATTTTTTCCGATTCTGGGATAGGGACCCACCCCCTTCAAACTGCTTCAAATTACCATTTTACTTAGTTGTCCTGATCTTATCCGATCTGTGTTCTGTATCATGATTATAGAAGCATTCCTACTGTTTATTTACCAATGGGGCTGTAAAGTTTCAAAGCAATTCTCCAATAAATGTGGGCTGTAGGTTGTGCTGATGGATTCAAATTTGAAATCCAAGATGGATGCTGGCGGCCATGTTTGTTTTGAGCAAATTTCGCGGAAAAAAGGGAGGCTCCCATCTTGAGGTCACCCCGAAGATCCATATGAAGTTTGGTGACGATTGGATGAGAAATGTGACCTGTAAGTTGTGCTAAATGATTTTGTTCAAATTTGAAACCTCCCATCTGGAGGTGATCTAGACCCATCTACCGAATATCGCTGAAATCGGTTAATGTTTGTTTTAACACCTGTATGTTTTATTTTATTATGTTTTTTTTAATAGTTTATTTTTATTTGAAGAGTTTACATTTATTTTAAGAATCTATTATTATTATGTTATGTTTTCATTCATATCAGGTTGAATAAATTATTTTAATAGTACTATTTAAAACCTGAGCCTTTCCATGTCAATGTGCATTGATAGATCCTTGATGAAACATATTTAATAGATTAAACCTGTTCGCGCTGGATTTTCTGTGTATACTGAAGTCTGTATATAGTATTAGGTGTACTGATCTAGTTATTTTTATCACAGAAATGTGACAACCAAGCAATAACTGTGTTAATTTGACCGAAACACAGATATGCACCTTGCTTAAAGTCATACGAACCATCGTAAACCTTGACAAAGTCGTTGTTGCAGCCGCTATAGTCTACCTCTAAGTCGAGCTGCATAACCTCAACCATGATGTACGTCGAATTGCCCTGGATTTGCCATAAACATTCTTCAGACCTGCAAATACAATTCAAGTATATTTTTGGCTTGCATGCTGGTACTTCCCAATCGATCTTTTGAACACGGTGCATTCATTACCATCGGGCGAACGACACCCAACAATCCGGATCGTGTCTACAAGAAACCCGGATCGTGTTTACAAGAAACCCGGATCGAATGTTAATATAAACCCGGTTTTGTTTTGGTCATGTATCTTTGGTTAAACAAGAATTCTTTTGTGGTTCCAGGTTAATTAAAGCGACTACCATTGGGTGCACATGGGTCGGTCGGTCGGGTGTTTAAATTGGGGGGTTATTTATCCGCCAATTGTAATTCAAAGTTCGAAATTCACGATCTGGGAAAAAACACTCATCTATTTCCTGCTTTTCAGATATAAGTTTCAACAAAATGGATTAAACTTATTAAAGAGCCGTAATCATCATATTCAATAATGTTCGAAAAAAACAAAATAATGGTGAAAACAAAGGAGAACAGTTTTTTGTTTAAATGTGGCCATGTGACATATATTGTCATGTAGCTGTTGTTGTTTCGATGTCACAGGCCAAGATTGATGTTTATGATAAGGCCAGAAATTCATGTGATAATTGGCACAACTCGGGGGACAACAAGGGGTTTAACTATATCAATTTATCGGACCTACCGCATGTTCGAACTTGACCTGTGGTTTCTTGTTATCAGTCACATACTAAGATTTGAGTCGATCGAATAACGAATACTAAAATGTTGATGCACATAAGGACAGACAGATGGGCGGATGGACAGACTGATTATGTAACACGACCGTTTCTAAAATACGTATGAAACTGTTATCGCAGAACGAAGATAAGTGTGTCAATCTCCACCCCCTGGTCAAATGGTCCTGCTAATGTGATATGATGCGGTTGGGTCCTGCTGAATTGATATGATGCTGTTAACATAAAGTACAGTCTTTTTCGTGGTGTTCCGATAATCTGAACATATACAGGAAAAGTCGTTATGCGTATCAAACATTCAAAAACATATTTATTGAGAAATATTTTTAATTCTGGTTGTATTAGTTGTTGAAAATCGAAAATAATCAAGATGGTTATTCACGTCGTTTTAGAAACACCAGTTATTATTATATTGTTCAAAAATATATATGTTCTTGAATGTTGTAATCCCTCGGATTAGTCAAACACCGCGAAAATGACAAATTTAGAAAAAAATTGGTATTTTTCGTAAGGGCATCAGTTTGCCCTACCCGCATCATATCAATTCAACAGGACCACCAGCATCATAGCATATTAGCAGGACCACTTGACCAGGGGTGATCTCATCGGGATCATGGAGATTCAGGATCGGTTTGGAGAGTGTTAATTGATTGGAAGTTGATGGGTTTATTTGTACGCGCTCAAGTTAAAATGGGTGGCCCTGATCAATAGTGGACACCATTGTTCATCTCTGCGCCGTCCTACACCTTTTGTGTCATATTTATAATGTTCGACATGGTCCGTTATTATAGACACAGACACGCGACAATATTAATAGGCATCGATGTTTTATGCATGGCAATAATGAAACAAAATCCACCCACCGGAAAAGGTGCGCGAAGCACACCATTCAGACCAATCAAATCGCACGTTTTGCCAAAATTTCCTGGTATTTCAAATTGGATTTTCTCAAAATCTGTCCGGAATTTCTTTTTGAAATTTTGTACAAGCTATTATTGTGACACAATATTTAAAGGGACTCAATCCGATCAGACGGCCCCCATATCATCAGGTTACAACAACAACAACAACAACAACAGTTCTTCAAAATACGCTTTAGTTATCAGAATTGATTAATTATAACAAAATAATGCTAACCACAGTCAACTATATATATGGTAAAACAATTCCCAAAACGTGTTATTTATCAACATATTGTTCAACGAAATATGGCGGTATTATCACTTGATTGTCACGAAATTTGGCTGTATGACCACTTGATTTTAGAGTTATCCATATTCATTCAAGTTGGCAAATTGGTCGGTTTGACGAATATTTGCCCGGCGGAAAAAAGTACATATAAATAATTTCAAAAATCGATATCTGAACACTCTGAGCTTTGATGTGGGTTCCTTGATCGACTCGAATCAAATATTTGTTTTATCCCCGAATCCAAAGAAATAGTAATTTAGGGGTGTTTAATCGGATAGTGTATCTTTAAGAACCATCGATCACTGGTATATTATAACCTCATTTACTTTACTTTTATTCCATGAACAATATTTAAAATTTCACTGTTTTCCAAAACCTAACCAAGAACTTCTGTAAAATAGATTTTTTTTCAAAAGTGCAGTTCATATATCCATGATATAATATCTGAAGATCATGAGATGAGACTTAATTTTTCTTGATTGGTAAAATTTCATGATTATTTTCAATTAGAAAGGAAACTACCATAATAATGTTCTATATTTGAGAATGTTCATGTAATGCCTGTTGATCAATGAAACATTGGGCTGAGATGGGTTCTGGGTTATGTGGTCTTAACCAAGTTAAATCTGACCACACTATCTCTTATCACTATGGCCTAATTCAAATTGATTGTTCTCTGATTGAGTGGACCACACTGCATATCAACATTTGTTTTCACTGGGCTGGAATATTTGTGACTGCTTTATACTTCATTATAATATATGGGGGTATAATGCTATATTATGCAATTAAAAATCTGACTCAACATTATGATACAAATGAAGCCTCATCTCATATATATGTATATATATAGTGACAAGACAATACGCTATTTGGTGATTGGAGTGTTGTGTGAAATTGATAATTGTTCTAGCAGTTCTTGGTACCGAAAGGGACAAAAAATAAACTTATATTTTCAACCATTAAAATCCATTGTTTTATCGTCTCTTGCTAATTGCTCAGATTCTATATACGATGAAGATGATGATGATTTGTGAAATTCAAGATGTTTCGACAGATATAGACCCAGAGAAATTCTTTGTTGAAAATCTCTTGCCATGTTTGGCTGGATTTATGCAAAACATGCGACTCTCCCTTAATCTTTGTCGAGATGTTATGGTCTAAAGTTAGGCTATCTAGCAGGCAAGGAAACGCTCCGTTTGCTAAACAAAATTATTTATCATGTATATATGATATATTAAACTTGTATATTACTGCCAAAAAGGATTTACTTATTTTGAAAAAATAAAATATATTATCTTGGAAGTATATACTTAGAAAATCGCATATTCTTATAGTTAGAAAATTAGTTTCTTATAGAAATTCAAATTCTAATTTTTTTCTTACTTTTTTTTCTAAGAAAGGAATATAAATTGTTTCATGATTTCTTAATAGTTAGAACTAATTTCTTAAATCCTATCATGATCAGAAAGCGATACGAAAAAAATTCTGATATGTCAAGAAATTATTTTCACATAAACCTAGAAAACTAGAAAAGACTAGAAAATTTGTGAGTACACCTAGAAAAATTTCTTGTTCTTATATGTAGAGAAATATCTTTCTTAAACTGGAAATTATTCTAATACTTTAAGAAATGCACTTTTTTACTTTCTAGGTAAAAGTAAGAAAAACACTCTCAAATTTCTAGAAATATAAGAAAATGTGTTTCTTGCAATTTCTAACATTCAGAAAAGTTAATTTCTTATTTCAAGTAAGTGGTAAGAACTTTAGAAACATTTAGAAAAAGTTTTTTCTCAAAACAAGAAAAAGGTTTATTGACAGTGAAAAATGTGTTCCCAGCCATTTTTCTCACAACTTTAAAAGGAGACTACCTAAATCCGGCCATTTATAGGCAGCCATTTGTTTTATTCTCATTCAGATTTCCAGTTTCAACACATCTTCGTTCATATGACCTAAACAAACTATTGAAGTACTATATTTATATAACAAAGTTCACCCCGGATGTCATGTCTTCAAAGTCACTCATTTTGGATATTAAGAATAGTGTAGAATTGAACGGATTATGGCTCTTAACAACGACCATATCTATGAATTAGACTATTAGTGCATATGGTATTCAGTCTTGAGGGCAGTCAACTAAGTGTATAGTATGCATGTACAGAATGAGCCAATGGCTCCCGCCAGATTTTCGCATACAACAAGAACATAACGTACAATTATATTTATTTTAACCTACTTATAGATTTACTTTACTTTATGTCATTACAGGACACGCATGAGAACCGTCCAATAAGTTAACTGTTTAAAAAAAGAGCATAATACATACGCGAACTTATCGTGAGACACAATGAGCACACCCTCCCGCAACCATTCTTTATATTTCTGATTGATATTCCTTATTGATATGCCATGTTAACATATGGATAGCGTGCCAATATATTGTATGAATGCATGACTATGTTTTCTATATGTCTGCAAGTTAAAGATGCATAATCCGATTAAGCGCCCCTCAATTACTATTTTTTGGATTCGGAGGTAAACAATATTTGATTCGAGTCGAGGAATCCGCCTATCAAAGCTCAGAGTTATTAGATATCGATTTTTTAAATCTATGATTTTTCACCATCGAGAATTATTAGCGGTCCAGTCAACAGTCGACGAGCCGACAGTCTCGGACCAAACTGATGATGAAGATGGATAACTCTAAAATCAAGGGGCTTTCCATTGATACTAAAGCAAAAATTTCGTCGAACAACATGTTGACAAATAACACGTTTGGGGCAATTTTATACTATAGTTGACAGTGGTTAGCATTATTATAGTATTGTGTAGAAGGGAGCCATGGCCGCCAAATGTGGAATCATCACGATCTCCTAATACCACCCGAACATCTTCATGATTATAGATTTCTTGAAGAAAGAACAAGCGTCCCAAGAAGCAACCATCATCCAGCTGATAGCAGGTTGGGGGATCTTGTCGTTTAATCGCACGTATATATCTGTCTTTGTAAACTGAACATATACGCTTAAATATACCATGCACCAAAGAGGCAACGTTGATGTGAGTATATACCCTTCAATTATATGTTTTCTTGATTGCATGCATGGGTTACAATCTCAGCATTCACACATGATCAATCTGAAGTCGACCAGAACAACGGTCACCCCCATTTCGGGTGACGTGTGACAATAGGCCTCTGATTTACTTACGAGCCATACTGTCCTCCAATAGAGGGATGTGTCAAATTGCTGGGGCCTTCTTGAACCAATAATATTGTCGGGTTACTGTCTGCAGTGAGATTGCAATTCCCCAGAACTGAAACGATCAACACATGAACATTTATATAATAAATACACTTCGTTTCTTTCAATTGTCTACTGCATATGTGAGAAATAAATGTACTATACTCGGTAAAATTGTCCACTGCACAATAAAATAATAAAACAACACAACAATATAATGCGCACATATTTTGATGGAATTTACCATATATTTTTTTGAAAGTCCGCAACTATACAGCGTAACATCGATGTTCCATTAATGCGTGAATATTGAACAACTCGCCTAGAACCACACTAGAAGGGAAGATAACAATCCAGTCAGGCAATGATTCAATTATGAATGCACATTTTAAACAAAAAGTACACATCGATTCAATTTTATATTCAGAAAAACACGAAACCATGAACATTGTGTGTGACAATATGGGAATATATGCCACAAAATATAGTGAAAGACACAATATGAAACTTGAATGTACAGGACCCAAACGTTTTATTTTACTGTAACGGACACCCGATAATTTTCTTCATGTATACGACTCAAAATGTAACATATATATGAATAGCAGCACAATATACTCTTTCACATTGTAAAAGCATGTTAGCTGCGTTCTTATATAAAACTTGTAATGTTGGCTAGCTGTGGCACCCAATCCGTCATATATCGATTTACAGAAACCTGCCACGTTAGACCGTTGCAATACATGCTGGTTTTTAAGAGTAAGTGAAACACAATTGAACATTGAACAACTCACCTAGAACCATAATAGAAGGGAAGATAACGAACCAGTCGCGCAATGATTTCGTCAGCACTACCATATTTTATGCTGGACTATGTATCCGCATCTGTGAATAAAATGCGAATCTAAACGATATGCATGCTATGACAAGTTGTAGAAGAACACATCACACATTATATCATGATGCTGATGATGACGACGATAACAAAAAATGCCACCAAGAACGCGACCGCGACTTTTGGCCGAAATCGGAAGCTAAATATCCCCATCCCCAAAAAAATAATATATATATATATATATTTACTGCGTTTAGCTCTAAGTAGGAAAGTATTGACTATTTCATGTGACACTCCGCGGTGTCCGAATAAACTCCGCAACGGGCGCGATGTAGTTTGCATATACTTCGTGGTTTGTTGCTACCTGGCCTTGCGTTTTACTTGATTGTAAGGTTTGTATTTCTTCGAGCTACTGGATAGGGATTTTGAGCGTTTTCTGTTAAAACACGTTAAGGAGACTGCAACAACAACAAAAAACAATCTCAATTGCAAACTATCAATTTGAAGGGGAAAATCATTATCATCTACAGCAAATTGCTATATATTACTATATATAACAACACCTGTTACCCCCACAATATGGGAGATATGTTCTAATTGTGTAAAACGGTGGTTTTAAAAAATAAAAACACATTTTTTTACGTATGTCGATAGTGAGTTGACAGGAAATATTTGCACACAAAAAATGCATCATCTAGCTTTATAATATACTAGCAGGTTAGCCCGCCACTGGCGTGGTTCGTCTCATGGCTTTGTTCGAAAAAGCAATTACAACAGCTTCCGAGACACGTATGCTGTACCTAGGTGTAAAATTTTGTCGAAATCCGCCAGTTTTACCCGATTTGACCTTGAATTGATCATTTTCAAGGTCAAGGTCAGGTCGGGGTCACAATTTAACCCGTCCACGACACTTCCCGCACAAAAGTAGCCATAGGTAGCAAGTTTGAGCTCAATCGGTTCGAGTCTATAAAGGACACACACATATATATCATTTGTGGGTACCCGTTTCAAGGTGAAGATAACATCGGACGGAAAAACTGACCCGATGAAAATCTCCCCCGTCCTTGGAAGCCCTAAGTACGTAAGAATCACACAACACGCTCATGACTGCATGGATACAGTCACGCTCCTGGACCCAGACGAAAGAATCACATTACACGCATACGCTCTTTATCAACGACACTGCGGATACGAACGCTCTTTAACTATCAACGCGATTAACTCCACAGTGACAATTTTTGTGACTGGGAGTGGAGAATTGGTGCTGGGAGCTTCTCCAAAACGCCGCGACGACGCGTCCCGTGGGATTTTACCCTTAGGCCTAGATAGGAAGTTTGGTCTCTATCGTCCACTACTTGTATGCCTATACATCTCACAGTGGGCACTCCACTCATGATGCTTGACCTCCCTTGACCTCACACAGAACCATACAGCCACCTATGATCAACACACGTTTACATCTACACCCGTCTATGACAATACAACAATACAGGCATGCACTCCCTGTAAACATATTCATCTCACACATGACCATACAGCCACTACTTGTATGCCTACACATCTCACAATGGACACCCACTCATGATTCTTGACCTTCCTCTTGTATCAAAATTCATTATTGTTTTTATCCTAATGAGCCAGAATAGCCATAGATTATGATTCATCTCAGTTCCGTTAGAAAAGTTCTGCACATTTCCTTTAAAAAAAATGTAGCCAGAATCCCAAAAGTGTTTTTCGGCAAATTTCCATACTGCATCTTTAAAATTAATTTGGACATCCAAATATAATTTTTAGTTATCAATTGATTACCTAACATGTATAATAACCAATGAGCCACAAATTCCAATTTTCGGAACATCAGAGAATAATATTCCGGATATATGTGAAAAATGAACTTTTTACCCAAGTTGGTAGCCATTTTGGAAGCCATCTTGAGTAATGTGGTCTTTGAACACCTTAGTGTGACACATTTAAAATAGATTAAAATAATAAACACCTTTCATACCAAAGTTAGTTACAGTTTACGTTAAAAACAAAATGGTCCGTGCCTAAAAAGTGAATTTTTGCCGATATTTATGTCAAGTTTGTGAGAGTAAAATCCAATATTTCTGGTAATGTCAGTGGTTACAGTACTAAAAATTAACCAAGGTCAATCAGACGTGTTGCTTTTCAACGGATAATAGGCAGAATAGCCAATTTTATTCATCAACCACAACTTGTAAGCGATTGCATGGAGCGCTGGGGAAATATTTACAATTTTTCATATTTTGGAGGCCATTTTGGTGGCCATTTTGGTGGCCATTTTGAGCAATTAAGTAACTAATTAAGTAACAATTTTGGTTCCAATGACTTGGTATATTCACGGTTAAAATGGTATGCCTCGGTTACATAACACAGTTCTGCTCATTCCTGTTTGAAATGTGACTAGAATCCTAATTGTGATTTTTGTGTGAAAATTTATACCGCATTCCGAAATATTTTCTTTTCAAGCATCAGAAGGGGCTAGGACCCAAACAATTTCTTATTTCATTGCCCCAATGATCAGTTAATATAAAATATACAAAATAAAGTGACAATTCTCGAACAGTTCCAAACAGCAGAAACTGATATAGAAGATATTAGTGAAAAGTGTCATATTTTCCACTTCCGGTGGCCATTTTGGCGGCCATTTTTTATATATGAAATTTATACATACATATAAATAAGGAGTACTCAATTATCAATAGAATGGCATATCGCTCGACGTAATAACTCATAAACTTCGTAAGTAATTGCGAATTGAAATTTACCTGGTCAGATATTCAATGTTGGCAGCCATCTTGGATTCGAAGACCGATAACTATATAAAGACCCATAGCCAGATGGCAAACAACCGGCAAATTGAAGGACTGACATAGTTCTACAAAGATACCATAACCACCAAAAATCCGCATAGGTGGAGGGGGTCTACATGCAGCTCAAGCTCTATAATATGTGGCTAATTAAACTATGTATCCCTGCACGGTGCGGCAATTCCCATTGCTATATAAAGTCCGGGGTATGGTTCAATGACACCGCAGCAACGTTTTACGTTCAGCAGGCGGTTTTTATGTAAATGATGACCAACGTGTATATATTATACTATTTATAATTATAACTATTTATAATATTATTTAGGCCAATATATAAAAAAAATTCTTGAATTACATCCCCTCCCGACCCTATTTTTAGTCCCCTCCTCATTTTTTTTTTATTTGCATATCTTTTATACAAATTTTTTTTCTCATGCCTTAACTCTTTCATGGCGGGAGCTGCTCTGGTGCAGCATTATTTAAAGATATTATACCATTGTATTCTCTTATATATATGCGTACACTGGCTTACAAGATCAATGTAAATATTGTTAGGCCAATGCATTCTCTTATATATGCGAGGCGCCCTATGGGAGACTCGCATATATAAGAGAATGCAATATATGGCACAGGTTTTTCGAAAAAAATCAGGAAGCTCCAGTCATGGAAGGGTTAATCATCAAATTACATTGCAATGATCCATTAATCAGTCTATTTTGATCAAATTGGACAATCTAATTCACCTTGTAATATGTAAGATAGGATACTGCTTCAATATCTAGAACTGTCCATGGTCATTTATGTTAGGTAGAATAAAGTATAAAAAAATAAAATTCGCCCTCTCGCCCCATTTTTCTAAAAAAAAGTTAGATGTAAATTTAGCAATTTATTTATATTGACCTTATATATATTTTTTTTAGTTATGTGTTAAAGTGTATTGCATTGTGTTATTGCGTCTCACAATTGATTCACGCTGAATATTGGGCTATTATCCAATAAACAATTATAAGCATATATCTTGTTTCCGTCAAAACTTGCAACAACAACAACAACAACAATAAAAAACAATAAACAGCAATATTTCTATAAAAAAAATTCTGCTTGGAGGTACTTTTGGAATATTATTATTACAAAAAATATCTCTAGAAACGTAACTCGATAACCCGAGATATTATCTGGAGATAATTAGTCGAGATCTCAAGATGTTATGGCGCTATGTCGAGATAATATCTCGAGAAACGTACTCAGGATAAATGTCGAGATCTCAAGATAATAATATCGAAAAACATATATCTTGTTTCCGTCAAAACTTGCGACAGCAACAACAACAACAACAAAGAACAACAACAACAACAATAAACAGCAACATTTCTACAAAAAAATAATTCTGCTTGGAGGTACTTTTGGAATATTATTATCACAAAAAAGATCTCTAGAAACGTAACTCGGTAACCCGAGATATTATCTGGAGATAAGTTAGTCGAGATCTCAAGATGTTATGGCGTTATGTCGAGATAATATCTCGAGAAACGTAACTCCGGATAAATGTCGTTATCTCAAGATAATAATCTAGAAAAACTGTCTTGACCTTGTCGCAAATCACCCATGCACCATATAATGAACATATTTTCATGGAGAAAAATATGTTTCATTTACTGCCTTCAGTATTGTGTACTGCACTATATATACTGCTTGATGTGGTATTGAGCTAAATTCATTACACATGCAAAGCTGTGGATTATTAAAGTCACATCAGTTGTATAAAGGTTCGTAGTCGGGCGATGTTTTCGTATATTGAAGCAAACAAATTACCAGGAACGTACGCTGGGTTCCATTTAAAAAGTATTCGAGGTTCTATTACATGCAACAGTTGGAAATTTGAAGTATGAAGATCCTAAAATTAAATATAGTGACTTGCTCTACAGTGACTTGCTCTCAGCTTTTTACATGTCAAATTTTCTGGTGCCAAATTATGTTGAATATTCTCGTAAAACAACACAGACGATGGATTATCCTAATCACAAATAACTTATAGACACAACTATATACCACCGTAAACAGGAAATCGATTATAACCTATTGAGACGAAGGAGTGGTATTGTGGCATATGTTTGTGGAAATGCCGATGCACTCTCCAGTGTCATCAAAGATGCTAATGGAGACGGATGAGATCATCAATTATCATTCGATTGTCAATATTCGGTACTTCCCAATACATACAACGTTCTCGGAATGCAGCGGTGTGCATGCTTTCGTGCACTTTCCCTTTTTTCGAAAACAAAAGTCTTTTGGAAAAAGTAATTCCCATATATTGGGAGGTCCACAACCCCCTATGAGACACCCCTGCCCTTCATAAAACATTCTTGGAGAAACGTTCGCTATATAGCTCGGAGACTCACTAAACCCCATATATATAACACCGCTGCTCTTCATATTGAAAGTGTCAATGACACTGTAGCTCAACTTGGAGAGGGGATAATGTCCCAAATTACAGTCAGTGCAGCGATAATAAATGCGGAAAGTTTAAATGTTAAAACTATTTATTGATGCGATGATTCCAAGATGGCTGCCGTCAGCCATTTAAAAACAATTAATATCGTTCAAATTCGATAGGTCCCATCTGGAAGTGGTCCTGCACATGCCTGTACATATTAAAACAGTTCTCCAATAAATGTTGGCTGCAGGGTATGCGCACGGATTCAAATATGAAATCCAAGATGGCCGTTAGTGGCCATGCTTATTGACGAAATTAAATTTAGAAAACATCGATGGATCCCATCAAGTGGTCACCCCGAAGATCCATATGAAATATTTAGTGACAATCGGATGAGGTATGTGCAAGGCATGTAGAGTATGGCGAAGGGTTTATTAATAGAATAAAATCCAAGATGGCCGCTGGCGGCCATGCTTTTCAACTAAACTCGGAGACAAAACAATTGTGGTTCCCATTTAGTGATCACGCAGGAGATCGGAATTTGGTGACGATTGGATGAAGCATGTTGGGTGTGTCGAAGTATTTAGTCATGCAAAGATTAAAATCCAAGATGACTGCCGGCAGCTGTGTTTTTCATCGAAAATCATTCAAATTAACTCCCATCTAGAGGTGACCCTAAACATGCCTATTAATTTAAAATAACAATTATCCAATAAATTCGGGCTTCATCGTATGCCGGTGCGTTCAAGTTTGATCCATATGAAGTTTGGTGATGATCTGATGAGATGTGTGGTCTGTAGGGAGGGTGTGCCAATGGATTTAGTCATGTAAAGAGTAACATCCAAAATGACCAATGGCGGCCTTGTTTTTCAACGAAATTAGGGAAAAATATGGCCCACATCTAGTGGTCGCCCATATAAAGTCTGGTGAATATCGGATGAGGGATATATATCGTATGTAGGGTGTGCCACAGGATTTAGTCACGCAAAGAGTAAAATGCAATATGGATGCCGGCGGCCATGTTTTTCATCGACAATCTTTATAATCGATAGCTCCCATCTAACGATGATCCTACACATGCCTCTAAATTTTCTAAACAATTATCCAGTAAATGGATTCAAATTTGAAATACAAGAGGGCTGCTGGCGGTCATGTTTTAAAGGTACTCAATCTGATAAAACTCCTCTCAATTACTATTTCAATGGCTTCGGGGGTCAAACATATTTGATTCGAGTCGAGGAAGTCACCCATCAAAGCTCAGATTTGTTAGATATCGATTTTAGAAATCTATTATTTTTCATTATCGGGAATACTATCTGGCCCAGAACTCAGTCAAAATTGCGTTAAAATTACCACTTGATTTTAGAGTTATCCATCCTTGTCTGTTTGAATAGATTTGGAGTACACATCCAGAGCAGATTACGGCAGATATTAGTACTCATCTCGAGTTAATAACAAATTTCAAAATTCAATATCTAATAACTCTGAGCTTTGTTTGATGGGTTCCTCGACTCGAATCAAATATTTTTTACCCCCAAAGCCAAAGAAATAGTAATATAGAACCCTCTGATCCGAATGTTGTTGTTGGAATCTGTTGAGATGGGGACCCTCTTTACGGATTGAGTACCTTTAAATGAATTTCGGAACAAAAATCGATGGCTCCCATCTAAAAGTCACCCCGAAAATTCGTATGATGTTTGGTGACGATCTGGTGAAGTATTTGGCATGTATAAGGTGTGCCAAATTATTTAGTCATGCAAAGAGTAAAATTCAAGATGGCCGCTGGCGACCATGTTTTTTTTCAGCGAAATTCTGAAACATTTGATGGCTCCTATCCAGTATAGTTGTCCAAATGATCGATGCAAAGTTTGGTTACGATCGGATAAAGGATGTGGTCTGTTCGTGTGCCAATGATTTAGTCATGCAAAAAGTATAATCCAAAATGGCTGCAAGTGTTTTTCTACGAAATTCGTTCAAATTCGATAGCTCCCATCTAGAGGTGATCATAAACATAAACATCTTGTAAATTTTCCAAACAGTTCTCCAGTTAATGCGGACTGCAAGATGTGCCGATCGATTCAAATTTGAAATCCAAGATGGCTGCTGGCGGCCGTGTTATTTGTGAATTTCGAAACAAAAAAATCGATGGCTCCCATCTAGATATCACCCCGGAGATCTATATAAGTCTGGTCGCCGGCGATCGGATGAGAGATGTAAGATGTAGGGTATGCTGAAGGAAATTGTTGACGGACGGACGACGGACCAACCCATGACTTTGTCAAGTTGAGCTGAAAACGTTTTGAGACAGACTAACCCCATATATATATACATGAGAGGTCCATAAAATCCCCTATATAGAACGCACATTCCCGTCATCCTGCTTCCAAACTCAGCATAAGGCGAGCTGACTTTAAAGGTACACAATCCGATTCGATGGTCCCCATATGTCATCCGATTCCAACAACAGCAACAACAACATTTCTTGAATTGCCGCTACAGTCATCAGAATCGATTAATTGTCAAAATAAAATCCTAACCACTGTCAACTATAGTATAATATTACCCCAAAAGTGTTATATATCAACATTTTGTTAAACGCAATTTGGTATCGAGAGTATGTCGGTCAGCATTCGTCGCATATTTGCCAGGCCGCCAAATATTCCAGGTGGTGAAAAATAACAGATTTCAAAAATCGATATCTGATAACTCTGCACGAGCTTTGATGGGTGGGTTCCTCGACTCGAATCAAATATTTGGGCTTTAATTCGGATTATGCATCTTTGCCGTATATATACTGATTTATCATATTGTCGAGATCGGTTAGGTTTTCGACACATATACATGGTTGGATGTTACGGATGCGTCTTATAGCGCCACATGCAAACCAAAATCCTGAGTTGTATATGCTATATAGCTAAGTACTAACATTTACAGAAAAATTCACACCCTGATTTGATTTTCATAAATTAATTAGCAGTTATATACTGGCCACGGAGAGGAACCAGGACACACCGGGCCGACCATGGTTCAGCCGGTGTGAGCACATTTTGAGATCTTAAAATGAAAATTAATAAATCATGAATGCACAATATTTTATTTCAACTTATCTTTTATCGCATGCGCACGGCATCTAGACTGGCCTCAAGCTGTCTGAGTGTTGGCTATTTCCAACCTGACACCCCCTAAGGTTGTAAGATTTCCAAGTGAAAGCCATTTCAGTCCAAAATGTTGACAAAAAGTAGAAAAAACATGCAAATGTTGGTCTAAAACAACAAATGTCCCATACCACTAATAAACTGTTGAAAAATCAAACTATGAAAACAATTTCAACCTATTGTTGGTGTGAAATTTCCAACTAATGTCGTGTCAGGTATGAAATTTCCAACTGTTGAAAATTGTGACGAAATCTGACACCCCCTGTCGCCACGTCTCTGTTTCCATGGTGCTATCATGGGTAAGATCCCAGTTTGTTATATAGTTACGAGGACGTTTTCACCCGCGAGGCTCATTGTTTTACCGCGACTACTATGTCGCCCATATAGCCACGGAACAAATTGAACAAAAGCTCTCAGACCCGACAAATTGAAAAGTTTGAAAAATATCCTTTAAGCATTATCTTTGCCGATGTTTGCATGATGGCGCTGGTTTCCTCCGGGTTTAATTGAAATGCAATTTGGTATTGATATGCGCCCTGTTGTAGTTCCCTCTTGTCCTGTCACACTGATATTTGTTTGGTGATGTGAGAACAGGCTGCAGAATCGATATCTGCAATGTAATAAGATATTTACTGAGTACTCAAGCAGCACGCCAACATCGTGTAACTATGTAACAAGGAACCCACATTCAACCTAACATGCGGACCACCAGTTTTTTTCAGCAATATTTGCACAACAAAAAATAATCTGAACCAAATAGAGCTCTACATACTGTCTCACTATTTTAGTGCTTCATTTGAATAGGGTGGATCCTAATCCAGACACAATTGTTTCTTTTGTTCTATTATAACTTAAATGATTCGGCTAGATTCGTGTGTTTTAGATTGGTCGAAAAGAGTTTACTCGTAATTGAAAAGTTCACATCATGACACATGAAATAAATGTTTTAGAATATAGAAGCAGTTAGTAGGTATGTGCATGCATGGTCAATTGATAATTCAATCGTGTGTCACACTTACATCTCTTATAGATATACTAGTACACCGTACTACTTACATGCATTAAATTGATCTCTGAAGGTTTTTTTTTATATTGATTGAAATTGCCCTATTTACTCTGCAATAAGGTATGCCCCATCATTCAGGATATATACTTGTATAATTTTCATATCTAATGAGCTAGTGTATCAATGTGTGTCGATGTTTATTTTAATATTTTTTATGTCCGACCAGGGGATTTGACATCTATTGCGCTCAGACCCTCGCTAATATAGATTCTCAAATCCTCATCACGGACATAAACAGTTTAATGAATTTTACGAGATAATTAACTTCAACCACGATTATGGGGATTTTTTAATTTACAGAAAATTAACATTTTTAACAGAAATGCCTCTATTGTATACGGGAGATTTACTAAAGTATCTGTCTGATGGAGAAAGACGGAGTTGTCTGCGATATAGCTTTATTTGCGTTATAGAGTTGTTGAGTTATTTTATCACGTTTAGTTAGATGCCACTCCGACTAAATACAAATATTATTCATGTATATCTTGTTTTCTGTCTCCGATCAGAGCGGTTCGTGAGCTGTTTATATGTGATCCATTTAGTCCACAGATTCTAGCCGCATCAGATCCGAATATATGTTCCACAGCTTGAATGCATTGCGAGCAAGAAACAAGGCGAATTGCTTAATATCATTTACGAAGTCGCGAATGGATGGCGGGATACATGCAAGAAATATCATCAACTGATCTATGGGGTTCAAGTTGTCAATATATAAGAAACTTGGTATACCGAAATCCTCCATGACGTTGAACCATATTTCAATTCTTGTTTCGGCTAAGGCCGGACACAAGAGAATTGCATGCTCGAATTCGTTTTCAAAAAGTTTATGACATATCCGACACTTCCCGTGTACTGGGGACAAGGCCCGGGCCAGGATTTTGGCTATTTCTAGAAATTCAAGCTTATGTTGAGGATAGCTTCTACATGCTAGCCAAAGAGGTGAAATTGACAGTGAACTATGATTATTTGCGAATGGGACTAAGGAATGTTCATTTCGTAATCTTGTCTGCCATGACTGTTCGTTTGATTGTTTGATTTTTGTTACTATGAGGGATTTCCATGTCTCCTTGGATGGGAAGTGTCCTTCTTCTAGAAATGATGTTAGATAGGGTGTGAGGTTATAGTTGTCAAGAATTCTCATGATTTCTGAAATAAACGATGCATTACAATTAGGTTGTTGAATGTGACTCTTAAGACGGAACATGAAAATCGTCTTCGATGTCTTTTCATGTGCCGTCCTGAAAGACATCCAAGCAGACTAAGTTTTCTCTTGTCAATAACTGCTGATAGAGAGGATAGTCCTAGCAAGCCTTGTACCACATCTGTGCGCGCCCTATAAGGGAGTCCTTGAATTTGTTTTAAGCAAAATCTGTGAACTTTTTCCAGTGAGTTTTCATTTGTCAAAGATATGCCGCAAAGGAATTCAGACCCATATAGGCCTTTGGGTAAAACTACAGTGTTGTACAAAGTATTTGAACTGAGGGGCGTTATGCCACCGCCATACATACCAGCGTTACTTAACATGAGATACGTAGAGCGTATTTTGTGGCATATGTGATCAGTTAGATGGTTGCCCATGTTAATGTTTTGTAATGGGATTCCAAGGTGTGTGACCTGATCTGATTCCGACACGTGTTCATTATTTATAATCCATACAACTGTTTCTCGGGATTTTTGTAAGGAAGATGGTTCATTAAAGATGACTACTTTGCATTTATCCTGGTTGTATTTGAATCTCCATTTCTGACTGTATGAACTGCATAGGTTAGAGACAAGAGAGTCATATCATCGGCTTGGGTTGGAGATGCGCAACACACAGAGCCCACTCGCAGACCATGGTGACTGTTTTCAAGTTGGAAAATTAGCTCATCGATGAAGATCATGTAAAATAAGGGGGAGAGTATACTTCCTTGACGCGTTCCCTGTTGTATATCGACGTATCGCGAAATCGAACCATTGAATTGAACAGAGCATTTTATTCCACTTAACAAAGAACTGATAATATGCCATATTTTACCAGTGAATCCACGTTGATAGAGTTTGAGCAGGAGACCGTGAATCCAAACTGTGTCAAATGCTTTACGGACATCTAAAAAACAAGCAAACAGTGGGCTGTGATTTTCGGCCGTGAAGGCGATACTTTCATGAATTATGAAGGACGACGTGAGGCAGCTAACACCTTTTTGAAATCCATGCTGTAGTGGATGTACTTTGATGAGATCTGTTGAAAAGGTTTCAAGACGGTTCAAAATAATTTTTTCTAAAATTTTATATAGAACAGGGAGCAATGTAATAGCACGATAATTATCGAATTGTTTTTTGGATTTATTGCCTCCTTTGAAAAGCGGTACCATAAGGCCGAGTTTGGCTCGTGCTGGGACATGGTTCTGCGAACTCCAAACAAACGGGAACACATGGCTCACATGGTCGGTTTGCGCATGCAACAATTTACGCTATTCTCCTGGATATAAGGGAGCGGAAACGGCGAGTAAAATACCGCAAAATATAACACCGGCGACCTTTTAGCAATTATAGAGGCTCGGACACAGTGTAAGTGTCCATTGCTTCAAATGTGCTTAATTCAGTGAGTGTGAACAGAATGGCCATGTGTCGATTGGAATGGAACATTGAGATGTCTCTCAACTCAGACCAAGCATTTTCGCCGATGTGAGGGGTTTTAACCCGTGCCAACCTCGTCTAGCTCTGACTGCCATGATCGTATCCACGACCCAACAACCTCGGCATTGTGATAGGAATTCACCGCAACATATTATATGGAGCTATGTATCGAACATCGCACCGGATATAATATATTTCAGCGCGTAATCGTGTTTCGTGCTGACTGATATGGGCCATGGAACAAAGTTACAAACCGTTAAAGATGCATTATCGGATTAAACACCCATAAATTACTATTTCTTTGGCTTCAGGGATAAACAAAATATTTGATACGAGTCGAGGAACCCACTCATCAAAGCTCAGAGTGATAAGATATCGATTTTTGAAATCTGTTATTTCTCGAGATGTGTACTTTGTTTCGCCTGGCTAATATTCGTCAAACCGACCAAATTGCGGATGGAGATGGATAATTCTAAACTCAAGTGGTAATACGGCAAAATTTCGTGATAATCAATTGATAATGCGACCTTTTTTCGTTGAACAACATTTTCATACATAACACGTTTTGGGAAATTTTGTACCATATATATAGTTGACAGTGGTCAGCATCATTTTGTTGTAATTAATCGGTTCTGATAACTAAAGCGTATTTTGAAGAAATGTTGTTGGTGCTGTTGTTGTTGTTGTTGTTGTAACTTGGTGATATGAGGACTGTCTGATCGGATTGCGTACGGCAACATTGAAAATAAATTGGACACGAGTAACTCAAACTGGTATTAATTGATAAACAGAATAGGTCTGCTCATAATTGTCTTCCAAGTACTCCGTTTACTGTCCAGTGTGCTAATTAGTATATGGCGCCATACATCATCACTGTCGATCAATATCTTTAGACGCGAAAACCTATATATGAGGTATATTAGCTAAGGACATCGCAATATCAATGTTGTCAGCTTCACCATCACACCAATCGACATAATACGTCTTTGAACAAATAATGTGATCTGACGATCGATCAAATCAATGATATACCCCACACATATACACATGTGGTTGCTTTTCTGCATATGACTGCATGGTATATAGGCATATATAGCAAAGAACACATGGACCTTCTCCTGAAATCAACAACGTCGTCTTAATTAGTTAGAAAACAAAACGACAAAATTATACTCGAGTATATCCCTTACGACTACCGGTGATCAGAGTAACGCTTTAAATTGTCAGTACAGATCCTGGTAATTCCAAGGGCGTCTGCATGTTTCACTCCGAGCATGCATTGTGCATAGGCAGGGTGTGTCGGTGTCTCGGTCGGCAACCAGAAAATCACAACTATTCCTGACCCTATATTTTTAATGTCCTTTCCATATATGCACGATACGAGACCGTCTTACTTGAAATCTGTGATATTTCCACCGGACCGCTGAGAAATTTCCTATATCACGTGGTAGCCTTGTTCTGGAAATTACAACCTCCCCATAATTTTTCCGTATCATGTATAGGACCCTCATTCCGGAAAAATATATACAAACCCCTAAATTCACCATACCATGCATGTTCCAGGAAATCAATTAAAGGTACGGTATAAAATGTTCTTGAGCATTAGTATTCTTGTAAAAAATATGTCCTTGCTAATGTGTTAAGTAACAAATTTAAAAAAGAGATCATACAATTTTGAGAGGGATTATAGAATTGCTGTATAGTCTTAATAATTGGTGCAAACACAAATATAACTATAGGATAGTAATGAAGATAGTAAGAGAGAATATATTGCTATAGGGAACCTAGATAATAAGGATACATACATGAGCATTTCTCATATTTCATTTCGGCCAATTTGGCCGGTTACTTCATGTGACTTTTTCATCTGACGTGTGTGTCGGATAATTGATCTGGAGGATTTATGTAAATGTTAGCCCAAACTACATTTCCAAGTAACGATGGTTTTGTTGTTTATTTTGAGGAATAATACCGCGTCAGATGAATTCAGCCCAAATATGTTAACAGTTGTCGTGTCAAACATTCGGCAGTAGGTTAGCGTTATTTAGTATTTGTGGATGTCCTTTAACATGGGGAAAATAGACTACTGCGCTTGAACGAGCATGTGAATTTGTCGTTTTTAATGTACAGCAACTTGATAATCAATAACAGAGGCATTCTCTGTCAAATAAGGTCGCTCTATTTACGGTATTAATTGCGGAACTTTCTAAAGTAAACTACGCGTAAACGGATACATACGGTAAATTATAGAATGTGCCGGAATCGGCCTAATCGCCCCATGGCCAACTCGCCCAGTCGACGTGTGTCAATTCGGTACCTACTATAACATGTACCCGAGTCCGATTTGGAATAAAAGATGTATACGGGTGTTATATAACGTTTGGTCCGTTGTTTCTCAATGAATATTATTGAAATTTGGTGTATATGTCCGGGCTGGGACATGGAATACAACAACGTTTGAATTGTTTTTAAATTTACAAATTTGTTGATTTTATTCAATTTTTTTTCGTTCTGAAAACACACTATAAAGTGTATATAATATAATAACGAACACGAGACATACATAATTTATAAGCTGTTAACAAAAGATATCAAATTCAATACATGACAAAGATGACTCAGTGGAGTTTATAAAGTGAACATAAAAACATTGAGGTAAGAATCTTTTTAAGGAATGCAACTTTATTTAATGATAATAAACACATAAATTAAAATAACAAACATGAGACATACATGATTTATAAACTGTTAACAAAAGATATCAAACTCAATACATGACAAAGATGACTCAGTGAAGTTTATAAAGTGAACATAAAAATATTAAGGTAAGAATCTTTTTAAGCATTACTAAACCGTTTAGCACAGACCACAGTCCACTTCACTCATCCGATCATCACCAAACTTCATATTTATCTTGATATTGATCTATCAGATGAGAGCTATCAAATATTTTTTTAATTTCATAGGAAAAAATGGTCGCCAGCGGCCATATTGCATTTACGTTATATTTTATCGCGTCATGTCGATATCTAGTATTACTTAGAAATTTCACCTTTCCAGATTCATAATTGCTCCATTGACTGTAACAGATGAAATTATTCCCCTCTTCGGATAGAGTGTCACTGAAACTTTATTTTGTCAGACTGTCTGTATAATCACTGATTATATATGGCAATAATCTGTAATAAGATGTAGCACTATTTTATTTTATATTTACATGCAGTGCTGTTTTTATACATCAATTCTAATCCCCCTAGATCATCATGTGATCGATCATACATCGCGCGAGGACCTGGTTGAATTAAGGGGGGTTTTATGGATCACTTCTGTCCTCAAGCTAGATTATACTTATGACATTTAATGACATGTTTCTAACGTGGAGGGTTAGATATGCTTGAGAAACCACCACTCTTTAATTCACACCAAGTTCTCAGCTGTCATGTTCGGATATTAGAACCCATAGCCATGATATATGGTTTATTTTGTGTATACTAGTAATATAGTTATTTTCAGTACCTTTATATACCAGTACTGTGTATAACAATGCATATAAATTAATACATGTATACATGTATATTGATTCAACGGATTCAGTGGTTTTGTCCATCAGTCTATCAAATTTGCGGGGAAAACATGGCCACAAGCAGTACACCCTGCTAAATTTCGAATTTGAATCAATTGGCGCACCCTGCAGCCAGCTTTTATTGGAGAACTTTTTCTTATGTGGATATTTTGGGTCACCGCTAGATGTGAGCCATATTTTGTTCTCAAACTGTCCTTGTGAAGACATCACTGCCAGCGGTGATCTTCAATTTTACTATTTTTATGGCTAAATAATTTGGTTGATCCTACAGACGACACCCTTGTCCGATCGTCATCAGATTCCACAATTATCTTCTGGATAACCAGGGTGAGAGTAATCTAATTTTCCCGAATTTCGTTAAAAAACATTACCACAGGCAGCAATTTGGTATCTTACTCTTTGATCCTCTTTTGCATGACTGAATTGTTTAGCAACTGTACAGACATATCCCTCATCTGGTTTTTATATACATGTATATCTCTGCATGCGGATAGCCAGTATTACGTAGGTACTTCAACTTTCTGCATTCCTGTCATCATTTGAAATATAAAAATTTACCTGATACATGCACCCTTCAAAATTTGTTTCGTCGTATCTATTTTAATGACCCGTATGGTAATATTGATACAGATATATTTGTCAAACATTTCTTTGTACAATATACAGGTATTTAGTTTGTAACTAAATCTAGAAATATATAATAGTAGCTCGTGGACCCCACTTCGTCCGGGATGTTCCCCTCTGATTTTCGGAGAAATGCGCGATTTAACCTTGAATTGACTATTTTAAAGGTGACGGTCATGTCGGGGTCACGATTTGACCCGTCCAAAACACTCCCCGGACAAAAGTCACGACAAAAGTACCCGTCGAAATCCGCCCGGCTTTATACCCGATTTGACCTTGAATTGACAATTTTGAATGTCAAGATCAGGTCAGGGTCATGATTTGACCCACCCGAAACACTCCTGGGACAAAAGTAACAGTAGGTATCAAATTTCGTTGAAATACTTCCGTTTTACCAGATTTGACCTTGAATTGATCTTTTTGAATGTCAAAGTCAGGTCGGGATCAAGATTTGACCCGTCCAAAATACTCCCTGGAAATAATTTCCCCTAGGTATCAAATTTCGTCAAATCTGTCCGGCAGTTTTCCCGGCCATAGCTAACAGACAAACAGACAGACAAATGTCCAAAATATATATTAAACTAGCTGATGTACTCGACTTCGTTCGGGCTAGTTAGGGATTTTTTTTTTGATCGCCTCCATCTGGACAGTACCCAGTATATACAGCGTCTGGCCAAACTATTGTTCAATTGGTCCAGAAACATGCCTATATCAGCACGTTCGAGAACATGGTCCCACGTGAAATTGGACCCGTCCATATTGCTCCCGGGATCGAAGTAGTCCTACACACAAATTTTTAGTCGGATCGGTCAAGGTCCAGAAACATGCCTATGAGCGAGGTCAAGTTAACACGTTAAATACCAAATGCGAGCAGTGTTAGAGTCTATAACACATACACACATGCATTCACGCATACACACATACATACATACATACAGACAGGTGTTTCAAAATGTATAATCGATAGCTACAACAATTCTATGGTAGATAGTTCACGGCCGACCTGATGCATGCATCTTAGTTTTCTTGTGTATAATGGCTGAGGATAAAGCATTACCTACTGACTACGTTTGTAGTGTTCAGGGTCGGAGAATTATTCAGCACTGAAGATATAGAAAATATGCCTATAAATGCTTTGAATTGTTTCTAATTGCATATATATTTCACAAGTTATTATCAGTTCTGCTACACGCGGGGCACACATTAGGGAACATGAAAATACCAAAGCAAAGAAGTTGAGTAGTGGGGGTGGGGATACACGAGGGGTCCTACCAGTCCATGAACTATATTAAATAATCATGCGGAAGGAATACCAATAATGTAAGCTTGATGAAAGGCACCATAAATCTCAGAAAATCACTCAGAACTCGCTAATTATTCTTGTCGAAAAAAGGTTCCGAATCTATATCCACAGGTTACCCGAACCAAGTATATCAGGGCGTTCTCTAATGTGGTGACTAGCCCTGGCCAGATGATGAAATGGTCGCCCAATCTCAGTTTTAATTATATAATTTTCCATCTGCTGTCTGTTCCAATAACAAATAACAAGTAGGATATTGAAGAACACACCGACATAATACATGTATTATTTGCAATGGCAGAAACGGGAGTCCAGAAATCAAAAGTTTTTATCCACACAATACAAAGATAAGTGCTTGTTATGTAATAACGAGCAAGCTTTGTTCATTTCCTGAGCTTGTTATTATATGAGTAGGTCCCAGAAATGACATAACTATAATTATTTCCACCCAAGGCTGAACATCATACAATAATACAGTTGATCTGCATATCTGTAAATACGAGAAGAATTTAATGAGCTGGCATTGGCATCACTACACATGGGTAATTGATGGTAAACTACTACAATGAAAACCTGCGGCAACTGATGGAATTACCCTTTTTCAGTGCATTTTTTCCTCATCAGAAGCCGGACCCACCGCATGATATCGTGTTATAAAAGGACAACTATTGCAATATTGGATCATAATTCGCCTTTAAACGTGAATTTGGAAGAAACACATTGTAAAAATCTGCGATAGCGGCTCGGAACCACATGCAGTAACCCAGTGGCACCCACCCATGCACCGTATATATATACCACGCATGAATTCTGACAGTTATTCGCGACCCCTCTCCTGCATGGTTTCAGAGAAAATGTGTATGACATACTAAAATATCATACACTCGATTTAATTTTCATCGAAACAGCGATGAACGATGACGGCGGAGATTATGCAGTCTACCCTGCTGCTCGACGTGATTAGTGTAACAATAACATGATTTTGGAGAGCATTACGGTTTGTTTATCGGCGACATGACATGCATATTTAACAGCCCAACATCCTATGTTATTCCCGGGACGAAGAAATAAAAGCGTAATGTCCGAGAAACTATTATCACTCGTGTATCATGACCTATATGTATTGTCATATCTATAATTCATGTCATTTGTTCCTAAAATATTAACACCATGCCACTGCCAAAAAAAAAAGAGAAGATTTTCTAGGTAAGAAAATAGTTCTTATTTTGAAATTTATTTTCTTATTTTTAAGAATAGTTTTCTTATTTGAGAAAAGTCGAGCAAACGTTATTCACCTGTAGCACATTTTCATATATCTAGAATTGTGTTCTAGACAATAAGACAATTGTTCTAGGTTACAATAAAACCTGATAGAATTGTTTCCTAGACAATAAGACAATTGTTCTAGGTTACAATAAAACCTGATAGAGAACAAGAATTTCTTTTCTGATTTTAGAAAAAAACGTTTTAGAGAACAAGCAATTTGTTCTTGTATTAGAAAAAGTGATAATGTCATTTATCGCATCAAGATTTTTTTTCGGATATTGGAAAAATGAATGATTTAGAGAAGAACAATTTTAAGTTAGCACATTTAGACCACTGAATTTTTGTTTAAGTACATTTGTTTAATAATACATCACATTTTATTTGATATTATATCGTCATCTAAAGTGCAGTAATGTTCAAGAATAAAACTATTTTCTCGCCGGCAACCCACATTCTAAACACTGCACACGTGCGTACTGTCATAATTTATTCAATAAAATGCATGGTTTCTTAAATAAGAAAACAAAACCCCTACAAAATCTGCTTTCTTGTCTGACAAATATGTTCTGGTATGTTAAGAAACCATAATTTCTTATTTTAAGAAAATGAAAAAAAAAAAAAACATGAAATAGCTTTTTTTGTATAAGAAATAATGCTTTCTTGTGTAAGAAAACGTGTTTTCTTATTTTAATATATAATTTCTGAAGACATGTTTTCTTAGATAAGAATATGGTTCTCTTATTGTTTTCTTCATTAAAAACATATTGTTTTCTTCACTAAGAAAATATTATCTTAATATTATCTCTGAAATCAATCGTATTTTCTTAGTGACGTAAAATATTTCCACAACTAAGAAATTATTTGTCTTCAGAACGGAATTTTCTAAAAGAGCCAGGGATGAGTGCAAAATACACTCATGTGCTCTATGAACGATCCAAACAACATGGTGATTATAATGAATATGAGTTTATGGCTCGAGCCATATAATCTTAATTTCACTATAATTACCATGTTGTTTGCATCGTTTATAGGGCAAATTAGTATATTTTGCACTCACCCCTGGCCCCATGAGATGGCCCCCATAAATGCATGGATTTAGTATACAGTCCCCCTTTGAGTTTATTTTTCTCAAAATAAGAAAATTCTTTTTGGCAGTGCAGGGATGAGTGCAAAATACACTAATGTGCTATATGCACGATGCAAACAACATGGTAATTATAGTGAAAATGAGAAATGCATGCTACAATCAACGCAATATTACAAATAAACAAATACAAACATTTTGTATTCACCCAACCTGACCCATCCATCTGTTTGTGTAGCCAACAGGAATAACTAACAACATCCCAATTGATTCCCCAGTAAATCCTGCATATTTTTCAGTGATATTTACTCAGAAAGTTTTTCCTACGAGAATGCATGATTGTATTAAGTCTTTCTTAACAAAGATTTTTTTTTCTTAACTTAGAAACATGCTTTCTTAATTATAAGAACAACTTTTAAAAATCGTCAAGAAATATTGTCTGTCACTCCCAAGAAAATATCTCTTATTTTAAGGAGGCGCCCTATTCGTGAAATTTCAAAAACTCAATTTCTAACTATCGATTTGAAGGAGCAAATCAGTATCCTTCATAACCAATGTATGCTATAGTATTATAACATTATAACAACACATTTTATAATTAAAAAAAAGTGGTTTAAAAAAAAACATATTTGTCATGTATAGGTCACTATAGAGAGTGTGACAGTATGGATTTACAAAAATCCCCACTGCATTAGCTATCGTATTATACCAACTAGGGTCTACACTCGGTCTACTATCTTAAATCATGACTGTCTGCAAGAAAATAAGTCAGAAAGTCTTCATTTTATTTTGTAGTTTTTTGTAGCCATTTGCAGAACTTTTTTTTTTAGGAAATGTCACCATAAAACAACAAATTTTTTGAAAAGATGAATCAGTATTGAGTGCAATATGCAATGAAAATTTGTTTTATTTATTTTCTCGCAGACATTCATGATTTCAGATAGAAGATCGAATGTAGACCCAAGTTGGTACAATAAACTCGATAATGCAGTGTTTTTGCAAATATGTCCTGTCAAACTCTCTAGTGATCTAATGATGTGTTAGCTCAAGAATATCATGAATTGAATTTAGATCATAATGATAATGATGACAATTAGTCGCAAGTAGACAACGCTCAAGCTGCCCAAAGCTCCCATTCAAGTTCCAAGTCAGGCACCACGGCCAAGCCATCCGTTAGGGTCATCAACCCACATATTTCCCCCATGCTACTCTAGAGTTTGAATATGTCAATTCAAATATTGAATTTAAGAGTCTCTCACAATTCGTAGCTGGTGAACTTGAAACTATCACCAGGCCAGGTATTTCTGTTTCCGAAAGAACAGGAAAGACTAAAGATGCATAATCCGAATTAACGCTCGCAAATTGCCATTTCCTTGGTTTCGGGGGTAAACAATGGTTTATTCGAGTCGAAGAAACCTCCCATCAAAGCTCAGAGTGATCAGATATCGATTTTTTAAATTATTTTTCACCACCGATAATTTTTAGTGGTCCAGTAAAACGTCGACGAGAAGACGGCCTCGGACCAAATTGCGGATGAAGATGGATAACTCTAAAATCAAGTGGCTATTTTGTGTCAGATATCTGACAAACGGGCAAAATTTTGTTGAACAAAATGTTAACAATTAACAGGTTTTGGGCAATTATATACAAAAGTTGACTGTGGTTAGCATTATTTTTGGGTAATTAATCGATTCTGACAACTGAAGCGGCATTTCAAAAAAATTTGTTGTTGGAATCTGTTGACATGGGGACCATCGAATCGGATTGGGTACGTTTAAACCTGCTGAAAAAGATTTCAAATTACCGTTCTATATATGATTGGAAAGCTCTGTTGACTTTCTGTGCCGACTGGCTACGACGCATATAGTTGGAAATGAATCAGTGGCCACTGTGGGTTGATGATCCTAGTATCATTGAGTTGCCTTTATCTATATCTATATTTGCGAATGTCTGTCTGTCTGTCTGTCTGTCTGTGTTCTATAGAAATTCACAGGGGACCATCTAGATGATGCCAAATGGGTCTACTAGGAGTAACTTTTTACGAGAAAGATAATGGTCGGTGTTAAAATTTTCTAAAGTGACGCCGTTGTTGTCAGGTGCAGAAAAGGGGGAGGGCAGAAAATAAAATTGTCAGCGATTGCCACGAAACTTATATATAATCATCCCCATAATCTGAGGAATCTAATGGTGTGTTTTAAATATGGCAAAAGTCGCGCCGTTCGCGTCAGGGGTGCCCGGAATGGGGAGGGGCAGAATTTTTTTCTGTCGCCGATTGCCACGAAACTTACATATAATCATCCCCATGATATTAAGAATCCAACGGTGTGGTTTAAATATGCCAAAAGTGGCGTCGTTCGAGTCAGATTTGCACGAAAGGGGAGAGGGGCACCAAAATTGATAAAACTAATTTTTGCGCCGATTTCCACCAAATTGATATATATTCTTCTTCATGATACAATGAATCTAATTGTGCGATTTAACAACGCCAAATTATTGTCGTTTGGATGAGAGATTGGGAGGGGGTGGGCACTAAATTTGATAATAATTGGTCGCCGATTGCCACCACACTTATACAAAAGCATCCCCATGGTACGAGGAGTCTAATGGTGTGGCTTATATCTGTCAAGTGTGGCCTCATTCGATTCAGGGGTGTATTGAATGGGACAGGGGCACCAAAATTAATGCACTTTTTTTTTTTTTTTGGCGCCAATTTCCACCAAATTAATACACGTTCTTATCCATGGTACGAGGAATCTGATCGTGTGCTTTAAAGACGCCATAGTGGTGCTGTTTAGGTGAGAGATGGGGAGGGAGGGATTGGCACCAAATTTGATAAAAAAAAATTGTTTAGTCGCCGATTATCACCAAACTTATAAACAATCATATCCATGATATCAGGAGTGTAATTGTGTGGTTTAAGGATGTCACAAGTGGGGCCATTCGAGTCAGTGGTGTATAGAGATGAGAGGGACATTATATCTATATGTTTAGTGCCGATTTCCACCAGATTGATACATATTCTTCTCCGTAATACGATGAATCTTATCGTGTGGTTTAGACACAACAAAGTGGTGCCCTATGGGTGAGAGATATGGGGACCTTCAATATGATACGAATTTGTATACTCGCCAATTTTCACCAATTTCATATATATGCATCTCTAATCTCTAATGAGTCTTAGTGTGTGCAGCTTGAGTCCGAAATAGGGACGGGAGGGTCTCCAAAAACTGATCCAGATAATTTTAGTACCAATTACCATCAAATTCAGACACGTTCTTCTCAAATGATACAAGAAATCAAATTGTGCTGTCTGTCTGTCTGTCTGTCTGTCTGTGTGTTCTATATATAACTTCACGCGGTACAATCGAAGAGGCAAAAGCTGATACAAATATATTTGGCACTAATTTCCAACAAATTCATACATGTTTTTATCTAATGATATACCATGAATTAAATCACATTTGGTGTCGTTTGCGTCACGGATGGCGAGCGGATATGCACTATTATAGATAAGATTGCTATTCGCCGATATCCACATATAAGTTATATATAGTCACCCAGGCCATCTCCATATCATTTTAAGGAAATTTGGGCGTTCACATTTCACAATCCCTACAAATGGTAACCCACTTATAAGTCACTTGAACAATTATATCTTCTTAACAGTCATATTTATATGGGAATGGCAATCAAGGCATTCACACAATGAGCTAGCAAAAAGAGATAACTAGAAGAAGCATTAAACGTATATTTATCATTCTATTGAAGAGATACATATATTCGTGCAAACTGAGAGACCTCGAACCGTCAGAGGATTGCATATATATTATAACAAAATTGAGTCTGTTCCATTCAATACAGTTTCCACAAAAAAGTTACAATTTGTCAGGATATGTGGAAGGCCTGTTCAAAAATAGTGGTCACAGTGTGCAGTCAAATATAGTTTCTTCTGATATACAAGAAAATGCAGTTAGTAGCACAATACTTTTCAGGATCCTCCCAATACTGACATCTGACAAGGGGTTTAGAACAGACTCATCGACTGACATAAACAACTCAAAATATCGCTCTGTGTCTGGCAAATGTAGCTGATAAGCAGGCGCAGCAACATTTCGTTGAAACTGAGAATATTTAGCCAATATATAGCACCATGAACAGAGGAGCAACTGGAAATTTCTTTGAAACATCTATATCTTCATGGAGATTTGATAGCCAGGTATCCTCGAGATCTTAGTCCAACCCACTAGATTGATTGATACATATCAATATGTAAAACCCAATTGTCATCTTTTATTTATGCGAACTAAAGACTTTATGATGTCCATGTGGCATATTATAACGTCTGACGTATACGCAGTTGTAAATAAATAAATACATCATTATTGGTGGAACGGATTAATCGCGATAAACAGAATGACAATTGACAAGGTGGGCCACTACTTATATTCCATGACTGTAATAATCATGTTTTGCGATGCTATTTGAATATACAATTTATGAGAAAACGTATAACACTTTGAACAAGAGTGTTCTCTATCCCCAACAAATATCCACAGCATACAGATGGTTTCACATCGCATTAACCTGGGCAACGCCGGGTAACCCTGCTAGTATATAATATAAGCACACAAGTGTTAGAGCCATCCCCTTCTTGTGGCCTGGGAGTTCAGTCGTTGTTTGCAGTCTCGCCCTCACCGCGCACTGGATTAGAGGCAGACTAGAACAGTCGAGCACATCTGTGCCACATGTTGGCGACAGAACAAGGAGAGGAAGCCTCGCCCAGAGTCTTCTTGTCCTGGTCATGCTAAATCATGCTACGGCAGTTGAAACAGTTAGAACGAAAGCCCAAAATTTCATGATCACATGAACACACAATATGACTATTTTCCTACTAATATGAATATTTTCCTACTAATATGACTATTTTCCTATTAATATGATTTTCACACTAATAAGGACAATGTTCACAATAATGTGACAATTCTCAAACTAACATTACAAGTTCACGCTATTAATATGACAATTTTCACACTACTATAGTAATATAACTATTCCACTAATACATTAATGTTATAACATAAAAGTTACAGGGCCGCATTACATAATAATACAGTGTAATGCCATTGGACACTAATTTGAAATTTATAATGTGTTGTACTAAATTCTGAGTTTCCCAGTTCATACATGAGCTAATTAATTAATATAACATTTCTCACTAATATGACACTAACACTAGTATTATAAACTCACACTATATGATAATTTCACACTAATATGATAAGTTCACGCTAGTTATAATAACTTAACACTAAAATATTAATTTTACCCTAATATGATAATTTAACACTATTGAGTGATAATCTCACACTATTTACCATGATAATTTACACATTTGACTATTATAATTTCACACTATTGATTTATGATAATTTCTATTGACTAATTTTACATCAAATACTATTTTCACAACAATACTATTTTCATAACAATACTATTTTCACAGCAAATACTCTTTTCAATCAAATACTATTTTTCACACTAAAATATTGATTTCACAATAATATAATAATTTCACACTATATGAAAATATCACACTATGATGACAATTTTCACACTTTTTGACAATTCTCACACTAACATGACAATTTCTAGACTAATATGACAATTCTCACACAAATATGACAAATTCACATTATTAATATGACAATTATCACACTAATATAACATTTCTCACAAATATGACAATGTTATAACACAAAGCTACAAAACCGAATTACGTAAAACAAATTGTCATTGGGCCAACTACATGTAATTAAAACAATTTGGGAATAAAAGTGTGTAACTGGTCAAGAGACGCATATAAGCATATTTGCATTACAGTATTAAAAATAAACTGACAGTTTTGTCACGCATAAGCTAAATTCAAGCATTGTGTCTGTCAATTCGGATATGCTAAAATATATGGCGACTTGTGTATTATGGGTTTATAATGCATTGCATATTATGTGTGTTATTCTGGTGAGATGTGGATACTGGCTCAGTTATTTTCATTCCAGGTTGCTTGTTGTGACGTCTTCATGGTCTGACTAAATAAAGTTCATACTGCTTCACTAACTTCAGCTATATTCCAAGCGGCCAGAAAACATACAGAATCATTGAAACACAGGGCAATCTGATAATCCGAAAGGAATATGACGTTTTGTGGGGATTTCCGAACGCCAAAATTACCTATTTTGTAGCAAATGCCCGCAGCGCAGTTTACTTACAGAAACGTTGGCGCCCCATGTACGTATTACGTCGAATAGTTGCCAGGCCGCCAAATAGTCCAGGTGGTGAAAGATAACAGATTTCAAAAATCGATATCTGATAACTGTGAGATTTGATGGGTGGGTTCCTCGACTCGAATCAAATATTGTTTACCCCCGAAGCCAAAGAAAAAGTAATTTAGGAGCGTCAATTCGGATTGTGCATCCTTAAACTAACCCTGGTATAGAAATCCGTGGTAGTTTTGACCCGAGCTGCGATTTACTTATGCCCGCAGTGCGGTTTATAGGATGCCCAGCGTGATAACATCGAATGCGCGTATATGTTTGTTGAAAAGAAATACTGCGCCATCGACTTTCAATCGGAAAAGAACGCACTTCTGTATAAAGGCGCCACAATGCATGAGCCATTGCAACGCTGACAATACATGTATATCAACATAAAAAGGTTTCCGCTTGGTGTAGCTCCATTGCAGGGACGTGGTTCCAGGATCTTCGTTGGGGGTGTCGGCCTTGGAATTTCCAACTGCACACCGTGAACGAAGCTAAACTCCCATGTTCGTGTAATATATCAATTGCACACCCCCCCCCTTCTTGGCTTGAAATTTCCGAACTGGCTTCACACAGCCTTGATTTTAGTTTATTTCAATGAATATTAGTCTTCGAATGACTATCGAGGAGGGAATGGGACCCAGCGGGCCACTGGGCCGACTGTGTAGGAGAACATTTTGTAATCTGAACCTGAAAACTCAAAATCCATGCATCTAGAAGTCTAACTGCAGGGAAATTCAGGTCTCGGTTTTTTAAATTGATTTTAACTGGCCACCGGAGAGGGACCAGGAACCCCAGGCCATTAGAGATGTAACTCCAGGCAAATTTAGGCCTCGATTTAAAAACAAAAAAAATTAGCAGTTTTTGACTGGCCATGCATCGAGTGGAAGAACATTTTGAATCTGAAAACTGCAAAATCCTAGCCCAAGGTTGGAAAATGACCAACTGATGGCCATTTCAGTCCAAGATTTTGACCAAAAGCAGGAAAATATATCACTGTTGGTTTAAAAACAACAAATTCCCTCACTAATAATTCGTCGGAAAATCAAACTACGAGAACAATTTCAACATATTGTTGGTGTAAAATGTCCAACTACTGATGTGTCAGGAATGACGTCAGAATGTGATAAAAATTCAAAGTCGGACGATTGTGAATTTGTTTTGTGTAGATTTATTCCACATTTATTCGTGCAGATGAATGCTGGTAGCTTATATGAAATGCTTGCTAACAAATCATAATTCATATAATGCTTCCAATGACAGTACAGGCGCATCGTTTATTATAAACGTAATGTGAAGTACTGTGCATATATTATATATAGAGTAATATGAATACATTTAGAGCGTATCGTGTTAGTATATTACTGTTGACAATTAAAAAGGAGCGTGGATGCTTGAACCTTTTATGCGAATTATGTGTATACTGTGTTTGAACCTAGATCACACCAGCAACCCAAAACATTGAGCGAACATATGTCATGGCCTATCCTAGAGTAAAGGTTCACCTCCAAATTTATGATGTATAAGTCCCTTTAATAACTGAATTACTTTCTTGGAGGAGTTTGTTATGCTTGTATATAATATACAATGGAAGCATTCACACATGCCCACATGTGCATAGAAACCGATACGAACATGCATGCAGTTTAAAGCGCATCCAGTATGCACCAGTCTCTATAATGCACGATTACCGCCCTGCATGTCATTACAGTCTCCTAATTATTCTTAGACACGCCCTACTATATATACAAATCGCGAGACGTCGTACTAGGAAGACATCATAAGCAGAACCAATATGTTGCTTTGATGGGGAGGAAGTTATGTAGGCAATTGGAACAGTTATATCAAACACAATTAACATGCCACTGTACTTTTACTCCATTTCACGACATACATCAATAAACGTAAGTAACTCCCACAACGGATTTGATGCGGTTTTGGTTGGAGCGGTCGGATTTCGGTGCTAGAGAGAACAAAACTTGAAAGTGACGATTGTATCCAATGATAAATGTTTTGTATTTTCTCATCCTTTCTTTTACGGTGGCTGATTTGCGACATGCACACAACATATATTATCTCGAGATCTCGAGATAATTAAGTCGAGATCTCGAGATAATATGTCGAGATCTCGAGATAATTAAGTCGAGATCTCGAGTTATTATCTCGAGATCTCGAGATAATTAAGTCGAGATCTCGAAATATTATCTCGAGATAATATCTCGAGATCTCGAGATAATATTTCGAGATCTCGAGATAATATATGTTGTGTGCATGTCGCAAATCAGCCACCGTATTCTTTAGCCAGACAAAATGCAATTTTAAACTGAACGTCTATACTTGCTCTTTTAAGCGAGATTTCATTCAGATCAGATATATGCTCCTATTATTTATGAGGACACCAATAAATCTTTCAATTAGTTAGCATCGCAGTTCATTTTTCAACTATAAAAACATTGTTAATGTGTGGTTTCTAACCAGTTGTTATGTTCTACGAAGCAAGACGCGATCTAAACTAGCATATCTTTCAAACATTAGTTAATGGGATGTCTTTAATCACAATGCCCATTACAGAGTCGGGAAAAGGAATAACCATCGTCAGACATAAAAGTATGTGTTGAAATTCAAAGTGGATCTTTAAACTTGTCACATTGACTAGCCTCCGGGTAGATAATCCGCTCTAATGTGATTTCAAAGCCCAAACGTAAGTCACAATTTAATGGGAGGACTATAATGTGCTAATGAACTGGAAACAACACAATGGGAAAATCGTCATCATATTGATGTGTAATAATATGACTTCTATTCTGAACCTATAATTTGCTTGTAATTAGCATGCAGATATGTATTTCAACTTGCAAATTTCCGTACACTAACAAAGCAGGTGAATTACAACTTACATAACAGCCCATCTGCAATTTGCCGTACACCAGATAATTATTTATTTTGTCAATAATTTTAACAAGCAACCGCAAAACTCATGCCTGGTGCTATATATTATGGACATTTCGTCGTGAAAATATCAATATCCAAACATTCGTACGTTTTAAGTATAATATGTTTGGTATTTATCAGACCAAGTTGCAGCTATACGATCCGTGGAATTTCATATACTAATCGTGATACGCACTCTATCAACCGGATTTATAGACAGTATATTTTAGAAGTATAGCATACGCGCCAAATATTCCGAGCGATTTGATGTTCCTAACTTGCTCTCGTAATTAAACATTATGTGGAAAAATATCGAAATTTAATATAAACAATTGAACAATTCCTACAGATTCCTACGCAAATTAATCGTTGATAAATGTAAAAAATTACATCACACATTTTTTTCTGACTTCGAGCAACCCATGCACCATCCCCTCCATGTGTCTAGAATGTTTTTGTTTTTGTTGCAGAACTCCCCACCCCCGGCCTCACATCTATAAATGAAGACCGCGATCACGATTATTTGACCACGCGTCCCGACCCAACGAAACCGGCCGTCGTCTGTGTCACTTGTGAGATGGAAACATTTATCCACATCAATAGTAAAATCACATCGAACGTAATACGATATATACGGTATTATATATACGCCATATATAACATGTGGAACAAATAATCATAAAACTTGTAACCGTACAGGAAATGCATTCAGACCCTGTGTCTAAACTGATCTTAATATTTATACTCACATGCATTTAGTTCAGGAAGTTGGAAAAAATCCGCAGATGAAGGTACTGCGGACCAAGTAAAATAGAATCATTTAACCGAATTCCGCGAAAGTCACACAATGGACTGCAACATTGTAAATTCCTTATATTTACAGAAAATTCAACTATACCGTGCATGTGACTGTGATGGCATGCGACAGGGGATTTGGTTCATGTATATTAATCCGGGCGCTATGCCATAATCAATCTACAAGATTAATACGAACCCGATGTCGTTGGCCAATATTCGGTCGATGTTTCCATGTATTCTGGTAAACAAAGGCCGCCACCAGTTCCTGTTGTCTCTGTTGTTCTGTTGTTACGAGAACTTATCGCTGGATCAAAGCTGATCTTCGATAGAATGATGTGGATTTGATGAGAGTCCCCCAACACGGCCCGCAGGGGTCACTATTAGTTACGTTATGCAAGTCATTCTGCGACAGGGAATGAATTATGAATCTGCCTATGTGTGCTAGAATGGCGCCATTCATCATGCCCCGCGTCTTGCTCGAGGCCAATTTGATCCCCATGCAGAGACGAGCACTCTAAAAGACAATCTGAACAAAAGTACAGATGAATCGAATCTGAGAGAGATCGCGCCATGCACATCTTATAGGTCCACTTAATTTTCCAGAAGACATTATATACAACATATTTCATATATGATATACCATTTGGAACAGGAACGCAAAATCAACATGTTCACAGTTTATTCGACCGGATCAGTTGATAAGGTGACACTCCACAGTTTCCACAGACAGGGACCGAAAAAAGGGGGAGCATGGTTTCATTGATGAAATTTATCTGAAATATGAACATAAATCATATAAACAATAGCAGTACGTATATGCCTGAAATGAGTACATAATTATTATAGGCTTTCAGATTTTGACACATCATGCCCATATTATTTGGTGTAACAAGATCATGTATGGCCCTTGATGTTGTGACAAAAAATAAGGATGCTTATTCAAAAATTGACACAAATATTGCATCTTCAGACTCCAAGTGGCACACAAACCAGAATTTGTCAAGTATGATCACCTATGTTGGTTCAAGAGCCTCTGGCTTCCAACATCAATATAAAAAAAAAATTCAAACTTTCACCGTTGGAAATTCCAGAAAATCAAATTTTAATGCAGATGCCAAATTTCAGTGCTAAAAAAATATCCAGTATATGTGAAGCCATTGTTAACGCTGCTGCTGACTAAGGGTGGGGTCAAGGTCACTTGCACTTAATTTGTTCATGAGTCGGGTACACCTTCTAAATTACACAGATGCATATCCAACCTTTTTTCAATATATCTACCACCCGAATGGTGTCAGAAACCACTGGCACTTTATACTTATAAATTTACACCTACTGATCATTCGAAATACTGCAGCGTTAATTCCGTTACTTATTCCTTATTTTAAAAGTTCGGGGACTGGTGGTATTTTAGTAAGGTGAAACGAAATTTCGGGTGAAAACAAAAATCCGGGTCAAAAGTAAAAAAAATGCCTCGAAAATAGGCAAAGTCCGAAAATAAACGGAAATTGTCCGAAACAATTTAAGGGTCATAAATGGCAACCTCGGCCAAACTTTTTTAGTCGAAATTGTTTTGGTCGAGCCCAAAGCAGTGGGTCGAATTTCAGTTTTCGCTCTGCTCGGTCGGGAAATTTTAAGAAAATGTGGCAAACGGTCCCATATTTGTAAATGGCCACCTGGGCCAAACTGTCAAAATCCATGCATAGTTCAGTCCCCTACGCAGGACTTATCACTGCCAGCACCTACACATAATGTGAAGAAATAGCACATTTATTTATTTGAGACTGTTGTAGGTTACAATTCATTCTGCATTATTCTGAGAAACTGAACTGTCCATATTCATTTGAAAATTGTCTCGTTCAAGCCAGAATTAATTGTAACTGATAAAACACTTATTGTTAGATTTAATTAAGAAAATACACATGCCAGCAGCGGTCAGACATAGCGTAGCGAGTGGACCGAACTCTGTTTTGCAGCTTGCCAAACATTTTGGGCAGACCAAATTTTTGGCATTCTGGACTCCTCGAACTATGTATGACCTTTGGGGCCTATCTGAACGGTACGGAATCTGACGAGGTTTGCCGAATGAATTTTTTTGGATCAAGACCGAAAAAGTGGGTCGAAATGAGATTCTCGCTCCAGCTGTTCGGTCTGGAAAATTTGGGAGACATTTTTGAAGTTTTGACCCGGATTTTTTTTTCACCCAACAATTCGTCTCACCTTACTAAAGACGTTGCCACGGTAATTTGCCACAATTTCCCAAAGCGAAAACTTATATAGTCCAGTAGATATTGGTACATCCATATATTCAATATACATGTTTTGGAGCAGAATTAGGCAGTCCATATTGGACGCCATCATGTAATTTATTTTGTTTTGTTTTAATTTTCACACATATTTATTAGTTATGTGGATGGAGTTCTCATTAAACCTCACATCCTTATATTGGTTACAGTAATGCCCAAAGTAATTGACCAGTTAACCACATCAGACTTATTGGTAATTTTTCAGGATTTAAAATCCTGAAAAATTACAAATAATTCTGCTCTGGTTAAGTGGTCAATTACTTTGAACATTACTGTATGAGGATTGAGTTATCATTAAACTTCATATCCTTATATTGGTTACAGTAATGCCCAAAGTAATTGACCACTTAACCACAGCAGAATTATGGGTATTTTTTCAGCATTTAAAATCCTGATAAATTACCCATTATTCTGCTGTGCTTAACTCTTTCACTGCCACTCAGCACCAGAGACGGATTCCCCACTGCCAAGCATACAATACATGTATACAATGTATAGAATACATTATGGGTGTATAATAAGTAACATAGGGTATCTCAAGTATCGCTTGGAATAATGTGTTGAAACTTCATAAGTGACTAGACAAAGGCATCGCAAGTTCATAACAACTCACGCCACCACCATATAGGTCACGTGACCTTGGTGGCCATATTGGTTTACACACTAATGGCTGTGTTTGATGCCTATATTCATGCATATATGGGTATATATGGGTGCTATCGAAGCAGAAAATTGCCAGAAATTGGTCATTCTCAACATTTATTTCTCACGTTAGTTGTCATCTTTCAGGGAGGGACCCATACCCGTACAAAATGTGCTATATATACCCAAATTTGAATAGGTCACGTGACCGTGGTGATTACCATGAATATATGCGTGAGTGGTCACATATACATGTACACACATGTATAGGTGCGGGTATTGCATTAACATTCCAATATATCGTAAATGTCTTACTTCTGTTGTTGGACCATACAGACATGTTGATATGTTGGAGCCACATAGGCTACCTCAAATTGGTCATGTGACCTTGGTGGCCATCTTGGATCTACATATAACACTAGTTTGGCCGTATGTTTTGGGTATTTTCCGACTTCATCATATTATAAGCATTTGATGAACATATCGTATTGGGTAGGTTGTTGTATTTGAGTTTCCATTTTATATTATTGGTAAAAATGTGATAGCTAGAGATACACACGTGTCCTATGAAAAGACCACGTGACCATGACATCACCAAGTGCCTTTATATAACTGTTCGCGTTATATAGTCCTATATACAGAGAATGCCTCTTATCTGCACAATCTCACACGTTTCCTAGTGTTGTATTGTCTGGAACTTATAAAAATGTCATATATGTGCGTCATATTAACTGGACGGCCATATTTACACCACATGTACCCGTCCTGCTGTCAGCATGTACCCGATTCGACTCACGTCGCTATCGGCAGTGTATGGGTAATTCGACTGTAGTCGCGATCGGCAGTGAAAGAGTTAAGTTGTCAATTACTTTGAACATTACTGTATGAGGATTGAGTTATCATTAAACCTCAAATCCTTATATTGGTTACAGTAATGCCCAAAGTAACTGACCACTTAGCCACAGCATAATTATGGGTAATCTTTCAGGATTTAAAATCATGAAAAAATACCCATAATTTTGCTGTGGTTAAGTGATCAATTACTTTGGACATTACTGTATGTAGATGGAGTTAAACCTCACAACAGTGTGTTGGGGATTTGGACCTTGACTTGGGAGCTTTGGTTTTTAACGCAACAAATGCGCGTACACCTTATACACAAATTTCTTATGTAACCAGAGTTTTTCTTGGATAAGATGAGTTTGAAGCCTGCTAACATTTGAAAATGTTGTCAGTTTTGTATTCTCTGCAGCGGAACTCGACGCATTGAAGCAAAAGTTACAAGAGATAAAATGTGTACGTAACGAGACTATAATACAAATGAAAAAATAAATTCAGGGAGGGGTGGGCGATACAGGGAACTAAGTGTTGAACCGATATAAATTTATAGAGCGATAATGACCAATGTTGACATATTATGCATCTCAACTCTACTGAACATTGCAACAAGGCTATAAAATAGGGGGTGTCAGAATCTTAGTCGTCTCTATATAGTGCCAGAATAGTCATTTATGGACTTCTATAAGATGTTGGGTTGGTACGTTATATGGACTCGGAGAAAAAGGGGTTTGTACCGATGATCTGACATAAATTAGTGGAGCGATGTTGCCATGTAATGTATCGCGACTGTACTAAAGCAGCAATGACATAAAATGGGGGGGGGGGGTATGAAATTATCTCTATCTCTATAGATGGCACCAGGATTATATAGAAAGGAATAGCAATTGATATACGTATACGGTATACCATAGTAATACCATAGACATATAAGTACAAGTATCACGCGATGAAATATTAAGTATAGCGATGAAATAATTAAATAAATTGGACCGGGATTAGAGGTTGGGTTGGTTATATGTGGATAATTGGATATGGAATTCATACCGATGAAACGATACAAATTATTGGAGCGATAAAGACCAATGTTGACACTTAGTCAGGCTACGCGGGAGAAAATAGGGGTTGATACGATAGGCCAAAATAAATTTGTCGGGTGATAATGACCAATGTTGACGTATAAAGTAACACGACTGTACTGTCGCACAATTATCAGATATAATGGTCAAATATGGACTCTAGTGCCCAATATGGAACAGCTCAGAAAACATTTGCACGGCCCTCATATTTACATCACATGTACCCGTCCTGCTGTCAGCATGTACCCGATTCGACTCAAGTCGCTATCGGCAGTGTATGGGTAATTCGACTGTACTCGCGATCGGCAGTGAAAGAGTTAAGTTGTCAATTACTTTGAACATTACTGTATGCGGATTGAGTTATCATTAAACCTCAAATCCTGATATTGGTTACAGTAATGCCCAAAGTAACTGACCACTTAACTACAGCATAATTATGGGTAATTTTTCAGGATTTAAAATCATGAAAAAATACCCATAATTTTGCTGTGGTTAAGTGATCAATTACTTTGGACATTACTGTATGTAGATGGAGTTAAACCTCACAACAGTGTGTTGGGGATTTGGACCTTGACTTGGGAGCTTTGTTTTTTAACGAAACAAATGCGCGTACACCTTATACACAAATTTCTTATGTAACCAGAGTTTTTCTTGGATAAGATGAGTTTGAAGCCTGCTAACATTTGAAAATGTTGTCAGTTTTGTATTCTCTGCAGCGGAACTCGACGCATTGAAGCAAAAGTTACAAGAGATAAGATGTGTACGTAACGAGACTATAATACAAATGAAAAAATAAATTCAGGGAGGGGTGGGCGATACAGGGAACTAAGTGTTGAACCGATATAAATTTATAGAGCGATAATGACCAATGTTGACATATTATGCATCTCAACTCTACTGAACATTGCAACAAGGCTATAAAATAAGGGGTGTCAGAATCTTAGTCGTCTCTATATAGTGCCAGAATAGTCATTTATGGACTTCTATAAGATGTTGGGTTGGTACGTTATATGGACTCGGAGAAAAAGGGGTTTGTACCGATGAACTGACATAAATTAGTGGAGCGATAAAGACCAATGTTGACACTTAGTCAGGCTACGCGGGAGAAAATAGGGGTTGATACGATAGGCCAAAATAAATTTGTCGGGTGATAATGACCAATGTTGACGTATAAAGTAACACGACTGTACTGTCGCACAATTATCAGATATAATGGTCAAATATGGACTCTAGTGCCCAATATGGAACAGCTCAGAAAACATTTGCACGGCCCTAAAATTTATTTAACAAGGCAATTGGCATCTGCCATATACAAATCGATTTATGTCGATAAATCTAATTTTTCAAAATTTTTAGCTCACACTTGGTGTGTGTGAGTGGGATACTTATATATTGCTAAAATGACAGGGTACAGCACGTAATTATTTTTTAGATCGAAGAAATGTTTTTTTTTCGATGACAAAATTTAACAGTAGAATAACACAGGATTTCCCATTAAAATCGATTTATGTCTATAAAACTGTCATTTTTCAAAATTTTGAGCTGAAATTTGGTGTGTATGTGTGTAATAGTTATATATTCTTAAAATGACAGAGCTCAGCGCGTAATTATGTTTTAGATGGAAGAAATTGAATTTGTTTTCGATAATAAATTTACACTACAGCGTGGACCGTGGACGGGTCATCGAGTAAACGCATTTTATAAACAGGCTTTTGTCAATTGCCATTTTGGTCAAACTAAACCCTTTTCGACCGGGACAGCAGATCCGAATAGTAGCTAAGATGTATTTAGATAGAATTATCAAAAGAATTTGACCGATTCGGGTGCAGTTTAAGAGAATCGAGTGGAGAAATCTTGGTGATAATTCCAGATAATGAAGATGGCGGAGAATCACAATGAAACTACCCACAATTCACTTCACTATACCAGGGGTTCGCAATGGGTTACACATTATTTTCAGTCTATCAAATTATTTATATTTTCAACAACAAGTGACTTTAAGTTTACAATTTCAGCCTATCCTGACTCTATCGATACGATTTATCATATTTTCATAAACATATTATACACCGGTGGCGTTAACTTTACAATTTCGGCATCCACGTGATTCTATCGGTACGATTGAGTAATGGTACAAAACAAAATGTCCAAGTATAACCAGGGGCTCCCAATGGGTTATATATTATTTTCAGTCTATCAAATTATTTATATTTTCAACAACATATTATTACACCGGTGACTTTAAGTTTACAATTTCAGCCTGATACGATTTATCATATTTTCATAAACATATTATACACCGGTGGCGTTAACTTTACAATTTCGGCATCTACGTGATTCTATCGGTACGATTGAGTAAGGTACAAACAATCTCCAAGAATACATTCGCCCTGTCCACCACACAATATCAAAATCACAGAAACTAGATACTAACGAGATAAAATTTCCTGTGAAATTTTTTTTTGGAAAAAAGTTCAAAAATTCACGAAATTAGGCAAATTCCGAAAATGAACAGAAATTGGCCGAAACAAGTGCGGGGTCATAAATGGTCACATAGGCCAAAAAATTTTGGTCGAAAAAAAATTGGGTCGAGTCCGAAAAAGTGGGTCGAATCCCAGTTATCGCTCTGCTCGGTCGGGAAAATTTCGGAAAATGTGGCAAACTGTCACATATTAAAAAATGGCCACCTGGGCCGAACTTTTTGGGTCGAAAAGTTTTTTGGTCGAGTACCAAAAAATGGGTCAAATAGAAAATCCCGCTCTTCTCTGGCAGGAAAATTTGGGGAAATGTGGCAAATGACCATGGCAACGTCTTAAGTCGGGCGAGACAAAATTTCCTGAGAAAATATTTTTTGGACAAAAATTCACGAAATTAGGCAAATTCCGAAAATGAACAGAAATTGGCCGAAACAAGTGCGGGGTCATAAATGGTCACCTAGGCCAAAAAATTTGGGTCGAAAAATATTTGGGTCGAGGCCGAAAAAGTGGGTCGAATCCCAGTTATCGCTCTGCTCGGTCGGGAAAATTTCGGAAAATGTGGCAAACTGTCACATATTAAAAAATGGCCACCTGGGCCGAACTTTTTGGGTCGAAAAGTTTTTTGGTCGAGTACCAAAAAGTGGGCCAAATAGAAAATCCCGCTCTGCTCGGTCAGGAAAATTTGGGGAAATGTGGCAAATGACCATGGCAACGTCTTAAGTCGGGCGAGACAAAATTTCCTGAGAAAATATTTTTGGAAAAAAGTGCACGAAATTAGGCAAAGTCCGAAATTGAACGGAAATTGGCCGAAAAATGTTTGGGTCAAGTCCGAAAAAGTGGGCTGATTGGCTGAATATGGGATATGGATCATTTTCGAGAACACTGATGATTTCGGCCTACTTGACGGAATGGGTGGGTGGGTGGCTTGTCTCAAATATCCCATAGAAACATCTCTACCCCCACCATCACCCCAAGATGGTCCATCCCTGATGGGGTAAAAATGGGATATTTTTCAAATTTTGGAGAACGGTAAGGATTTCGGCCAATTTGACAGCATGGTTGGATGACCAGCGCCATATACCCCCAGAAACATTTAGAGTCTAAAACGACACAAATTGTGTCCGTTTGTTATTGTAGCTCATTTTGTTTTCACTTTTTTAAAAGCGCCATTTTTTCAATCAAAATTTCTAGACTTTGATATTTTTAGAATAACGAAACTGTGGTTTCAGATGTGTAATTTTTTCACACTTTTCCGCGTGGTCGACTTTTTCGTCAAACACAAGCTTTTTTATGTGTGAACTTTCGCTTTCAATTCTCAACTTTTTCTCAACAATTTCATATCCATACACGTAATTCAATTTAATGTATTATATGTTAAAATTGAATGAATCAGCGTATCCCGTCCAATTCCCCAACCTTGCCGCCCCTTAGTCGCTATGTTTGGTATCATAATTTCGGAACAGAACTATACACGGTGTTATATTGGCTTCTCATTTGGTATATACATAAGTTCGTGTCTATTTTGTTGTATCAGTAAAACTGTCATCTGGATGTATCACAAGTGAACAAATATGAGCCTAATATTGTCTGATTGTTATAATGGACGATTCATTATTTCGCATTAATTAACCGATACGTATTGTACAGTGTTATGACTTAATGCATTTGTAATGGCGTTGTCGGTTTTTTTTGTTTAAACATATTTTATTTGTTCATAATGAATATGACAAAAGGGATTGGAGGACAAGTGCTATACTCACTTAGAATACCCTCCTCTCCCTATAATACACTGACAATAAAGACACTTAAGACGAACAAAACAAGGTATACAACATGTAATGAACAATATATGAAAAAAAAAAAAAAAAAAAAAAAAAAAAACAGAATGGCGATTGTGGAGTAGAATCGGAAATTCGGTACAGTGACGAGATTGGTTGAGTGTGTATATGCTTCATCAAAACGTCGGTGGTCATTCCATGCAACAAGTAAAAAAAAAAACGATAATACAGGCATGTATCAATTATTCAATGCCTTAACAGCTAGGGTCATAACTGGGATATAAGTATATATTCTATTATAAGTATAGATTGTAAGTGTAAATAGCATGGGCAGAGTGTTAGGTTCTCTCTATGCATGTTCTCTGAAAAAATTGTGTGAATATTCCAGATAGAACTCTTTTTATCAGACGTTGTGTAACACCTTAAAACATTGAGCCGTTATAGCGCAAACCGAAATGTGTTGTCTTGCAAGATATCCCACCGCTTTAGCTAAATTTACCTTCCTACAATATCCATAAAGAGGATCATATATTATATACCCACGGTTTTAATTATAGAATATAAAATATATTGGTTTCGCGAATGACCAACTCAGAATTCCGTTAAAATAACAATAACAACCAGCTCCTATAACGAACCGTTTTACTGGACTTGGCCTACTGGTCGCGTAGTTCCGACTTTTAAATAAACGGAATTTCCAACTCTATAAATAAATAAAAGCCCCACAATGCATTCGCCCTGTCCACCACGCAATATCAAAATCTCAGCAGCTAGATACACCACAGGTGGCGTAATAATACTAATAATGTATGGAAATGAGGATCAGACAACAAGCCCGAGGGCTTATATGAAGTCTTCTCCTCTTTGGCGACATGCCCCTTCCCCAATAAGTGAGGGAGGGGTATCGGTCAGACGGGAAAGTATATAAATAATGCTTTTATGGTTGTCAATCCGGTGCCTACAGAAGGACCAGACTGCCGCATTGACTGACATCGAGAGATTGAGACTGGGTGAGCCGCCATTTTTTCCACCCAATATTTCGTTCATTTTATAGAATATGGATTAACCTTAATATCCAAATCATATATACATGAGTAGTACAATCCACCAAAAACAATTTTGGATAACCACCGTCTTGGTTTACATGTGATATTGACCCCATTAACCCTCTTAATAATGCCGACTATGTCAGTGTCTACCAGTCGAATGCAGAATTCTACCCTGCGATCGCTTATCTGGCAAATTTTTACTGCAGAACTATCCCATGTATTAAACAATTTCTCCTGCAATGGTATCAGAAAACAGTTATATGCTGGTATCTCACTCATCTCATTTGTATCTTTTTCAAAGTCGAGGTAATGACTAGTTGTCATTTTTTAAAGTGCATACAAAGCGTTGCGATCACCAATATACATGTTTGTACATGTCATGACATCACGAGGTACAAATCTGCGTTCTACTGGTAGACAATGACCATTTTAGTCATAATAATCTAAACTAAGTTACCAAGCACCTTCTCGTGAATTGTATGCTCCTGTGTTTTTTTCGGTTTCCGGTCAAACCGAGTTGTTGTCCGGCTGGGGTAGATTTGATTTTTCGGGGATGGGGGGGCAAATGGTCAGTTGAAAAAAAATGCTTTGGGGGGGGGGGGGGGGGGTACCCAAACCGAAGAAAACCGTTTTTTCCACCCTGTGTCTGCAGTTTTTTCCCCGCCCCCCCCCCCCCCTGCTCACCTCACTAAAGATTATTGTATACTGGAATTTACACATATTGGTTCCAAACATGATCTTTGAAATATGGGTGCGGTATGCATGTCAATCACGAAAATCGGACATATCAACCCCTTAATTAGGCGACAAATTCGGACGCAGTGCATGAGTTCCGATTGTATTTAAAGATGCATAATCCGAATTAACACTTCCAAATTACGATTTCTTTGGCTTCGGGGGAAGAACATATTTTATTCGAGTCGAGGAACACACCCATCAAAGCTCAGAGTGATCAGATATCGATTTTGAAATTTGTTATTTCCTGAGATATGTAATATTTGGCGGCCTGGCAAATAGTCGGTCTTGGATCAAATTGCGGATGAAGACGGATAACTCTAAAATCAAGTAACTTTCGGTGTTAGATATTAGACAAACCAGCCAGATTTCGTTGAACAAAGTGTTGATAAATAACACGTTTTGGGAAATTTTATACTATATTTGACTGTGGTTAGCATTAGTTTTTGACAATTAATCGATTCTGATAACTGAAGCGTTGTTGTTGTTGTTATTGGAATCTATTATATGGGGTTCATCGAATCGGATTGACTACCTTTAAGATGGATACAGAAATTCGAAAGAGTTGGATCGACACAAAATGTTCAAATACGTGTTGACAAAGTGATCTTAATCAACATTAGCCATTACCATATTACGCAACACAATATTATTCATTCACTCAATGGACCTACATACATATTGGGCTACATTGTATCATGCAGTAACAATGTAGCATATTACTGCAATTTGAAGGCCATGTATAATATTTGAATTCTCAATCTGATCAGCGGCCTGGCTCAGAATGAGCCGGTCTGTGAAATGTGAAAGTCCAGCTATAGATTAATTATACCCTATATACAGTCGTGGTTTAGATGGTCAATTCCCAACCTTACGTACCACGCGTTGCAAGATTGGTCACAATTTAAAGATGCATTATCCGAAATAACGCTCCTAAATTACTATTTCGTTGGCTTCGGGAGTAAAAAAAATATTTGATTCGAGTCGATGAACCCATCCATCAAAGCTCAGAGTGATCAGATATCGATTTTTGAAGTTTGCTATTTCTCAAGATGTGCAATTATTTGTGGCCCAGCAAAACGTCGTCAAACAGACGGTATTGGACAAAATTGCGGATGAAGATGTATTACTCTAAATGCAAGTGGTAATATGGCCAAATTTCGTGATACTCAAGTGATAATACGGCCATATTTCGTTAAATAAAATGTTGATAAATAACATGTTTTGGGAAATTTGATACCATAGTTGACAGTGGTTAGCAATGTTTTGTTGCAATTAATCGATTCTGATAACTAAAGCGAATTTGGAAGAAATGATGTTGTATCTTGATGCTACAGCGACCGTCTGATCGGATTGAGTACCTTTAATTAAAACTTTAGATACGAGTTGTCCATTTAATGATGGCCAAACCTATGCGCATTTGGTGAACTATCAAAGGCATCGTCTTTAAGACTACAGGCCAGTCCAAGGGGAAGTCTAGCTAATTATACACATTCTATTATCCAAAGGTATACGCCTTATTCATAACGGCTTCCAAACTGGGGGGGGGGGGTAAATTTTAGACATAGAGAATTAAGTAACGACATGCATGTGTCTGTGCCTGTGTCTGAAACATACCCTTGGTGTAGGGCGGTGCAGTTCGGATTCCCATTTCCACTATTCTATCATGACGCTTGCCCATAAACTAGCACCGTGTGTTTGATCTTATCTGCTGGGGCTCTTCGGCGAGAAGACTGCTGGACGTCACAAAGATTGCTTAAGGAGGCGTCCTATTCGCGGATTTTCTAAAATTCTCAATCATTATCCTTCATAATGTATGCTATAGTACTATAACAACACATGTTTACCATCACAATATAAGTTTGAGTTATAGTTATGTAAAAAAAATGTCATGTAGGTCACTATAGAGAGTTTGACAGGATTTGCATTATCTATCTTATTATACCAACTATGGTCTACACTGCTATCTGAAATCATGACTGTCTGCAAGAAAATAAATAGGAAAGTCTTCATTTTATTTTGTAGCTTTTTGGTAGCCATTTGCAGAACTATTTTTTTAAAAGGAAAAGTCACAATAAAACAACATAATGTCTGAAAAGATGAATCAGTATTGAGTGTTTATTTCTGTCAGATTATTGCAAACGTGGTTGAATAATATTTATGTTGTTTTATGTCGTTTCGGTCCTTCACATGTACGACAAAAAAAAATAGCCACCAAAAAAACTAAAATATTCAATGAAAAATGTTTATTTATTTCTCGCAGACATTCATGATTTCAGATAGTAGACCGAGTGTATAGTTGGGATAATAAGCTAAATAATGCAGTCATTGTTTTGCAAATACTTCCTTTTAAAGGCCCACTTAATTTTCGAGTCACCGATTATTTTGCATTGATATACATACGGTCTTAAAAACAATCTGTGCCATAAAATATGATGAAAATACTATAATTCATCACCATTTGGAACGTCTGTGTCTCAGAAGGTGCCAATAGAGTAATAGAAAATAGCTGAAGTCATACAAACATTCCCCCGTTAATGCAACAGAATTCAAACTATATATCTATTTTCAATGGAAGGGGTATAAATCTATCTTTTAAGATATAGATTTATTCCCCTTCCATTGAAAATAATACACTTTGCACTACAATCTAGATGAAACTTAAAAAAAACAGGCGTAACTTAACTCAACGAAAACAACATGTTCACAGTTTATTACATCAGATAAGTTGATAATACAATGTTTTGTGGGCTTCCTCTTTCAAATGATATATAATATGGCATATATTTTATATAATGTGATCTGCATGAGGGTTCAAAAATTGAGTGGGCCTTTAAACTATCTTGTGACATACATAACAAATTGTTTTTGTTTTTGTTTTTAAATAACTTTTTTTTTACACAATTCAAACATATCTCTCAGATTGTGAGGGTGAACACGTATTCTTATAATACTATGGCATACATTGGTTAAAAATGATAATGATTTTTTCCTTCAAATTGATAGTTTGAAATTTAGATTTTTAGAAAATTCACGAATAGGGCGCCTGGTTTAGGACATGGTAATAAAAAAAAGCTCTTACGTTCGAACGTGCGAGCCCTTGCGTTCGAACGTGCGTTCGAACGTAAGAGGTTTTTTTTTACCATGTCCTAAACCAGCCACCGTACCTTCTTGAGATCATGTTCAAGACGTGTGCACATTATGGTCTTCTATATGGGGCGCCGATTGCATCTTAATTTGTTTATCATTATTTTTGGCTATTTAAGTTCAACGTGACAATCAAGTTCGGGTTCGTAGATAATGCAAGTGAAATATCCGTTATTAAATTTGAAAACACAACCGTCGGTTTTGAAACAACGCCTACTGACCCCGCTAGACTAACATATAGCTATTTATTTGACATACATTGATTTTGTTTCAACTTTATTTTTTTGGGTACATTTATGGCCGCCGATACCATTTTTGGTGGCGAAAAAAGACAATTACGAGACAAGACATCTGTTTGGCAGAAATGAGAGTTGTTCGATCTCAATGTCCAAACGGCATCGATTGACAGGTGGGTACCAACCCCGACTCAGCGTGTGATGATGTTTCACATCCACCCAAAATGGATCAACAATGTTGAACATTCGAGGATCGCGCGTGCGAACATTGAAACCATATTAATGTTGGAATACTCGCAACTATTGTTAAAATGTATAATGAAAATTTAATGATTTCCAAGTCAAATCAACATTATCGATATGATTAGCTCGATTTTATAAACTTATGTGTTACCAAACATGACGTTTATAATTGTATTTGTATATGGAAATCCCTGAAACTAAAAGGTGAAATGCAAGTGGAATTTCACAATGTTGAAATTCGGACTCCATTCGAGAATCCAATATATGCATGTCGGCTACGTTCCTGCATTGGTCGACGGGGTGTCAACAAACACGACTTTCCAATTACTGAAAGGAGAGAATCACTTGAAAAAAATGACCTATATAGTACCAAAGAAGTCTCAAGTATCTTCAACACAATGAAGCTGCACGATACACAATCGATCTCGACGTGTTCAAAAGAATATATCACAATGAAAGGATTGATCACACTTCACGCCCATACAGAGGACTCTCCCGTGTTCCTTCAACCAGAGCATCAGTAGCTTATATAGACATAGTTACGATCTCCAGTAGCATCATAATTATGCGTGTATGTTGAAATCATAACCGACAACTGCATTGTATGGGTCTTGTAACGTGTTATTTTCATGAATGCTCCGAATTTTATTGATTATGACAAGTTTGGAGTTGAAAAGTTTAATTTTTGTTGGGATTTGATATGAGATGGTATATATCAAGAACAATACAATTCACATACCAATTTAGATACGAGTTGTCCATTTAAAGGTACTCAATCCGAACAGAGGGTCCCCATCTCAACAGATTCCAACAACAACAATCCGATCAGAGGGTCCTATATTACTATTTCTTTGGCTTTGGGGGTAAAAAATATTTGATTCGAGTCGAGGAACCCATCAAACAAAGCTCAGAGTTATTAGATATTGATTTTTGAAATTTGTTATTTACTCGAGATGAGTACTAATAATTGCCTTCAACTGTCGTAATCTGCTCGGGATGTGTACTCAAAATCTATTCAAACAGACAAGGATGGATAACTCTAAAATCAAGTGGTAATAATAACGCAATTTTGACTGAGTTCTGGGCCAGAAAGTATTCCCGATAGTGAAAAATAATAGATTTCTAAAATCGATATCTAACAAATCTGAGCTTTGATGGGTGACTTCCTCGACTCGAATCAAATATTTTTGACCCCCGAAGCCATTGAAATAGTAATTGAGAGGAGTTTTATCGGATTGAGTACCTTTAAAGGTACTCAATCCGACCAGAGGGTCCCCATCTCAACAGATTCCAACAACAACAATCCGATCAGAGGGTCCTATATTACTATTTCTTTAGCTTTGGTGGTAAAAAATATTTGATTCGAGTCGAGGAACCCATCAAACAAAGCTAATAATTGCCGTCAATTTCGTTTCCTGCTCGAGATTTGTACACCAAAACTCTATTCAAACAGACAAGGATGGATAACTCTAAAATCAAGTGGTAATAATAACGCAATTTTGACTGAGATCTGGGCCAGAAAGTATTCCCGATAATGAAAAATAATAGATTTCTAAAATCGATATCTAACAAATCTGAGCTTTGATGGGTGACTTTCTCGACTCGAATCAAATATTTTTGACCCCCGAAGCCATTGAAATAGTAATTGAGAGGAGTTTTATCGGATTGAGTACCTTTAAAGGTACTCAATCCGATCAGACGCTCCTAAATTACTCTTTATTTGGCTTCGGGGGTAAAACAAATATTTGATTCGAGTCCAGGAACCCACCCATCAAAGCTCAGAGTGATTAGATATCGATGTTTGAGGTTTGCTATTTCTATTATTTGTGGACCAGAAGCACGTGGTCAAACGGACGAAGATGCGGGTGAAGATGAATAACTCTAAAATCAAGTGGTTATTATTACCACTTGATTTTAGAGTTTACCCCCCCCCCCCCCAGCCAAAGAAAAGGTAATTTTGATCGGATTGAGTACCTTTAAAGGCTCACTTAATTTTCGAACCCTCAGATTACATTATCTAATATATATTTTGGGACTTCTGTTTGTTTGTTTGTCTGTTAGCTATGGCCGGGAAAACTGCCGGGCGGATTTAGCCCAAACTTGCTATCTAAGGTTAAAAATCCACGGGCAGTGTTTACCGCCGTTTTGGAGAAGCCCCCAGCACCCTTCTCCAATCCCAGTCACCAAAAATGACCGTCATTGGCACTGTGGGGTTAATCGCGTTGATAGTTAAAGAGCGTTCGTATCCGCAGTGTCGTTGACAAAGAGCGTATATACATGCGTGTAGTGTGATTCGTATTGTCTGGGGCCAGACGTGAGTGTGTCTGTATCCAGACATCAGCGTGTTGTGTGATTCTTATGTCTGTCTTCGTACTTAGGGGTTCCAAGGAACGGGGGAGATTTTCATCGGGTAAGTTTTTCCGACCGAGGTGATCTTCACCTTGAAACGGGTACCCACAAACGTACCTCTTTTAGGGACGGGTACCATCACGGGACGGGTACCATGACTTCTCTTCATTAAAAAGGCAGAATTAACTCAAATTAAATTAAAAAATTAACGGATTTCGACGAAATTTGATACTTAAGGATACTTTTGTCGCGGGAGTGTTTTGGACGGGTCAAATCGTTACCCCGACCTGACCTTGACCTTCAAAATGGTCAATTCAAGGTCAAAGCCCGGACGAAGTCGGGTCATCTGCTAGTATAATATATATGCCATATTATATACCATTTGAAAGAGGAAGCTCCAAAACATTGTATTATCAACTTATCCGGTGTAATAAACTGTGGACATGTTGTTTTCGTTGAGTTGCCAATGCGTTTTGTCATAAAGAATGAAGTAAAAATCAGTATTATATTCAATGCATGGGGAATAACTCTATATATTAAAGATAGAGTTCTTCCCCTTCCATTGAAAAAGTTTGAATTCTGTTGCATTCTGGGTGACAGAGGGGGGAAGTCTTCTATTTATCTGTGGGCATCTTCGGAGACACAGATGTTTCAAATAGTGGTGAATTATAGCAATTTAATCATATTTTATGGCACAGATTGTTATTAAAACAGTATATATCAAGTCACTATAAAAAAAATAATTGGCGACGCTGAAATTAAGTGGGCCTTTAATTACTTTGAACGGGTGCAACCAACATTTTTTTAAAAATAATCTTAAAAGATGTACGGCAGGCAGCGAAAAGAACCACCACACGACGTTTATTTTCTATCTTGATTAATCAACTTGGCTATCTTGATTAATCAACTTGGCTATCTTGATTAATCAACTTACTATCTTGATTAACCAACTTACTATCGAATACTATTAGGGCCACTTCCTGGTGGCGCTTTCGGCGCGCGCCGAAAGCGACAAAATGTGCGCTGTTCGCATATTTCGGCGCGACGAAAACGACAAAATGTGCGCCGAAACATGCGCTAATATCGCACATTTTATCGCTTTCGGCGCGCCATTAGGACGTGGCCCTATTATGTCCATACTATCTTGATTAATCAACTTACTATCTTTATTAATCAACTTAGCTATCTTTATTAATCAACTGAGCCGTCTTGATTAGTCAACTTACTATCTTGATTAACCAAGTTAGCTATCTTTATTATAACTTAGCTATCTTTATTAATCAACTTACTATCTTGATTAATCAACTTACTATCTTGATTAATCAACTTATATAGCTATCTTTATTAATCAACTGAGCTATCTTGATTAATCAACTTACTGTCTTGATTAATCAAGTTCGCTATCTTGATTAGTCAACTTACTATCTTGATTGATCAAATTAGCTGTCTTGATTAATCAACTTAGTACGTTGATTAATCAAGATAGTAAATGAAGTTGTGTGGCGGTTCTACACGGCGGCTGCTGTAAAGATGAAACCAAGCACGCCTACTTGTATGGTTTATGGAGAAAGTGGATGCTATCCGATATATATCCACATTGAAACGATTATGGGCGAAACTTGTCAACCGACATTAATTTCACCCAAAGATTATCTATAGCATCAGGCATAGGGAAATTTAGCTGTTAGCGTGCCAGCCAAACTTGTGTGTGTTTCGGCTTACAATTATGAGCAGACGTTAGCCCAAATGCCTGTCAAATTACCATTGGTGTTGTTGTTTATTCGATATTAATAATACCGAATCAAACCAGTCCAAATACATTGCCAGGTGTCAATTGGGACACATCTAAATATTTCAAGAAGTAGGAAATGCCTGTCCGGATTTTTCTCCTAGACTGCTGGTTCGATTTCAACCAATCTTGGTGTGGTGACTCGGGGTACCCTGGCGGAGGTTATAACGACGTCAGTCTTTAATACAAAAAAAAATAAAAAATAATTAAATAAATATATTTGTTGTTTTTTTTAAATAAGCTCACTATTTCAGAATCAAATAAGTCCAATATGAACGTATGTGAAATATTTAGGTCCAATATGAACTCAAATTTGCACGAGGATATGTTGCAGCACCAAATGTATGCTTGTTATATATGTTTTCACTGGGGCCTGAACCATCCAACGAAATAATGGGTACATAAGTCCACAATGGGCTTATTTCAGAATCAGATAAGTCCAATATGAAATAAAAAAATTGACCCCACCCAAATAATACTTAATTCTATAGGATAAGTATTATTGGGGGTGGGGTCAATTTTTGTTCTGGGGACCTGTCGAACCAATGTCAATATTTAGGTCCAATATTAAAGGTACTCAATCCGAACAGAGGGTCCCCATCTCAACAGATTCCAACAACAACAATCCGATCAGAGGGTCCTATATTACTATTTCTTTAGCTTTCAAGTTGGGGGTAAAAAATATTTGATTCGAGTAGAGGAACCCATCAAACAAAGCTCAGAGTTATTAGATATTGATTTTTGAAATTTTTTAATTTCTCGAGATTAGTACTAATAATTGCCGTAAATTTCAAAACCTGCTCGAGATGTGTACACCAACACACTATTCAAACAGACAAGGATGGATAACTCTAAAATCAAGTGGTAATAATAACGCAATTTTGACTGCATTCTGGGCCAGAAAGTATTCCCGATAATGAAAAATAATAGATTTCTAAAATCGATATCTAACAAATCTGAGCTTTGATGGGTGACTTCCTTGACTCGAATCAAATATTTTTGACCCCCGAAGCCATTGAAATAGTAATTGAGAGGAGTTTTATCCGATTGAGTACCTTTTACATCTGCACGAGGATAAATTGAAGTAGCATAATAAACATTAGCTCTAGATATAAAAGAATTGGACCTGTTTGTCATGTGCGCGAAGCGCACATAGGGGCTGAGAGACCCATTTGTGCAGCTAGCTATATATCAAGTGTAAGCCAAGGCCGAGGCCGGCTAATGTTACGCATATCTGATGCATTCAAAACCATAAATAGCAACATTGGGTGAATGGCCAAGGCAGAAATGACAGCTTTGAACATTGATCACCTGATATTTAGTACAAGGCACATAGCTGGCCCAGGTCATGTGGACCGAGTGGGCCCTGGGATGAGCTTGCCCGTTTCCGGCGCATACCATGAACATAATTTAAATTCTGTACAAATTTTGTCTAGGTTAGGCCATACTTCTCGTATTTTGACTGGACTATTAGGTGGTAAATGTTTTGGGTGGAATCTTAATTATTCGTCAATGGCCACCCTACAATGCCGTTTAATTCATAAAAATTGGACCGAAAATGCAATTTTGGGCATTATATTACTTTGGGTGGTAGGGTATGGAAACCCAGTGTGTTCGATGCAAATTTTTGGGTGGAATCTTAATTATTCATCAACGGCCACCCAACAATGGCATTTATTTCGTGAAAATTGGACCGGAAATGCAATTTTGGGCATTGTGCCACTTTGTGTGGTACGATATGGAAACCCAGTGGGTTCGGATATAATTTTTTTGGGTGGTACCTGGCTTAATTATTCATTAACATCCACCCCACGATGTCGTTTATTTTGTGAAAATCGGATTGGAAATGCAATTTTGGGCATTTTGATACTTTGGGTGGAACGGTGTGGAAACCCAGTGGGTTGGGTGGTATTTGTTTTTGGGTGGAATGTTAATTATTTGTCAACAGCCACACCACAATGCCGTTTTTTCGTGAAAATCGGACCAAAATATGATTTTGGGCATTTTGCCACTTTGGTTGGAAGGAAACCCAGTGGGTTGCTGGTAAATCTTTTAGGTGGAATCTTAATTGTCAACGGCCACACTACAATGCCAATTATTTTGTGAAAAACGGACACGAAATGCGATTTTGGGCATTATGCCACTTTGGGTGGTAGGGTATGGAAACCTAGTGGGTTGGGTGGTAAATTATTTGGGTGGAATCTTAATTATTCACCAACGGCCACCCTACAACGCAATTTATTTTGTGAAAATCGGACCGGAAATACGATTTTGGGCATTATGCCACATTGGGTGGAAGTTATGGAAACCCACAGGAATCGGGTGGTAATTAGCGCAATGCATTACAATGCATGACAACCATAAGTTATCATTCGCCGTGTTGACATTTTCCGTATTTATATTTCACAGTATGCTCGATCATTTTACACATATTAGCCAGGTTCATCCACACATATGTGTAACATGTGTTACCATGGTATGCTATCGATATGCACTTGGTGGGAAGACACGTTTTGAGATATCAGTCCAACATGTAGCAGAACGTTTATAATCCGGTTGTAGAGACAAGCTGTCCACGGTGCAACCATTTGTCAAGTTTTTTGGCAGTCCAACCAAACTTCTGCCAATGAGGTGCACAACTTCGGGGAAAAAAGTCGGACGGTGGTATATTATTGCAATAGACCTATATACCAAATATCAATTGAATCTGTTAATATTTCATTGAGTTATCGCACTAGCAGTGATAAAATTGTTATTAAAATAGACAAACTAAGACCCATAACTCCGGAAAAAAAATTCGGACAAACCAGGTTTTTGAACTCGTCCGAGATATTGTTGCAAGAGACTCATATACCAAATATTGTTTAAATCGGTTAATATTTCATCGAGTTATCGCGCTATCGGTGACAAAATTGCTAAAAATAGAAAAACTAAGACCCATAACTCCGCGAAAAAAATTCGGACAAACCTGGTTTTCGAACTCGTCCGAGATATTGTTGCAAGAGACTCATATACCAAATATTGTTTAAATCGGCTAATATTTCATCGAGTTATCGCGCTAATGGTGATAAAATTTCTAAAAATAGACAAACTAAGACCCATAACTCCGCGAAAAACATTTGGACAAACCTGGTTTTCGAACTCGTCCGAGATATTGTTGCAGGACACTCATACACCAAATATTGTTGAAATCGGTTAATATTTCATCGAGTTATCGCGCTAACGGTGATAACATTGCTAAAAATAGACAAACTAAGACCCATAACTCCGCGAAAAACATTTGGACAATCCTGGTTTTCGAACTCGTCCGAGATATTGTTGCAGGAGACTCATATACCAAATATTGTTGAAATCGGTTAATATTTCATCGAGTTATCGCGCTATCGGTGATAAAATTGCTAAAAATAGACAAACTAAGGCCCATAACTCCGCGAAAATAATTCGGACAAACCTGGTTTTCGAACTCGTCAGAGATATTGTTGAAAGAGTCTCATATACAAAATATTGTTGAAATTGGTTAATATTTACATGAGTTATCGCGCTATCGGTGAAAATCTTAACTAAAAACCATCTAAGATGGATAACTCTTGTAAAAAAGTTCGGACGTGACCCATACAGGCAGTAAATAGTCATTGGGAGCAACTGCCATACCAAATTTTTTTTGAATCCGTTCACAAATGTCAAAGTTATAAGGCATTCTTTAGGTCCGCCCGCCCTCCCGCCCGCCCGGCAACCGTCCCTCGCCAAACCGTAAGTCGAGTTTTTGAAAAACTCGACTAAAAAACCAGGTGTGATTGTTAGGCCACTTCCGATAACAACAAAGATAGATGTCTACGATGAATCAAACGGTGTAAATGAAACCATTATGAAACTTCAATATCAAATGGCAAATTTAATATCGAAGCTATGCTAATGGTTCACACCTTGATGAAATAAACCAAACGGAGGTGTACATGTGGTAATTAATCTATAATCCCTCTTTTGTCGAAATAAATATAACGATATCAGTTTACCATACCACGAGCGCCCTGAATGAACCCTGGTGATATCAGGCCGGATGCAAAGGATTATCAAATAATGGCCTTTTAAAATTCCACATCCTATTTTGCCGTCAGTAAAGTACATTAAAGAAAACGCCGACTATCATGGAGTCAGTTACATGTTGCCATGAGCAGGCAACAATGGCACAAAGTGAACTTGTTCGGTGAAGGTTGCATGTACATACACCACGAAGCACGTGCAGGCAATGTGTGAAATTTCGTGTAATTCTCTTGGAAAACATCTGTTGATTCTCATTTACACGTACATTGTCGGAGGAAGCTTTAGATTCTCAAATGGATTCAGTAAAATGTTCGCAGGAGATCCTACAGGTTAGTGTGAATAGCAGACATTTGAACTCAATATTACCATGATGTTATAACAGCAACAAATGTATACATTTATAACGAAAAACACTTCACATAAAACACATACTCGCGGGAAAATTAATATTCATAACGCATCATCGATCGGGACTACTATTTCCACGTTTTAGTTTTATATCTGTTATATATAAATATTGAAATTTAAATAACACTAGGATCCGAGTGTGGTCGTTGGCATTGTTTAATCCAGTGTAAACAGATGTCTTAGTTACTTTTTATTTAGGAAACCGAAATAAAACATGTATAAATATCGTTCGTCACCCGGACATGTTCCCCATGCTCATTTCAACACCATTGTAGCTTTTAAAGACATATTTTGCTCTCGTGTTCGTAAATTCCCTATAGCTTACAATGGTAGTTAGGGACCCGCTTGTGGTGCGATTCATATCACTAGGCAGGCGTATGTCGCTTCCGGGTTTAATTGGTTATTATTGAAATTGGGGCGGTACATACGGATAGGTCCATTGGCTTTAATCGTTTGGACATAAGCGACGAAAGGATTTCAGAATAACTATTGCGAGTGAAAAAAACACATTAGATTCCGGAGGCATATACGACAAACACGTCACTATTTAAAGGAAGTCGTTACCAACAAATGTAACAGCAGGGTCACCGATGCTGAAGTATTTAACAAAAGTTCATGAAGAACAGGTTCGCTGATTGACCTGAAGATTGGATAACTCCTCTCTGCTACATGCTGAAGAATTTAACAAAAGTTCATGAAGAACAGGTTCACCGGTTGACCTGAAGATTGGATTATTCCTCTCTGCTACAACTTCTAAATGGTTAAGTGTAAGCGGAATGGTCACGTGAGTCAGGTGACTTTCACTGGTAATGGCAACACACGTTATGTGTGGCTGAACCTGGCTATTAACAATCACTGAACCTCCCAATATTTAAAATCCTATACAATTGTGAAGCCATCATATGAAGCAATGAAGCAAACATATACAAATGATGCATGTTTTTCGTCTGAAGCAACTGTTCATTGTTTCAGCTTGAGAAGATATATTGTATAGATATATAAAGACATATTCAGTGTTCTTTTGATTTACTGTATTAATGTGGTGAGGTTGAAAGAACAACAACAACTGCATTTTTACGATCGATCTGGTCATGTCAGACTTGATAAGGGTCGCCCTTTACACGACTGATTTTTATACGACTGAAATAGGTCTCAGATTACCTGATTAACTGCAGTTGTTACAGATAAACAATTTTTACATTAGGATTTTAATTCCAAAGTTTGTTCTATTCTATGAATAGAGACAAATATTAACAATTTTCCTATATACAGGACAGACCTGGTCTCTTTTTCGAAGCTGCAGTTCTGAGCATATATATATAATACTAGAAGGTGACCCGACTTCGTCCGGGCTTTGACCTTGAATTGTCTATTTTGAAGGCCAACGTCAAGTGGGGTCACGATTTGACCCGTCCAAAACACTGCCCGAACAAAAGTACCCGTCTAAATCCATCCGGTTTCACCCGATTTGAACTTGAATTGATCATTTTGAAGGTCAAGGTCAGGTCGGGGTCACGATTTGACCCGTCCAAAACACCCAGTGGACAAAAGTAACCCTATGTATAACATTTCGTCGAAATACCATCAAAATTGGCGATTTGACCTTGAATTGACCCTATTTCAAGGTCAAGGTCACGTCGCACAGGCAAATGAATATGCTTATGAGACTCCCCATACGAAAGTACCCCCACATACCAAGTTTCATCGAAATCCCGTGATATTCGGGCGTTTGACCTTGAAATGACCCGATTTCAAGGCCAAGGTCACGTCGCACGGGCAAATTAATATGCTTATGAGACTCCCCATACGAAAGTACCCCCACATACCAAGTTTCATCGAAATCCCGTGATATTCGGGCGTTTGACCTTGAAATTACCCGATTTCAAGGTCAAGGTCACGTCGCACGGGTAAATTAATAGGCCCATGTCACTCCCCAGCCGAAAATACCCACACATACCAAGTTTCATCGAAATCGGCTTGGACGTTTTTGAGTCCATCGATTACAGACAGACAGACAGACAGACACAGACACACACACACAGATCTTCCAAAATATATAATAGATATGGCAGGATATTGCAGTGGACAATACAGGACATTCCAAATCATATAGGCCGCCAGTTAGAAACATATTTAAACAGTTACTAACTGATATGCCATGGGGCAGTTTGGCAATACACCACAAAGTCAGATTAATATAAGCACTTCTAATGAGTGCATCCTAGTTATAATATGGAAAAATACTTCAAAAACTAAAGACAAAGAGATAATAACATGATAAAAATTTATTTTGCGAGACACAAGCTGCAGGTTGTGACAATGTCACATATGCAAACATGGACGGAATTCAATGTTGTTGTCATAAAAATGGAAATACTGCAATTGAACCATGATGCAATTTTGAAGACAAATCATACAAATCAACATTGGTATAGCAGAAATGATAAGGATAGTGATATTATGGTGAATGTCAGGAGTAACAAATAGATTTAAGTCAGTATTTCCCTAACAAAATGACAAGCATCTACTCTTTTTATATATGTTTCTGTTTTCAACTCATTAGTTTGACTGTGCAAATGTTACTAAGCATACCCCTTTCATGTGAACTTGGACTCATAGAGCAGTCACCTTAAAATATTGGGACACTGAACCATATCTATAGTTATAGTCCCTTTGTTATCCCAGCTAATGGACTCATGGCTGGACATTCAGAACTAAAAGGTATAGTTTCTGAATGTTCAGTTGCAAGTCCATTAACCAATAAAAATTTAACGACATGCATGAAGGGTAAGAAGTCAGCAAAAATAAGTCTCATGGATTTGCTATCTCTACCAGGGGAATGATGCACAAGATTATCATATTTTCATTATATTCCCCTTAAAAATAAAATCATATTACAATTCCCAGAAATCTAAGCATGTCACTCCACTATCAGGATGATTTTACACTCCTTATTTACAAACTATTTTTGGAATACTTCCCTGTTGTTCATTTTCCTTATTACTCTTACACCAAAATGTGTCTACATTTTTGTTTACATCAAACTATTACATGCATGTCACAAAATTTAGGGCAACCAATAGAAATTTATAAATGACGATTGTCTCATTATTTGTAACCCTCGGCTAAATCTGCACACATCAAACTGGGATTGGATGAGCTTATCCGCTATTCTAAATTTCTGTCCAAGGAATCACAATTCATATCAACTTCGACCGACATAAAGAGTTATTTCAAAGCTATTAACCCTTTCTTTATTAAATACTCAGTGACGAGTATTGCCCTTAGGAAATGTTCAGATAATAAGTTCAACAAATGACCACCATTTGTTGAACTTATTATCTGAACATTTCCCACCAATTAATAGAAATTCATTTACATTTGTATTTTCTTTTCATCTGTGCGCCATCTGATTTTATTACCTGAACACAAATGAATATTGAATATACTTTTATAACAAAAGAGGAGAATCCATTTAGTACACACATAAATCAAGCTGATATGTAATAACACTCACATGAATTTGTTAATTTGTCAATGTTTATTTGAAAAATATCTCACAAAAAGTCGGCAAGCAAAAACAACTAGAGGTGTGACTGTCCCAATGGGACTACGGATACCCCCCTTTTTAAAAAATACTAAGATGTTTGACATGTCAGTAAACATTTAGTTAAAATAATGAAATAACAGTTCCCATTGCAGGTGTACAACCATAACCCTAATCTTAAACCTATTGACCGAAAATTGTAGGAATAAAAGCTTGGACAAAATTATGTATGTTGCGAAAAATAAATTCTAAGTCGAAAATGGGGAATAACTCCACACAAAAAATGTCGGACAGACGTCATAATTGCAGGTGCACAGGTTCCCATGGTACTAAATATCAGTGCCAAGATTAAAAAACATTGACCGAAAAATGTAGGAATAAAAGCTCGGACAAAATTATGCTGCGAAAATTTTCTAAGTCGAAAAAGGGGGGATAACTCAAAAAAAAAAAGTCCAACAGACGTCATAATCGCAGGTGCACAGGTTCCCATGGTGGTTGATGTCTGTGCCAAGTTTCACGGAAATTGATCAAAAAACGACTGAGAAAAACTCCGGACAAATTTGTGTCCACGGACGGACGGACGACGGACGACGGACGACGGACGGACGACGGACGGACAAGCTGACTCCAGTATACCCCCCCTAACTTCGTTGCGGGGGGTATAATAATGACTGAATGATGTCATATGTCTCGGTTACTAGTTATTTGTGCACATACCAGAACAGGTTGTTCAAATTGGGCTTTTGGAAAGTGGTAACCATGTGCTTTATACGCCCTGTCACTAACTCGCGGCCATATTGGACCCACAAGGCGCTGTTCCGTGGTTTTAGTGCTACATGTCAAAGTTCTGGAGTAGCACTCATTTCCATATATGGAAGCCATTAAAATTCAAAAGCTCCATATATGGAAATGCTACTCCAGAACTTTGACGTGTAGCACTAAAACCACGGAACAGGGGCTGGATGAATCTCTGAAACCAAGGAATGGGACTGGATGAATCCAATACGACTCAGTGATCTCGCTTATTGTGGTACGATTCACGACAAACTGGTGTAGAAAGTATAAATAACAGAATAGTTTTTCATGAAGCACATATTGGCTTCTTCGTTCTAAGGCGAGAATGTAGCTAACCTTGAGTATTATTACGTACAAATCTCAGAAACCCATACTGTGGTGCTAACCAATAGGTATCATCAATAGACACTCTAGCTTGTATTAGGGAGTATCAAGAATGAATTCATCAGAATTGCTGCACTGATAATCATAATCAGAATCGTATTCTTTTGATTACATATTGAGACCATGGTACGTGTTGTGCGATGTGCCCATTTGTAGATATGAATAATTAAGTCAGATGGAAATTACCATGTAGATATGTCTCTTTGATGTTACATGTATTGAATCTGAAATTGCATCATGATGGGACTTCATTGAATGCACCAATATGTAGATTTACACTGCCAACATAATGAGAATTGGCAATGTTAAAGGCCCACTTAATTTTCAAACCCCCAATTCACATTATGTAAAATATGTGCCATAGTATATACCATTTGAAAGAGTAAGCTCCAAAACCGTGAGATTGTATTTTAAACTTATTCGATGTAATAAACTGTGAACATGTTGTTTTTATTGAGAAACTGGGGTCTGTTCTGTGATCCAAGTTTATGCACAAAGTCAATTATTTTCAATGGAAGGGGAATAACTCTATATATTTAGATATAGAATTATTCCCCTTCCCTGAAAATACATCTTTAGTTTGAATTCTGTTGCATTCTGGGAGCCAAAAGGGGGGAAATGATTTTATTATTTCAGCTATTTTCTATTACTCTATGGGCACCTTACGAGACACAAACATTCCAAATGGTGAAGATTATAGTATTTTAATCACATATTATGGCATAGATTCTTATTAAAACCGTATATCAAGGCACTATATAAAAAATAACTGGTGACTCGAAAATTAAGTGAGCCTTTAATCTCATGATTTTGCATCCATAAAATTGGTAATTACATGTAGTCGGAGAAGATTTATCATCTCATCACTATTCACTAGAGATTCTAAGATAAAATAAATTTGGTCATGTACTATGGCTATAATCTGACCAGCATATAATGGCAGCTGTTATGTATCATGAATAAATTAGTAACAAAGAACAACACAACTGGCAAACATCAGATCAAATAGAGTCTGACCAATAAATATAAATATGTTATACAACTCTACATATATTAAAAATATACAAATTCTTATTTAAACATCAAATATGACAGCTTTTATTCACTTCAAATCATTCATATATATAATCAGTTGATCATATATCTTACCAAAGACCATTATGCAGTCTATAGCATGTAAAATGTATAACTAGGGAATGTGTAAATAATGAATGCAGTTCAGGGATAATTTAAATTGTGAGCCTTTACCAATATTGAGTTCCTAATACTTTACAATTGTCATTGGTGAGGGTAACATTCCACCCCACAATATGTTTCTATTATTTCCCTCCTTACCAGAATTATGGAGAGTACCATCTATAAACCAAGCTATAAACCAAATTATTGCACACAAGTTGCCACAAATATTCTTGTTTTCAGTAACTTTTTCGAGTCATTTGTAATGTAATTGCACGAGTTGTATACTGTATTTTATGGAAATTCACTGAATATTTTGATTGTTTATAAGTCTGCAACAATTTAAGAACTACAAACAAACAAAAAACAAATCAATCGCTCTAGTTCATTTTATAATTCTTTGAACTACTCATTTTACTCCATGAAAATTTAATTTCCCCACATCTCATCGGTATAGGGATACATCAACTCCGGCACTTGCTTAAAAAGACTCCTAGCAGGTATTAAGTATGAAGAAATCTATGGATGAATTTCAAATCAATATTCAATTAAGACAATATAAACAAGGTCACCCTTGAGCATGGTTTGCATGGGGAATTTAGATCAAATTTCAGCACTCAGACAATTCTATGTTGATCACATCATTATGTCGTCATCATCATCGTAACCATCACTAGGTGGGACCTGCTCCACTGGCTTAACTGGTGCCTGAAAGAAAGATTTATTTGATTAACCCTTTACCCAACAAACCGGCCAAATAAAGCTTCAACAGCCTAAAATATCTTCGGTCTGTCTCAATAGAACCATACAAATATGGATATCATTGGAACCGGCTCCTTGACCACATTGTGATAGTTACAGTTATGCCCTGTGCCAATGCATTCTCTTATATATGCGAGTCGACCATAGGTCGCCTCGCATATATAAGAGAATGCATTGGCCTAAAACAAATCTTTTTTTAACACTTTTTACCATTTTTTCTTACATTCTTTAACAATTTTATAATTTTTAATGTGTTAAGCCAATGCATTCTCTTATATATGCGAGGCGACCTATGGTCGACTCGCATATATAAGAGAATGCATTGGCACAGGGCCCTTCTGTTGGGTAAAGGGTTAACACATTAACGGCTGCCATGATTTGTCTCATTATTTATCCATGGTTACATTAGTCTTAAATTTTTTTTTTCAGTTATTACATCCAAGAAAATATTAGTTGCCTGCAAATAATTGTTTTTCATAATAATAGCTCCAGTGTCACTTCAGTCTGGGTGAACGTCGACTCTATATTTGAAATATAGAGTCTGGAGCTTATGTAGCCAAAACCATTTCTATTCAGCGAAGAGCTTCCCCAAAATGACGTCACGGATTAAAAAAAATACATCGATGATTGACAGGTGTCCCCACGTGTTATTTGTTGTGCTTCGCAATAGCAATGGCCTGTGTCGCGACATAAACTTACAGCAGATAATTTTGTCGTGTGTGCGACTATTCTTTTTCGGGAGATGAACCCGCTGCATCAACCGGAAAGCTGCATCCGAGAGCAAAAAATAAGGTCGTCATCAAAAATGATGCTTTAGAACTATTTAAAAGCATAAAATTAAGTCATTTCCTCGGTGTTAACTTTCAGATGACTTTTTTACGACAAATAATTTGATTTGCAAACCATGGTACAATAAAGTAAATCAAATACACGGACATGAGTGAGTTCTATTTATACTTATGGGAGGCCAAGTTGGTACCATGCGCAGGCCTATCTATCAGGTCTAGCACATCCTTCAAATTAATCCGAATCGTACCGAATATATAATTTCGAAGCCATTGTTTATGTCTCTGTTGTATTTGCAAGCATCGCTTTCGATCGGAGAAATTCCGCTCTGTTACTATATTTAGAGGTGACATTATGGTAGTCTCCGCCCACTAACACTTGTTTATTAACCCATACGGTTTCATTGGACGGAAAATAATTTACGCAATCAATCAGATTACGGAATCCCGAGGACTTGGAAATGAGATAGCGATGTTATCCGTCAGACCTTATATTCAATGTTGTAATGAATATTTAGGTATGAGTTTACTCAGACTGGTGTCACTTCACATATCTATCACTTTTTATGAGTATCTTAAAGCTCAGACTTCACTTCTGTTGTTTTTTCAGCATATTTATTAGCGAGTTCTGTGAGTATATGAATTGTTTTCATTCGTGTATAAAATGATACACTTTGCTATGTCAATCGTTACAGTGAAAATCCCACTAACCATCAATAAGTGTTTTTTTATTTATAACTGTGACTAACATTGGACAATTATGAATGGCATGTGTACAATTTCTGCTTCCATAATCTTCTTACAGTAATCTTTTCAATATTTTTGACATTTTTTGCATTTTTAAAGAAATTGTACTTTTTTTGAATTTCAAATCTTTCAACATTATTTATATAATTGTTTTTTTGGCCAATTAAATTTTGATCTGTTTCACCCCAATTTCAATTTGTTCAACTTTTAATGGAAAATTCTTGATAAGGAAGAGTAATTAAACGCTCTTTCATTCTGTGGCTTTCTGCCACCTGGCCAATGAACCAGTCGTCATTATGTGTTTCCTGAAGCAAGATGTAATTGTAACTTTCCACGATGTTGACAAAGGCCAGGTGGCCGAAAGCCATTTATCAAAGATAACACTGGATTCCAATTGTAATGGAATTTACTCAAATCAATATTTATCAATGACAAATAATAAGTAATCATCTCCCTTTTTTTTCTTTTGATTTTTATATCAGATATTATTCTCTTACCTTTTTAATTGGGTTCAGTTTCCCTTTTCCTGTGGATAGAGAAATTGTAATCAGTTTTTATTAATTCATAAATTATGATGTTCAACATTTTCAAGTCAAGATACGTGATATTTCTTGAAAGTTTGTTACACTTGAATAATATTCAAAAACATAGATTGAAATAATATGCAAATTGATGTATGCTATCACTTCATAATTTTATCTCAGGCAATATTGGAACTACTATACCCGATTTTATAAAATTAGTTTCGCACCCAAAATGAACCTCTGAGCATTACCCCATTTCCACAGATACATGTTGGTTATACACCAGAAAAAAATAATGGTTTGTTTCACAAAGGGATTTTTTTTTCAATCAAAGTGATGAGGGAGAGTAATATTTATATTTATTTGAATTTTTTTGTGATGAGGCAGGAAAGTAATATATATGATCTATTGTAGTCTTGTTGTATATATGGGGTGGGGTCCTTGAATCTGGTTCTATTACCCCTTGGAACCTCGATTTATCAAGATTTTAGTCCTCAATTTAAGTTTAGAATCCTCTTTTCTTGTTTTCAATGAACTGTTTAACTCATTACCACTCAGAAGCACATTTTTACGCCTTACGACATTTCCTCAGAAGCACATTCTGTCACCTTATGTCATTTCCTCAGAGGCACCTTTTGTCACCTTACATCATTTCTCAGAAGCACCTTTTGACACCTTTTTATTTAATAAAAGTAAAAACCAAATTTTTGTGGCTTTCTCTATTAATCGTCATGATTGTTTTGATTTTACATGAAGTATGCGGTTGAAGTATATTCTCTCCAATCAGAACATTTTATTCCATTCACGCCTTACCTTGCTCGAAAGTACATTTGTTAAAAAATAATAAAAACGATGATTGCTTTTGATAACTGTTGCAACATTTTAACATTTAAACTTGGAATTGTGACATTATGGAAAGGTGGCACAGTCTATTCAATTGGTAGTTTGAAACAACAAATTCTGAACAAATACTATATACCGAAACCATGAAAGGCCATTTAGAAATTAGAATGACAGCGATCACAGAACTAAGGTAAAAACATGCTAAAGCCGACTAAAACGTCAAAATCTCTGAGGAAATGGGACATAAATTACATCACCGTGGCAAGGTGTGCTGAGTTTTTAACATCACAATGTCAAAGTAACCTGGGGGTTGTAGTTAGCTGCAGTCAGAGTGGTAATGAGTTAAGGAGGGTGTCAAGTGAATATTGATTTTCATGCAGATCTGTGAAGATAAATTGGCAAGTGGTTCTTAGTGTCACTAATGTAATATCGAAAACAATATATACCGCACTATTTAATAACTATTAGATGCTATGTTGGCATGATTGACTTGTTTGTAGATTTACATGCATTTGTTGAGATTTTTAAAAAGTAGATTAATTATTTCAACTCCAGAAAACATTTCTAAAATATAAATTTATAGCAAGAGATATTAAAACCTGAACAAACGACTGTTCAATAATACACCTGCTGTTTCATATTATAACTTTTGCTCAGGATATCTGCTAGGAAATCACCATTCAAAATTGGTCACTTGGCTTCTCTCAAATAGAATTTACATTAGTAATTAGTGAAAAAAAACAAAACAATCCTTTGTCAAATTGTGATTTATCTTTACAGAAATAATACATTGGTGTTTCTCTTGCCAAGCAGCAGTTGTCCAAATACTTCGGTCAGTTCCAAGTTCACAAAATTTCCACAAAAAAAAAGAGTCCAGAGAATTGTTTTTGACGCTGATGCATTAAAGATGCATAATCACAAATTAACACTCCCAAATTACTATTTTTTTGGCTTTTGGGGTCAAAAATATTTGATTTGAATCGAGGAACTCACCCACCAAAGCTCAGAGTGATCAGATATCAATTTTTGAAATCTATTACTTTTCACCACCAGTACATTTTGGCAGTCTGGCAAAAAGTCGACAAGCAGACGGTCTGGGACCAAATTGCGGATAAAGATGGATAACTCTAAAATCAAGTGGCTTTATGTGATAAACCGGCCAAATTTCGTTAAACAAAATGTTGATAAATAACAGGTTTTAGGCAATTTTATACTATAGTTGACAGTGGTTAGCATTACTTTTAGGCAATTAATTATTGTGATAATTGAAACGGCATTCCAAAAAGTGTTGTTGTTGTTGGAATGTGATGATATGTGGACCATCAAATCAGACTGAGTACCTTTAAAAAACCCGTTCTGCTGCATCTTCAGGATTTTAATCATCTGACATGAAGTAATTTGTTGTTTTGCCGGACTGTTATACCTTTTGCCGACGGATATTGTGGTCCCTATCATCAAATAGGATTAACTCTAAGACTGAATTCACTGCTTTGTTTTAAGTCATGTAAATATGGTGATTTAATGTTTCTCATAGTCTTTACCTATGGTAAATATTGGGTACCCTGATCCTTAAAATCTGGGGAGAATAATAATCATGATTTTCAGTTTGATTCTCGTAAAAGCGGCTGATTAGCTGCAGAGATGCTATTAATTTATTATCCCCAAATTTTATAGATTTTAACTTTAAGGCTTCCTCTACATTTGGGGAACATGACCATGATGGCTTGTGTGGATCGTAATAAACATAACCATAACCACTGTTATTCCTTTAGTTAATGAATGCATGACATTTTCAAATAATTATATTGGCTATTATGATCTCATGTGAGTCAGAGTTGGTTAACCGCCTTAAGTGTGCCTCTTGAACCAACTATGTTTGACTACACCCTCCTTTCTCCAGCCCACATAATAGCCGTGGACATACGCGATAGGCTACAGGTGCTTCACCAGTTTCATTTGCTGTGTGCCATAGTTAATATCAAAGTTTCACCAGTGGAACAAATACGAAGGTTTCATTTGGTATAATAATGGCTATGTCACTACTATTGTATAGCCTTGTGTTTGCTATTGTAACAATACTAGTAATGTGAATCTTTTAAACTATAATTGACTATTTGGCATTTTGAAAATAAAGTATCTACTATAGAACTATATAAGATGTTGACTAATGATAGTGTCTTTTATAGAGCAAAGATTATAATGATATGTTGTTGAATTGATGTCAATGTTCACAGTGCTGAAGTTCAAATTCAATTTTGACTTTTTGTCAAAAGTTTTTCTGATTTCCTTCATTGGTTATTAATAGACAAGTCTGTCTGTTGCTACATTATTGTGCGAAGAAACCACATGTTCAATTAAGACAGACTCGACAATTGCTATAATAATTTTAAAGTTTTTTCATTGTACTTCACAGACATATTTCTGAAATAAGCATGTGTCATTGCAAGAAATTATGAAATGTTGTGTGTTAATATGAATATTGTTAGTTTATCTTTTATCTTCAATCAAAAATACTTCGTTTTCCCTTCAATTTTTAGAGTGTACTTAGCTTTGGACAGCAAAGGATAAGAAAATGGAAGAGCAACCGCAAGTGCTGGCTTAAATACTCCCCGACGTCGGAACTGATGTTTACAAAAATAGTGTACTGATATCGTACCATGGATAATGTGTACTAATTTTAGATTAACCCTTCATGTACCAAGGACATTGTAGAGATATACAATATAGCTTAGCGGGTAGGAACTCTCAGTTGGGAATATTGAAACAGATAATAGGTTTTCCACTGAATAGTTATTTAATTCTATGTTTTGGATAATCACCGAGAGTAATTTTCAGAGGCAAACATACCCAAACTGCTTGATGACTTTGCTGCCTTCTTTTTGGGTGGAGATGTATAATGCTGAACATTTGATGCTGTAGGTGCAGGTGGTGTATTACCAGGAATGTTTTCATCATAGTCAAGTTCACTCACAAAGCTGGAACATAAGTTATAATACATAATTCCTCAAAGATTTATAGCATAAATTTTATTTCCGGTTTAGATGGAACTTGTGTTTTGTGTTTGAAGGGGTTAACATATCACACATTGCTGGAAAGCATAGTACAAGATAGAGTACACAAAGAGAGTCAATGATTAAATATGGTCCGGCTTAAAAGTATTGAACCACTCAGAATAGAATTTGGTACAATAACACAAGGTACATATATGAAATTTCTTATGACTAGAAATATCTATATTTTAGAGCTTTCCCATTCCAAGTCATATTTTGAGATAAATCTATATCATTAGAAGTATTGTACTTCATCTAAAAGCATGGTCAAAATGTTAACGTTTCGGATTGACATTTTAAAAGTTGAAACAAGGTCATCTTCAATATGTCAAGAAGTGATTAAACCAATATTGGCTAAAGACAAAACTCACTGGATATTCTTCAACCTATGCTTGCGGGTGTCATGTGCCTTCAAACTTGATTGTATCAGCTCTACTACATCATTATACTCGGCCTCCGAGTCCTTCATCTTCTTCTTTCTGTTACTATGACCCTTTAATGCTGACTGAAGCATCACAGAAGCCTACAGCAAACAAGATTATTGTCAGACAATTATGTATGGAAATTTGGATTTTGGGATGAAGGGTTTTAATTTTTCCCATTATTTAAAATAATTAGGCAAAATTAATTTTATGGATAAAATCCCACATCAGAATGAGTTTCTAGGTGAATACACAGATGGAAGTATTTGATGACGGACGTGTCTGAGAACAGGTGTCTGTAATTTTTTTTATATTTATTGATATTATTGTTGAATTCTGAAGTTATCTCACTGTTGCTAGCGCTTGAGAAAATGTAGGTCTAAATATAAAAAATATACTCTAGAATGTTATTCACAGAATGTTACTCACAAGAAACTGAGACTGAGAATGAAAACAGTTAATAAAACAAGTGCAATGCCAAGTGTGGCATTCACCCTCGATGTTCAGTTTGGAGCTGGAGCTTCCGGGAAATTTTTCTGAAAACCCTGTGCCAATGCATTCTCTTATATAATATATGTGAGTCTCCCATAGGGAGTGTTGCACATATAAGAGAATGCATTGGCCTAACAATATTTACCTTGACCTTGTAAGCCAGTGCATTCTCTTATATATGCGAGGTTCCCTATGGGAGACTCACATATATAAGTGAATGCACAGGATCTGCTGCACCAGTGCAGCTCCAATCATGAAAGGGATAATAGAATGTTTGTATGGAAGAAAGTTCAAGAAGGTCCATAACTCCAGTGAAAATCAGTTGATGAACCCATCGTATCGTATGAGTGTATCCTTTCACTCATAATCGTCAATAACAAAAGGTATTCAAATCAAACTGTTAGTACTTGGGTAACAATGCTAAATGTGTCAGTATATGTGGGAAAACTTCTCCTTCCAAGTATAACAAGGCAATTCACTCAACAATTATCTACAGACAAAGTCCACTGAAAATTTGTCTTCTTGTATGCTGGTCGATTAGTAAACCTACTTGCATTTAATTCTGATCATTAATACTGGACTTACAATGCTAAATGTCTGTGCTGAGTGAAAATTTTGAAGTCACGCAAGGGCCATAACTCAATTAGAATTAATGGACAAACCCCATAGTAAGCACTTATCTTTAACCACAAGCTGAGCTATCACCATAACCATATTTAAAATCAAGTGCAATGCCAAGCATAGCATGTGCCCCCGACACTCAGTTTAGAGTGTGGGCAATACTAAATAAACATCTAAAAAAAAGTAAGTTCGTCTCATCCGTATCCTATGTTATTTATCTGATCATTTTGAAATTTGGAATGAATTGAGAACATGATAAATGTAGTACATTGCGGTAGTTGATTATCCCGATAATTTTCTAACCTTCTTCTGATTGTTGCTTGATTGGAAAATTTGCCATTTTAAAAAATCACACTTTCAACCTTGGCCCTCATAGGAATCGCGTATTGATGGGTTACCTGCATGTTTGTGAAGTGTCACCAGCCTTATTACTGCATGCGATTTTCTTGATCTTGACCAGTTGTTTAGGTGCATGATTTTAAACCACCCCCATATCTGGTCCACTACATTCACTCAAAATGACCCCTGCCCCGTATGGCAGACCAAGCAAGTGTTATCACTGTAGATTAATTGAAGGGAAACAACCCCATAAAGCAGGTCTCTCAAAGGATAGGTGTTTCATCTGTGTATCAAATTTCAAAATATGTTTAATGCTAGTTGAACTGGAGCTAAACAATTGATATGTCATGGACATGTCTACAAAATGTCAGCAGTGACTCCAAAGTCAAGATTGAGTTCACTGTCCTGAGACAATATTATCAGCTTAGACGGAATTACAACCATATAGCCAAAACACATGTCTGGTTCATATAATAGCTTGCAGGGGAAATGATATCTCACTGAATAAGCATAATATATTTTATAAAATTGGATGGATGAATATACCTTTTACCAGTGATAGTATGTGCAGCTATCAGCTTCTTTTGGGTTACTGTATTAGTCCATTACATTGATGCATTGGAATTTCCATACATAGCATTGTGGAATTTGAATGTTGACCTAGCATACTCTCACCACACACTGACCTAGAAACTCTTAATGCATATACATGTATGTGGTAGACAAATACCTATCAGCCAGTATTAGCAAAATTTCAATTTTCATTTTTCAATTAAAACATAGCTGCTAAAACTAGTTAAACTGTCATTTGGACTAAAGTAAATCATTTTCCAGTGGTATGAGCGATATAAGTAGGGTTTTATGCGGTTTCAGACTAAAATTAATTAAATTTTGGTGGGTGGGTGTAAACAAATTGAGAGTCCCTCGTATGGACACAAAATGCACAAATTTCAAAGTAAAAAAGGGCTCTAATTCTTAGAGGTGAAACGGTTAGACGGTTAACTGGTTAGCATCCGGTTAGCGATGTAACCGGTTAGAAAAAAATGAACCGGACGAAACCGCATCCCGTTATCAGTTGAATGTGAACGTGAATAATCCTCAAAATATTAGGTTAAATGATGCAAAACTAATACTAAACCCTGTGTCACCGATAGTAGAGTGCAATGCAAGCATTAATTGGTACACGCAGTAGTATCAGATACTTAGTAGCAATTATCGAACTGTCTGCAAGTGTCGGCGACCTTCAATCAATTCCGGCCCTTTGAAGTTTTCTCTGATCTTCCGACAAGAGCACGTGTGCAGTCACTGTGTATCAAGGTGGGATAGTTCAAAGCAATGACGTCACTGAATCAGTGAATCTGTCATCTGATAGACACCCATCAGGTATTATTTCGTGTTGAATTTTGAGAAGGGAAGACGCTTCAAGACGGCTATTATCTAAATGGAATCGCGTAAATCAGAAGTGTGGGCGAATTTCCGATTGATAGAAGACAATGCAAAGAAAAAAAAGTTTGCGGAATGCAAAATTTGTCAGTATAGATTTGTCTACTCTGGGTCCACGTCGAACATGGCTTCTCATTTAAAGAAGAAACACATCTTCGTGAGTGTGAACACACCAGAGCCAAATCAGCCAGTTGATCCTGATGCTAGTTACAGAAGCGGGATTTCACAGAAATGTTCCGATGAACCCGGACCGAGTGAATCTCTACGAAAGAAGCAAACCACTCTGGGTTTCCACGTACCCAAACCCATGTCAAAATCGAAATGGAACGCTATCACGGGAGCTTTGGTTGAGTGGTGCGCTATGGATATGAGACCTTTGTGCATAGTTAATGGGTCGTGATTTCGCAAATTCATAGGACAACTGAACGAGACATACACAGTTCCCTGTCACACCACAATAAAGAAATATCTTAAGCTGAATTATACGGAAATGAAAGCGCGTTTCCTTAAAGAATTGAACAAGAATGATTATCTGGCTATTACAACTGATTGCTGGACGAGTTGTGCAACTGAAGCTTACATCACCGTGACAGTGCACTACGTCGGTGAAGACTGGGATATTCACAATTTCGTCCTGTGTACCCGGGAAGTGAAAGAGCGACATACATCCTCCAATTTGGCAAAAGAAATCAGATTGATTCTAGACGAATTTCGCATCACGGACAAGGTATCGGGTATTACGTCAGACAATTGTTCGAATATTGTGGCTGCTGTTCGTGAGATGGACTTGGGAGATACCCCACATATTCGGTGTTTTGGACACACGCTCCAGCTGAGCGTAAATATTGGACTCGGACTTCCCGCCATTTCGCGTGCGAGTGGAGGTGCTAGACGCCTTGTTACCCATTTCAACAAATCGAATGTTGCAAATAACGCTTTGAAACAAACACAGAAAAAGTTGAATTCGCCCGAGCACAGTTTGCTGCAGGATGTGTCCACTCGGTGGAACTCCACATTCGTAATGTTCCAGAGACTCCTAGAGCAAAGACTACCAGTGATTGCTGTTATCCTTGATCATAATATAACCAAAGATTCTGACGCGCGCATCTTGGAGCTCAGTGACGATATCTGGCGCACAATGGAGGCCATCACACCCACCCTCAAACCGCTTCAGATGGCCACTGAAATTCTGTGTTCGAATGAGTTTCCTACACTCAGCACGATCTACCCTATGGTATGCGGCTTGTTAGCAAACCATCTCAAAGAGAATACCGGTGACATCAAAGTTTTGAAAGAGTTCAAAAAGACTGTGGCTTCTGATCTGAGAAAGCGTTATCCACTGGGCAAACCTGGTAAGAACCAATTGGTGATAGCAGCATTTTTGGATCCTCGATACAAGAGTCTTTCCTTCTTAAACGAGGAACAGAGAGACGAAGTTTGCGAATGTGTGCTCAGTATGTTGGTCGAAAAGGAGAAAACAGAATCTGGTAAATCGAAACCAGATACTGCAGATAGTGCTTCAGAGAGTGAGACCAGTCAGGCATGTCAAAGTTCTTCTGGCAAATCGTCCACTAAATGTACCGATATGGAAGTGTCGGAAGTCGTTCCGGGTACATCTACGTCTACTAGTTTATTGTCGGGACCCGACGTGACTGTGCGCGAATTCGCACCGAAAATAAAAAAGTCAAAAGTAGAAGCCACCAACGAAGCCATGAAGTACTTGTTGGGCGACTTCTATGACAGTGGTTTATCACATGAGACAGAGGGGGACGATGTTTCAATTGAGTTGAAAGCCTACATTGGATCGCGGATATCGCCGAAAGTTAAGCCAACGTTCTGGTGGAAAATGAACTCTGATCGATTCCCCCATGTGGCAGCGCTCGCGAGAAAGTACCTAGGTATTCCAGGCACGTCTGTGCCGTCAGAGCGGATTTTTTTCGGCAGCCGGAAACATCGTATCGAAAAAAACGGGCGAGTTTGGACCCCGACACTGTTGACAGTTTGATCTTCATTCGCGAGTTTCTTCGAAAGGGGGAGAAATTCAGAGTTAATATCCGCGACCATGATGATAGTGATTCCGACAAATAGTATTAGGCCTACTGAATAGGACTGCATTACCTAACTGACCTTCATTTTAGTGCTATAGCTACATGTATGAGTTATTGCGTTTCAGTTTTTATTAAATCATTGGAGGATATACCAATGATGGTAATTATATATTACAGATCGTTAATGTATAGTTTTGTTACTCGTTTTACCAATACCCAATTACCCATACTATTGTTACTCGTTTTACAGATGCCCAAACATGCTGATCACCGGCAAATGGCGGCAATTGCAAATAAGCATCCCCTGCCATTCACACATTTCACTTGCTCATTCCCCATCACGAGAGCCAGCAAAAGAACAGTGAATGCGTGTTTTTGAATATCGTTAAATGCCGTGAATAAGGTCTTTATTTCAGGCAAATGTCGACATAATTAAGTCACAGAGAAGTCCACTATAAATTAGCGGTTAACCGGTTGAAATCCGGTTAACCCCGATGGTTAACTGGTTAGAAGAATGGGTCAACCGTTTCAGCTCTACTAATTCTGTTTAAATGAATGGACGAAACCTGTAGTATGTAGGTATCCTTTTCCCCAAGCTGTGCTGTCACCATGCCAAAGGACAACAAAATGCGATAATTAATACCCGAGTCGGGGACATGATAAATGGACGACAGCTGTAATATGTGGGTACCAGACTTGATAAGTTATGAAAATAGCAATCAGGGAGATTTTTGTGGGAGGGACCACCTCCAATTTGCGTCCTCATTTCCTGTTCACCGACTGGTTTATTCTATATATCACCTACAATGGGCAATCACCTGTTGAACACGACTACCTAATTTTTGGTTCAAAACACAAATTCCACATGTGTTGATCGAGAGACCAGCACCATTTATTGAACAGAAAGAAGCAGACACTTTATATAAACTAAGTAAAAATACTCAGAATTCCACCGGATACAGCCGGATATGCGTGAAACTTAAAGTACAAAATCAGAATAAACTACAAAATGGACTTGTCTTATGGTTTAACCACCAAAAGAAATGTACACATTCCACCATTTATTAACAAATTTTAAGAAGCAGAAACTTTGTTTAAAATAAGTAAAAATGAACCCGAGTTACACAGGTTACAAACAGACATCTATGCATGAAACCGAAAGTACAAAATGACCCGTCTTACAGTTTTACCCACAAACGAAATGGACATTCCGTTGGCAATGCATGCCACTAATCAGTGAACTTAAATCATAAATTATCCGTTACTTAGAAATGTTCATAAATGGGGCCTTACAATACAGCTGCACACTTGTGACTATACGTATTGTAAACTATAACAACACCCTTTATAAGTGTGGTTTGACCAGAGTGTGAAAATCTATCAATATCAGTCACAGTTCACCACTTCAATCAGAGGGAACATAAAATGTCAGTGATGGTGCATTCTGTGAATGTTAATGTGTGGGTATTTACGGTACCGGAAATAAGGAAATACCTGTCATGGGGAAATCCCTGCAAAAAGCAGGAATATACGAAAAATTAAATTACATAATTTTTTTGGGGTTTTGAATGCTGGGTTTTGCTGAATCCATGAGAAATTGGGGGTTATTCGTATCTGCAGAATTGCCGTGGCTATCCGGGAGTCTCATGGACAACCCATGAAACTAAACAGCTCTGGTGGGTACCCTTTCCCCCATTCTGGGGGACAACAAAATCTGATAATTACACCCAAGTTACAAGGTGTTTATATGGACAGATGGACGGACTGACAGATGGAGCCCTCGATACTTCGGGGGTTGTTGGTATAATATAGTTGTAACTAGCAGGGTCCGTACTTGCTCAAAAATACTTTTGACAAATGATATTTTTTTCCCAATTTATTTAAGAAGTTACCAAATGTTTTTGGGCTGAAATATTTGAAAGAATTACACTGTTGTTGTATTAGACATTTACACCAACATTATGACCAAACATTACACCAACTTACTGGCATCTCAATTTAATTAGTTTATACTTTTAAAAGTAAAATTCTACAATTCAAAATGGGCATCACACACACAATGTTCCATGCTTGTCTCTCATAAGCAATCAGATTAACTGCCTGTTGATAAGAGGTGTTGACTTTCCTTAGCCGCCCAAACTGCTACTACGAAACTGTGGTATAGGGTTTTTTTGTGACATTGTGGTTTGAGCGGCCAATTTTTTAATAAATGGTTACTATACTTTCTTATGGAATTGAGTACTTGCTTGTCATATATGTTGCCAAATGAAACTACAGGTGGGCTTTCCCTATGGAACTAAGGATACGCCTCATGGTAGTCGAAAAAACTGCAAACGTTGAAAGAGGGGGATAACTCCACAAAAAAAGTCAGATGGACCTCATAATCACAGGTGCACAGGTTCTCTTGGTACTAAATATCAAGTTTTAAAACAATTGACAGAAAATTTAGGAATAAAAACTCGGACAAAGTCCAACAAGGGGGATAACTCCACAAAAATGTCTTACGGACCTTATAATCGCAGATGCACAGGTACCCATGGTATAAAATATCTGTGCCAAGTTTAAAAAAAATTGACTGACAAATGTAAGAATAAAAGCTCGAACAAAGTTATGCACCTTGATGAAATTTTCTAAGTTGAAAAAGGGGAATAACTCCAAGAAATAATGTTGTACAAACCTCATAATTGCAGGTGCACAGGTTCCCATGGTACTAATATCTGTGCAAGTTTCAATAAAAGCTCGGACAAAATTGTTTCCATGGAAGGACAGATGGATGGATGGACAGACAGATGGATGGACAAGCTGATTCCAGTATACCCCCCCACCCCCACAGCTCATTGTGGGGGTATAATTAATTTATATTTTTGCCAAATGTTAATTATTTTTGCATTTGGCAAATTTGGCAATCAGCAACTTGAACCCTGGTCACTAAAATGTAAAAATGTTTTTTCAATAACTTTGAATAATCTAATATGGTGAGCTTGGTTAAAATAATAGTAAAAGGCTGTCATAGAGATTAAAAAGATCGAGACATATTAATTTTGAACATGGAAAAAAAAGTGTATATTACATCATCAACATCGGCATCATGTTTCCTGTACTGGTGATCAACCCAACCCTTCTGTATCTTTTTTGCTGCTTTATCTTGACGAAAGTCATCAGCGATTTGTTCCCGCCTTCTCTGTTCTTCTAAACTCTGCAAAGTACAATTCTGAGTAGATAAGCGATGATCAGGTTTCTCATCTTATGGCTAATAATAAAAAGAACATACTGGAAAAAAGAAGAGATTACTATAAAATGAGAACTATGTAATTGCAATGATCACAGAGAGCTTACTGTCTGCAACTACAACAGTTAAATTTCAAGAATGTAAGTGAATCTATACATCATGATCACCAGATACAGTGCACTTGTAGTGTTGTGTGTTATAACACTTAGTAACTTCTCTTAAATGCATGAACCAAACAACTGACTTTAACCCTTTGAGTGCCAGGGGCCGATCTCATCGGCCCTAAACTTACAAAATAAGTCTGTTAAAGGATTACTATCCTCATGAAACAACAAAACTCTGTCGGAAAGCCACCCCTATTGTGATCACAATGATCCGAGTCCCATAAAAATCGCGTAATAAATAAGCCGAGAAATAAATAAATAATACCACCACCGGTTGTCGGCTATCTCCGTCGCAAAACCTCGCATGACGTCAAGCGAGGTAAACTAATTACAAACAGGGAATTGGAGTCGGAGTTAATTATGTCTACCTATATGCCGATGGAAAATCCGGAATCGACATCAGCGCGTGAGTCTAATGGAATTACTGCGGGGCATATCAATAGCATTGTGTACACATGGTGAATTGTCATCGCGCGGTGAGTTATCTTCACTTGTGATTTGTCTTAAGTGCTGTTTGGAAAGTTACGGTATTGTTTTGACAAAAAATATAGAGGGACAATTGAGCGGGGTAGATAACACTTTCGTATAAAGCTTATAAAAACACGAGCCGGCATGTGAACTTTATTCGGGTGCGTGTTTGCGATGTTGTTTAAATTTTCCGTATATATGCCCCGAGTGTCCCGTATTTACAATCATTCATTCATGACAATGCCATATAAATGCAGTGTTTTCGGCCGTGGCCGGTCTAGTGATTCTCAGTTAGGCATATGCTGTATTCATTTCCAAACGATGTTCGTTTACGTGACATTTGGCGGGATTTCTGTGGGAAACCTGTTGCGCAAAATCAGAAACCGATTACATATACCAAATAAAGAGCGTTTAATTTGACGAGTCAGTCATGGTTACGAATACATACAATTGCAGTTAAAGTGGGGAGTATGTTGATGAATAATTCACGATGACAACTATTCTAAGTCGAGTCCCCATTGCCTTCACCATGGCTCAATAAAGAGCGTTCCATGTTAAGAGTTTTCCTAATATGGTACGAATAAAAAAAGAGTTTAATAAAGCGGAAATTGCTATGACAATGATGGAAGGATATATAAAGCATGCATATCGGAAGTTCATGTAAATGTATTGGCCTGTATTGTTATAATCAGTAAACAATCACTAGAACAACTGTTCTAAGTCGAGTCCCTTTACCTTGACACAATAAAGAGCGTTCACTATTACGATATATTGCGAATAAAGAGCACTTGAATATGTGATTCCATATTAAACCGGATTATTATCCCTCCTTCAAAAAGTGTTATATATGATTGGATGTTTAAACGAACCACGGCGAACATATATATATTTTATAACCCTATTGTTATGCGTAATGGACACATAGAGGTCGATTTATGACCTGGATATTCAATAGACCGCATCGCTAGAGTGCTAATTTTATAGGCCAATAACCATGGATAGATGCAGTGAATTTCCATCAGTGACAGTCGGCAAGATTGTTTTGGGGTGGGGGAAGCAATATTCCGAAATATATATAAACACCATATTGCCCAAATATATACATGATTCATAACCAAGGAAAAATGAACTTATCATATCATATTGGTAATGAATGACTTGATTATAATTTATTAAATCCGACAGCAATAAACCAATTTTGTGTTGTTTTACCGCGTTACGATAAATTAAAACGAAACGCTCTTTATTGACACACGACTAATGGCATCTGGAAATTGGAATGTTTACGAGATGATAATTGCCTAATAACTGTGCAAGTCTTCGCGTATATATGCAATCTTGATATGCATATATAATATAACTTGGACTATTCCGGTAACGAAAAAATATATATAAACACGAGCACGCGTTTATATAGATAAATGCGCGCAAAACTGAATAATATACGGGCATGGCTTTATAGTAACAACACATGGCGACACATATAATAATAGTAATAATAACACGATAAAGACATTTAATTATGAGAAAGGCGATGTTTTCGGCGAAGTTTTGCATTCGCAGTGTGATAACGCGACAATCTTCAAAGGTCGCGATCGACTACATGCAAACTTAAAATACCGCCGTCGCGCATCTATGCGTTCAATGAGTTACCACGTGATCGATCACGTGCTATGCTTCTGTTTACATGTGACAATCACGTGATCGGGCTGATGATCATGTGACTTCGTCTACAACAAAATCTTCGGCTAACTTCGGAATTTTTTTAATCGTTATAAAAATAACGATTGGCGGCCGAATATTAGATTATATGCGCCCAATGGACATTTTATATATATATTATCGGTATATTGAAAGAAAATAATATTGTTTTTTTCAGGACCGTATTCCTTTAAAGAATATAAGAATAAATTATTAAAATTGTAAAAAATTTAAAAAAAAAAAAAAAAATTGTTAGGCCAATGCATTCTCTTATATATGCGAGGCGACCTATGGTCGACTCGCATATATAAGAGAATGCATTGGCACAGGGTATATGGGTTAATACAAAAATCGACCTGGCAATCAAAGGGTTAAAGATATGTTTATGTTGCACTAAGATTATTAAATAGTTTCTGGGATTAACCTTTTCATTACCGAATAGATCCTCAAATTCAATTATAACAAAAGATTGGAATAGTCTAATAATCATTTGGAGGTGGTGTTTTGGTAAATAAATGCACATAAAAAGTATGATTCCCACTCATTTATAGGGAATATTCAGATAATAAATTCAACAAATACCCTTATCTGAACATACCCCAAGTGAAATGCTCGTAAGCATGTTTAGCCAGTCATCAGTTTGTTAAAGACATATTATGTATTTACTTCAGTGAATAATGATAAGTGAGTACCCAGGAACTTAAAGGAAATGGGCAACTAATATTACAGAAAATTCCAGCCATGCCGATCATGCTACATCAGAAAACACAACGTTTACAACTTTAAACACAATTGTAAACATTACTCCTTAATGTGACTCTTTGATTGTTGGGGTAGAATGAAGCAGCAGGCCCCGTTGGTTCATGTAACGGTGGTACCAAGATGTACATCAATAGGCAAGTAGTGCAATCGTTATCTGTAGTAATATAACGAGGAATCACTTTTGATGAGTGCAGTTCAACTGGTTCAACATTTGTCACACGATATTCATGTAATTTGTATGCAGTTATTTGATGAAATAAGTAATTTATTTGAATAACAGCAAATTAATAAGATATTGTGTTGTATCATACTACTTGGGTTGATTCATTTTATGAATGGACTGTTCATACAAATGCAGCCCATACCGGGTTACTAATGATAAAATATTCAGACAGGAAATAACATAGTGCACAGGGACGTTGACCAGTTTTACGGTGGGTAGGGATATGGAGATTGTGAGAGATATTGGGGAGGTGTCTCGCATTTAAATATATAGTTAAAAGTATTAGTAGTAAAGCACTCTGTGCTAATGATGATTACCACAACCACAATTATGTTGGTGGGAAGTAGTGAATACAAAGGTGGGTTGGGGATGTATCATTTGCCCCACCACTTGGTCAAATGTTTTTAATTTTTTGCCAATAAGTTTGGTGCAAATTATATTGATTTGCAATGAAATGTTGACAACTTCTTACTCTAAGTATAAATTTTGGACTAAATTAAAATAAAATCCCCTGTAGTAGGAAAATTCCATGTAGCCTATCAGTTGGATACATCCGCTCAATCAGGCACTTGAACTTACCTGAGTTGGGGATTTTGGTCTTCATGGGCATGGGTGCAGATGGACATTCCGAGTTGAATGCCCCTCCAACCAAGAATGATTCATTTATCTGACCAGGAGGGTACGATAAATATGAATGTCAGAAATAGGACCTAAGGGTTATGGGAGGTTCTAATAGTATTCCATACATGACTGACAACCTAGCAAGGGCATATGTACACATGGTCATGTAACTTATTTAAGTTGTAAGAAGTGACAGCACCTGGCGATGCGCCATGTCTGGGACTGTGGGGATCCAACAATTGTATGTGATATGGGAATTACAAATCATTCAACAAAACTCATCAGTCTCCATACTGCCAAAGGTCGAGATGTTCAGAATAACACAACATAGAAAATTTCAGTTGCCATATGGAGGCCGACAAAGTTTGCCGAATGTGAAATTTCGGAAGTTCATTGAATAGTATATAAAGTTACTTCCATCCTTCACTCATCGCATACACATCCATCCGTATTTATGAAATAAATGAGTTACAGGCATATTCTAGCTTTAAATACTGCCATCACATTATTGTAGATGGTCTATTTTTTTATTTGTTACAGCCACCGATTTAAGCATTCCTGATCTGTTCAATGTCTTCACTCTTGATATACATGTATTCGAGACAACGATTTGACACCAAGATTTGGTGCGATTCTAAATCTTTTGCCTGATTTGATTCAAAATGAAAAACCCCTATTCGCAGGGCCCTAGTGTATCACCCACGACAAGCGGCTGGCACCTCAATTGACCAATCCTCAAGTCTATTTAACTTGGGGGAATCGGCAAAATGGCATATTAACGACTCAAAATGTAGCTTTAATTTGGGACGTATTTCCATCGATAAGCAAACAGCAAGATGAGAGTCACTCATATAATTTATCTTCAACAATATTACATAGCCCGTGTGTACGACACCAAATGATGCTCATTTACTAGTCAATTAGGTCATGCCTTTTATATCCCAATGAGACATACATGAATGAACATGACCAACATCAAATCTTGTTGACCTGAACAACTAAAAGTGGTTGGCAGACCTTAAATCCATAATATTTTGTGAAAATCAAAATATAGCATTTCTACAGGGAATCAGCTGCTTTTGCAAGAATCAAACTAAGAATCATGATTCTGATTCTCATCAGATTTTAAGCTGTGGTTAGTGGCATGGCACACAGGCAGTGACTAGAATATTGGGCTAACTTGCTGCTGACAGATTTCAGAAAGATGAAAAAGAATAATAATTTCAGCTGCTTTGTATTGGCAAGAAATATGAAAAAAAGCTATATAAAATAAGAAATTCAAGTAGTTTAGTTTTTTATTGACTGAGGGATATTGCAATGTGGTTGTTAGAGCTACATACATTCTTGAATAAAGTTGCATTCTGTCAATTTGGATTTAACATCTATGACAATAACTACCATATTCTGTTTTCCTATCTGATCACCCAATCCTATTAGTTGCACAACACCATAAACAATAAATATAACTGTAGAATCCATGTCATAACATACCAATGTATTCAACAAGCAAAATAATAATTAACCATTGCAGCCTGTTATTATTACAACTGACTGAATAGAAACTCATATATCTTCTATACATCAACAAGTGTACATGTTTATGACTGATTAGGAGAATTAAATCAGTAATGAAAGTGTTAAAGACAAACATCATTGTTGTCTGGTGACTTCACAATTGTTATTAATCATTGAATATATTAAATTTCGAACAATTACAGCTACATTAGGGAACAACAATATATATTATTTTTCAGTTACAATCTGTCAATGACTATAACATGCAGATATTTCAAGACCTGAATATATTTTAGTTTCATATCATGAGATTTAAAAGGATGCCCATAAATTATCTAGGAAAATAAAAGCCTCCTGATTATCCTGAAAATGACTGAATCACTTCAATAGGTGTTCAGTGAAAACTAATGCAATATAATTTTTTTTAAACAATCAATTCCATTGGCAAATTATTTTGAATTTTGTACTCAGATTGAAAGTGCTTCTTTAAAGAAATGGTATTTTGTTCATATTTAGAATGAGTATGTCAGTAACATTCGACTTGTGAGAAATAAACATATGTGGCTCAACTCAATTCTCCAGTCTGAAAAGTTTTGTTATATGAGACCTTTCGCAAAATCACTATTATGATTATGGATAGGATATTTTGTCCTAGTAAGGTGGATACCTTCACAATTTACATACGATGGTTAATTGGTGAGACAGCATTTGCCCCACTATATTCAGATACATATTTGATGGAAAAAGTAATATGTGACTCTTTCAGATCCCAAATTTGTATCTGTGTGTTATACACAATACAGATAATGTTAGAGCATCCCCAAGCAGGATCGGTGGCACATCCTTGACACATCTGCACATAATTAAACTGTATGGGGTATATTTTGTCTCACATAAGAACCCCCGTTTGTAAAGATAAAATTTCTGGCCATGTACTGGCAGTATATTGTCCATATCGTAATCGTGATTTTTCAAAAGGTCTCTATTATTGTATTCTAGGGGTTTGGAATTCTGAATGCACATTTAACAGTATCTCTAATGAGCAAAAACAATTGTGTTTATTCATGTTATCAGCACGACAGACAAATGCTGAAATAGATCATGATCTATTGTGATGTCATAATACATGTATATACTATTCCATCAATCATTGAGTTTGCCAATACCAAGAATTAAAGAAAATTTCCATAGAAGATTAATCCTGACAAAGTAAAAAAAATGTGCAAAGACGATCACATTATTTAATCCATAAGGAAATGAAAAAGATGATATAGAATCCATAAGGAAAGCACAGAGAGTTTGAGCAAATGTTCACTTTAAAAAATCCTTTAAGCATTAACTTATATAAATATTATGACGTTGTAACATTAGTGTTAGCTATTCTGGACAACAATATTAGAATAGAATCATACAACTGGTGGAATGAATCTTGTATTGTGTGAACAGTGGAGTGCTGGTGTAGCAAAAGGTGGAACGTTTGGTTTATTGCTACAAAGACTGTAATTCATGGTTAGTAGGTGATGAAAACGAGAGGTGAGTCAGTTGGGATTATCAGATACACTGGCATAGAAAGGATGAATGTAACTAGAGTATAGAAAATACCGAAGGTTCCATGTATAATAAACAAGGTCAAACAACATACAACTTTTCTGTTTTGGTGCGACTTCCATTCCCGTTGGATCTTCTTTGCTGATCTGTTCTCTTGAAAGTTACTGACCTTCTCATCAAATGCCTTTGCCTGTGACCAATATATAGTCAAGCAATTTCTAATGATAATGTGTAAATGAGGGATATCAGATGTTCCATATAATTTCAGAGTAAGTTCTCGAAGGCATGGGAATTCCTTACAACCTAATAATTGGCTAGAGTAGCAATCAAGTCTGGCACATAACAATTACAGAGAAACATTTTGGTAATTTTGTCTTTATTAAATTGGCGATCGGAGTATAAAATTATCTTTTCAAACTTTTTACACACCTTTCAGAAGAGGGTGGGGGGAGCAAACATTTTTTCTGAGCACGTATGAGGGGGTGGGTGGGATTTCAAGAGGACCAAAAGCAATTTTTTTCACAGCCAAAAAAATTGAAGCCCATATTTTTCTCTTATTTTTGTGCTTAAAACTTAGAGATAATGTAAATTTAACATCAAAACTTCCTTTAGACAGTGAGTATTGATTGTTTCTTGTTGTGAAATTATAAAATAAGAGGTATATATCAGTTTAGTTTGCTCCGAACATAAAATCCATGGACACATTGTAAAAGCAATCACTACCATGTCAAACTCGGCTGATCACATACACCAAACTGTAAAAGGTAGTTGATAGGAAACAGACAGTAAGTGGTGAATATTCTAATATTCTTCTGAAAAATTTTGATTTCGTGTTTCTGGGGGGGGGGGGGGGGGGGGGGTGGGTGTCAAAAATTGATAGGAAAAAACTTGCTAAATCGGAAACAAATTTGGGTCGAGGAGCAGGTGGGTCCCACAAAAACGGCCAAAGGTAAAAAAAATGATGTCTGATAATATTTTAAGTGCCCTCCTCACACCTGTGAGTAGTGTTGAGAAAGCATATTTTAGAACTATAATGTCAAAGCTAATGTGATCTTGAACTAATTTTTGTAGTGTGTAAGTTCATATCAGAGGCAATGATAATTTTAGTCAATAAAGTGTACTCATATTACTATCTGAGCAAAATTATATGATTACTACGTATATTAATAATAAAATATTATTTTATTAACATGCTATGATTTTTTTCTGAAAACAATAAATAGATTATGCATGCGAAAACTACGATATCACCATTAGGTCATGAAAAGACAATTTTCCGTTTCTCAGTCCAAAATACTTTTAATACCATGGGAATGCGCAAAATTATATTTTATTTTGGGGCACTTTTAAACCAATAAATTATTACACCCACGTTGCCCGTGGCCATTATTTCCCCAGCAGATGTCTGTCAAAAGTTACTTCATATATCCCATGTGATTTATTTCATAAAAATTGCCCAATAAATTACAACCAATCAAATGTTTGATCATATTTACCAATGACAGTAAAGAATCGAGAAATCTGAAATGGTAAATGCATCTGTATCAAAAGTACCACAAATTATTTTGTACCGACTAAAACTTTCCCCAAACAGATTGAATGTGACTAAACAGGTTACATGCGTGGGGATTCGGGACCAAGTGCAAGGACCTGAGAAACAGGGAAATTGACATTGCGAGGACTTATACTAAAATGTAACCTTATATTAAATTAAATCTGCCCACTTACCCTGCTGAGTTAAATTTCTTACCTCTTTATTGCTTTTGTGTCCTTTCCACTCCCGTTGAATATGCTTTGCTGCTCTTTTCTGTGTAAAGTGCTCAACTTTCTCAGCCCTGAGCCTGTCCTCTGCTTCGGTTTTCTGCCGAGATGTTTGGCGAGCAGTCTCTGGTTCAAAATCATCTTCATAAACTTCTGCGTGTTTGGAAGGAGCATTCACTGGTCTGAATTGGAAAAGAATTACATCAATTGAAATGGAACATATCTATAACAAAAAATTTGAAATGTTTCAACATAAAATGATGAGTCTATGTTTGTCACTAATATAATAAAAGCTGCTAGGCCACACATCCCCCAAAATCTGTGGCATTTTTTACTGGTGGCTTTTCAAGAAAAGAATATTTAATTTCTGGCAACAATAATTTGATCAAACTTCCAATTGTCTATGTTTTAACACACCTAGTTTTATTACTTAAGTTATCATCCGGACACTGATATAATCACCAAATGCAATGGAAAAACTCTGTAAGACATGATTTATTAGACTGGACCAATATTCGAACTTGATTAAAACCTTCTCAAATGTATACAATGTACCAAGTTTCTTAATCCGGACAACAAATGCTTCAGATGGACAAACTGACAGATGGATACTACTCATTTCTAAAGTCCCTCAATTTTTTTTTTGGGGGCGAAAACAATAGGCTAATCTTGTTAAGCTGGTTAAGGTTTCTTCAATTGGAAGCGAACAAGAAATTGTTGTCTATAGAATTGTTACAAAGCATTGATGCATATCATATTAATGCGCCACATGAACAGTCAATACAAACTTAAAACCCAGGTAACAGCTGTGACATTTCGATAGCCAAACGGTTGTCAGGGTATGAGTGTGAGCAAGGCCTCTGTGAGGTTCCAATTGGCTTTTATTATTTAAGATATCACTCACTTGAGTTTTCTAGGTGTAGTAATTTTAACCTTTTCACCCTTGATCGGCTTGTGAGGAGATCTAGGAGTCGCAGCTTTAGATCTGATAAGTACACAAACATAAATAAAGTAAGTTGTTGAGGAGAATCAGAAAATAAATTAGGGGATCAACATGCTGTCTGGTGTGATTTTGGGACGTTTATCAGTGGGTTTTACGATGGAAATTTTAGCGGCGACGCAAAGAGAACGTAAAATGAATATTTTTCATCGGAAAACCCACTGATAAAACTTCCCAAAATCACACCAGACAGCATGTTTATCCCCGTTCGAATTCACACCGACCGAAAAATCATGCTATTGACAAGAAAATATGCCAATGAGTTGCTGAACTGTAAAAGGTTGAGAGTTTATGAATAATCCATATCACTTCCTCCTTGAAATTTTGCTCCGCTCCATGAAGATGTTAAGTCTACTTCCTGCTGTTTACGTCGTTGTCCTTAGGAACATAGGTACTTCTGATCAGAACCGCGTAATGATTAAGATGTTTTCATCAGTGAGCAGGCCTCTATAGTTAGCGTAAAATCAAATGATTTTACACCAGGCTACACCTGTTCTCACCTGGGCAATTGACCAATCAATTGACTAATCAGTGTCGCCGAAATTGGATTTACCTGTTTGGAGGCTGAATGAGTGGATTAGAATGGGCAATTAATAACAAGTCTCCAACATGTAATAACAAGCTCTCCAACATGTAATAACAAGCTCATTCAAGCTCTCCAACATGTAATAACAGGCTCATTCAAGCTCTCCAACATGTAATAACAAGCTCATTCAAGCTCTCCAACATTTAATAACAAGCTCTCCAACATGTAATAACAAGCTCTACAACATGTAATAACAAGCTCTACAATATGTAATAGCAAGCTCTACAACATGTAATAACAATTCCTCCAACATGTAATAGCACCTCCTCCAACATGTAATAACAATTCCTCCAACATGTAAGTGAGAAATTTTTTATATGAAAATAGGTCTCTAGCACTTGAGAATCAATTAAATGCATTTCTACTGTGGTACATTTCAAATACCTGGGAAGGCTCAAAGTGATTACTGTACATTAAGACACGTAACTTCAAAATGAAATACTTAAAGAGACATAAGTCGAGAAATGACTCATTTGAAACTCCAAGTTTATGTTGAGAGGAGGGATATTGAAAACATGCTTTTTTTTCTCACAAATTGCTTTGCATACAGTGCGATCTTCATGTAAAAAGAGACTGGAGGAAGCTATTGTCTCTGAAATGTAATTTTCTATAAGTTTGATAAGTATTTATAAGGCATATAAAAGTATTTCACATAATTAATTTGTTACATATTGCTGAGGAAATTAAATCCACATAAAAGTATTTCATGTATTTATGGCCCTATTTTCATTCCCGGGAGGGACAGAGATGTGATTAAAGTGATTAAGTGAGAATTATCAGGTATAATTTGAGGCTCCAAACCATTCCCGGTCTTTCAGAACTACGGAATCCATTGGAATCTGCAGGGCCAATATGCTGATAACCTTATGACAAATTCTAAGTTGGCTAAACAAAAAGACTCTTACTAATGCATAGAAGGCTTCGATTGATGATAATACACCAAATAAGTAATAAATACATAGTATAGGGTAAATGATTATGCCATGTGATGAAAATGACATAACTGCAGTAGAGAAATGAATTTCTGTATAAGCCACTTTTTATAGCATTTTTTGGAAATGATATGCAGAAAACTAAAATTATCCAAATTTGAGAAATATAGTGTTTCTGTAAGACTTACTTGTTTTTCTCACACAGACTCTTGTAGTATGCTAAATCATCTCGGAGCTGCATAATAATACTATTCCGAGCATCTAGTTCAAACGAATTTGCTAGAAAAATTCAAACAGGAGAATGAGTAAGTTAATTTCTAGTTCAACAGTAATCATGGCAATAATATTTAATGCAACTATTACAAGAGCTCTTCAATAATTTTTTATTTTGTCCTGCATAGTGACGATGTACACAACTCGTAAAATTTTAATACAGGAAATAGTTCATAAGAATGCAATGCAGTATATGAAAATGATGGGATACACATTGCAACTGATGTTGAAATAATTTCTACAAAATGTTTGTTTGTGGGTCTGGTTTGAATGACAAAAAGTGGTCAACATTTAAAACATACAACGTGGACAGCTTATTAGTACATGTAGGTACTTATATGATACAAAATTTTGCTTTGATTATTTTGATACATATTTTCTCTAAAAGTTAGATTCTGATATTCTCACAGCATATGCAAACTGTGAATGGTCAAAAAGCCATAAATAGATGGAATTTTATGACAGAATTCCCCTAGATAGTATCAACAGTGTAGAATAAAATACAGACTTTTGGAGCCGAATTTTTATGAAAAACAGTTGTATGCATTTATGATAAAAACACAGGAATATAATCAATTCATCAGGCAACCTATTACCTAGCACAATAAGGCCGAGTGAACTAGTCATATTTAATTTATTTTGAATAATATGGCCCTGAGAATCAGTTCAATGCGATTCAGAAACTTTCGCCTCATTTCATTCAAAATCATGTCCAGGTTTGAATTTTAACAAATCTTTGCCATCAGGTGCATTCTGAAAATTTCTACAGATTATAATGTTTTTAGTTATCGTAAGTGTTATCCAAAGGGACCTTTTCTGTTATGGGTGAATTTTAACACTCTCTTTGCAAGTGTTATAATTCCTCCATCCAATAATGTTTTGTTTTTTTTGCAGAAAGAGATTTCGCAACTAACTAATCACACATGTACAGATAACACTGTCACAAATTATCAATATATAGACTGCTTTTGATTGATGTTTTATTCTCATAATTACAAATTAATATTGAGAAATACAGAGTGATATTTACAAAAGGATATGAAGATATATACACAAACTATATACATGTCTCCGGTGCAATGGGGATTTCAAGATTACACTAACAATTTAGTTTTTTGGTACGAAAATTTCACAGTACGTTTTTCTACACGAATTCCGAAATGGATCATGAATCGAGTTGGGTTCGAAGTACAGCGGTAATTGTGTATTTAATTACGTTAATCGTCTATAAACAGGTGTGAATGATATGCCAGTTTGTTAATTAACTGTTGTCCGCCATATTCTTCATATAATTGGGCATAATGATTCTATTCACTCAGTGAGTGCAGCTGGAATTACCGTTGGATATAATTTCTCCTGTATCGCTGTCAAGATTTTGCGATCACAATGTGTTATTGCTTTTGGGTATTGACTCAATTTGACTGTGACTGTGTTGGTCAGTAGGTCAGTTGGTCTGCGACCTATATTAAATACGATTTACTATCTGGCTGATATCGATTCGATTATGAGTTGAGAGTTTATTTTACAGTCATAATAATTATTGTTAGGTGCACCATCATCAACAATAATTATATAATGTACTAATGTTAATTAACACCAATAGTTTAAATTAACTTGAATAATGAGTGATCGGTTTATCACAATTTCAATACATATAAATTGATATCACAAGCATATATACATACCGGTAACAATCCTACCCGGTGTATGTGTATCTATCCATATTAAGGGTTGATCCGCTGATGGTACATATCATAAAATTTCCAGTAGTAGTACCCATATGAATATGCAGCACTCCATGTCAAAGTCTACAGGGAAAATTTCATGTCCGACTGTTATGTGGGGTTCCGGGAATTGCATATGACATCAGGGTGACATGGCAATTCCATGTAAAATAGCATATCTCAATGTGTAAGTTTGAATATACATTATATAGTGTTACTCTCCATCCATATATACACCATAAATGAGCTGGATGTATGTTCTTGTTTACTGGCTTTCTTTTTGCTTGTCATATATTGTGGATGGTCTTTTGCACAGAAAATGCATTAACTTGGTTGGATAAGTACACAATCCATTCACATTGCACTGTTGAAAATTTTATTTAGGCCTAAAAAACAAAATACGTTTGTTTCCGCTAACCCGACCGACCCTATTTTAAACCCCCGACCCTAAACTTTTTATTGCCATTGCAAATTTTGTTTTTAATTTAGGACCCAATTCATATCATAACAAGATGCAAAACATTTATATATTTCTACATATTGACTTAAGAAATGTAAGTTTACAAAAAGATTTGAATTGGAATCATACTGTAAAGTATGTTTGGCTTTATCTAGCTTTCATCTGTGAAAACTTCAAATAATTTGAGTTCAGGTATGTTATCATTCAGCGTTCAGACTTCAGTATATCAATCAATTACAGCACAGCAACATTAACAATTTGATCAAATCAACCTGGTTATCAAGTGGGATCTCAAAATACCAAATGAAAAATTAACATAGAGATTAGTACCATATATAGTCATTACTACCTTAATACATGTACATTGTTTCTGTACTACATGTACATGTAGTATTTCTGTACTACATGTACACGTAGTATATTATGTACGGTATGTGTCTCACTTGAATTTTATAAAATAGCCTATTTATGAATAAGAGTGATAATGGCAAGTCTCATTTCAAGCAGGATAAGCATAATCGATTGAACCAAAAGATATCTGACAATAACTTATAAGCATTTCCAATCCATACATATATAAAAAGTTCCAAATTTATGCTTGAGAAACTTGATCAAATTGACCTCTCAGTAAAATTCAAAATACTGACTCAAAGAGCCTTAGATTAGCTCTAAATGCAATGGATTTTCAAATTTTTTCCAGGGGGAGAACCCCCACCATCATCAGGGGGTCACTCTTCCCAAACATTCCTCCGCTCAGGCCTTCAGGTTATGCCTTCGACATATCATTGCCCAAAAACAGGTGTCCCCAAACAATACCTAGATCCTTCACTGAATGCGGAGGAGAAGGTGGTGCTGTGAAGCCATCCTTAAGAGATCGGTACAAGACGGTCACTCCAATATGTGAACAGTGCAGTGGTGCTGGACTGACTCCAGTTGTCACCAGACTATATGGGAAATATTAGGATTATCAAAGACTATATTAGTATATAGACTAGTATATATGTAAATATTAAAACATATGTAGGATTGAATTGGAGTTTCTAGTTCCTCTGTCATCTGGGTTAACCTGATTGGGGCTAAGAAGTGCATAGTTTGGGTTATTGACAAGTATTATACAGTTATTTTTAAAGATACTGAAAAAAAAAAAGTTAACAAAAAAAAGAAGAAGTTTAGCCTACCTACCTACCCTAATTTTTTTTTAGCTCGTTAGCGGAAACAAAGGTATTTTTTTTTTAGGCCTTATCATTATTAAGTTTTTTTATTTTTCCGGCAACAGATCAAAGGGTTTTCCCCCGATCTTGTCCATATCTTCACGCTTGATAACTGGATACAACGATCCGATTCATGATTCGATGTTTGGCAGGGCTCTATTGAATAAGCTAAAATGTGGCCTATTGTTTTAATTTAAATTCAATATTTCTCCAATAAGCTTTGGAAATGCTTAAACTTTTGAACCAATCATCAATACTTACCTGGCTGTTTTGTAGCCACACCATTCTTCTGAAAGGAAAATTTAATCTAATCATTTTTCATTCTTTCTTTTCTCTTCTCAGGTAAATATCTGCATCTCACCCAGTGATCAATATACTTTTATCAGAACATTCAAAAGTGCTGTTGTCATCTTAACCGTTTCATGATGGAGATGCACAGGTGCAGCAATAAAGACCCTGTGCCAGTGCATTTTCATATATATGCGAGTCTCCCTTAGGGAGACTCGCATATATAGGAGAAAGCACTGGCTTACAAGTTCAAGGTAAATATTGTTAGGCCAATGTATTCTCTTATATATGCGAGGCTCCCTATGGGAGACTCGCATATATAACAGAATGCAATTGGCACAGGGTTTTCGCCAAAGGAGCTCCAATCAGGGAAGGGTTAAAAGAAAATTCAATAACAAGTCAGCGCAGCAAACCTGAAGTAACACTATTACAAATTAATGGAAGGATTGTCTAGTCATTCATGTGATATATTGAATAGTCTGAATCTCTGTTCAATCCATGACAATTTACTGATAGTGCTCATACTAATGTCTTGTGTAGTTTCAATCTTATTCAAACAATGATATAGTGTTGATAGTACTCATACCACCACACAAATTGCATGACAATGGACACTAAAGTCTCAGCTTAGGGGACTGGAATGGGAGGCGACGACATCAGAGAGAAGTGAACGAAACTAAGAGAATGTTGCCATCGTACATAGTATAGGAATCTACCACCTCAATCTACTTTATTCAATGAGACCTAGTTTCACTAAAAGTTTGAGAATCATCGTAATCATTATTAAATGAGTTGCAGATGGCATAACCTTACATTTGATTATAATTCACCAGCAACAAGCTCATCTGAAGATATGATATGTGTGCACTTTTTAAAATTTGTTGTACACCCTTTACTAGATAGAAACAACCCCTAACTAAGTTTGATACCCCTCCGTCGTGATGACATGCAGGCTGAAATGATATTAAACTCTCTTTAAAAAAATCCACAAATGGACAAGGTTGATAATTTTTTTCAAATTATAAATTATTTAGATATTAAAACAAAATAGGTAGCGACAACATAAATTGAAAAGCATATACTATCAATGAGCAGGAGATTGAAATTTTATGGCTGAAGATGTTTCACACTATCTTTTTGAATTATCAGCCACTTTCTAATTAATATCTTACAGATTCTAGCTTTGATATCACCAGCAGCAGCTGTTCTTTATTCATCCTTTCATACTCTTCTGCAATGGCAATGTAATAGGTAATGAAACACAACCAATTTCCAGCCATTTACAGTAGACATGAGTAACTGATCTTTCACCTGTCTTCACTCATATAATGGGTTTTAACCCTTTCATGACGGGAGTTGCGCTGGTGCAGCATTAATTATTTTTAACCCTTTCTGTACTGGAGCTTGCTAAAATTTTGTAAAAAACCCTGTGCCAGTGCATTCTCTTATATATGTGAGTCTCCCATAGGGAGCCTTGCATATATAAGAGAATGCAGTAGCTTATGTCAAGGTAAATATTGTTAGGCCAATGTATTCTCTTATATATGCGAGGCAGCCTATGGGAGACTCGCATGTATAAGAGAATGTACTGGAACAGGGTTTTCGCAAAATTTTAGGAAGGTCCAGTCATGGAAGGGTTAATAATAATTGAACTCCTACCTAATGTCAAAGTTCAAGCAACATTAAAGTTGAATTAACCCTTTTTATACCAATTGGATTCTCCAAATAGTCTATTATTCATTTGAAGGAGTGTCTAGAAAAAATGAGCAGACGGCAGGCATACGAAAAACTAATACAAGTGCAGAAGGATTCATATTGACTGGTGGGAAATGTTCAGATAATATTCAACAAGTTTAAACAACCTGTTTGGTGAACTTATTATCTGAACATTTCCTAAGGGAACTACTTTTCAATGAGTATTTAGTATAGAAAGGATTAACATTCAGAGTGTATATCATTCAAAGAGGTTCTCACATTTGCCTACTGACTTCAACGGCCAATTAATTTGAATTAAGAAATTAAGTTATACAATAAAATCTCTCCAAACCAAACACGTTTCAGACTTGTCGGGGATTGTGTATATGTTTACCGGATATCGGTTCTTTACCGGATATGCGTGGTCCGGGTTTTTGTATTCCATGTTTTGAATAAGTTGGAAAATAGATTTCGATTGAATCACATTTTCTCTCTCTCTCTCCCGATTATAACTCCTACATTTGGTCCATCGAACCGTAATATGGCAGACAAACTATTCCGAGTTAGACGAGCGCATCGTAGCCAATGCCGCAAACTCATAATCGAACTGGAGGCGACAATCGAAGCAAAAAACTCCAATCGTGCATCGGTGACACTGATGAAATTCAGAAAAAAAATCGAATTTCTCGAACAACTCGACGCCGAAATAACCGACTCACTCGACCCAACCGATGAGAAGTTCGAAGAAGCAATCATCGAATACGATGAATACATCGACATACTGCATACAAAGTCCCAAGAATGCGAAATAGCCCTAAAATCAATGACAATTTCGCGGGAATCACGGGAAGACGTTTCGTCCCACGTACCGAAAACAACCATGTGTCTACCGAAAGTTGACATTCCCAAGTTCGGCGGAAATATAATGAACTGGCCTTCATTCTGGGGCTTGTTTAACACCATCCATTCCTCAAAAACACTGAGTGAAATAGAAAAATTCACCTACCTAAAGACATTCATAATCTGTGAGGCTGAATCCTGCATTGCTGGCATGTCAATGACAGGGACCAACTACATGAAAGCGGTGGAGCTACTGACCGCCAGATTTGGACAACCACATCGCATCGTCGACGCCTATATGAAACATCTCCTCAATCTACAAAAACCGAGACCCGACCTACAATCGATGAGATGTTTTTCGGACAACCTGGAAGCCTCGATCAGAACTCTGGAATCGTTAGGAAAAACGGAAAATACTTATGAAGCAATGCTAATGCCCTCTTTGTGGGAGAAAATTCCGCATGATTTACAACGCAACTTAGCACGAAGTCACGGCAACAAGGAATGGACGCTCAAAGAGTTTAGAAGCGAACTCTGCTTAGAAGTTTCTGCCCTCGAATCATGCTCAACACCAAGCTACACATCCAGAAATGAGTTCACCAACGACGATTCACAGGAACCAGGAACAATCACTTCACTTTATGCGGGTGCTTCATCGAGCAGAAATTATAATCGATCACCTCGCTCATGTGTTTTCTGCTCAGCGCCACATTTTCCGTCCGACTGTGTGAAACTGAAAGACGTCCCATCAAGAATAGACTTCATCAAAAGATCAAACCTGTGTTTTAACTGTTTAGGACAGCACAGAGTTAACGTATGCCGATCTATCAAGAGGTGCCTCATCTGCAAAGGAAAACATCATACGAGCATCCATCGGAATTCTGAATCTGAGCAAATGGACGAACCATCACAACCAGAACCAACGACGAATGCTACAGACGCAATTGTGACAACGACAATGACACACACACCTCAGATCCTTCTGAAGACTGCAGTTGCTACCATATATGACGAAAAATTAGACTCTCACACCACAGGACATTTACTCTTCGATGATGGCTCACAACGAACATTCATAACTAAAGAGCTAGCGGACCAGCTGGGACTTGTGACGCGTAAAACTCAAACATTGAATCTCTCAACCTTCGGTGGTGAATCGGCACAAACACGACAACTGGATGAAGTTATATTCAATGTTGCAAGTGGCAGCTCAATGACTCAAATCAAAGCATTGGTTGTTCCAACCATTACCAACCCAGTTCCGATAACAATCAAGTCTTGTGCGGCTGTACCTGAACTGTTTGGTCTAAAACTGGCTCACCCACTAGATTATGACTGTAATCCATTTACCATATCAATTCTAATTGGCAGTGACAATTATTATGCATTTGTCCAGAATGACATAATAAAAACAACCGCTGGTCCTGTCGCCGTGAATTCTACTCTAGGATACCTCATATGCGGTCCATCTGACAAGAAAGCTGAATCAACAAGCTCAACAGCATCTATGCTGCATGTTCTCATAGAACCAGACGACTCGGACCTAAAACAATTTTGGTCTCTCGAAACTATTGGCATTGACCCTGTGACCGACGACGCCAATGATATCGTGAAACAATATTGCGATACATCGATACAGTTTACCGATGGTCGTTATGAAGCGAAACTCCCATGGTTATCCGAACACGAACAACTGCCATCTAATCTCGAACTCACCCACAACAGGACCCGATCAACGATTAGACACTTGGCAACGAAACCTGAACTGTTCTTAAAGTATGGAGAAATCATACAAGATCAACTCAACCGTGACTTTATTGAGAAAGTACCTGGAAACACATGCAGTCCAACCGACACAGTGGTACATTATCTGCCACACCATCCGGTGTGCAAGGACTCTGCCACTACACCAATTAGAATAGTCTTCGACTGCAGCTGCGCACAGAAAGGACTACCTTCGTTGAATGATTGCCTTGAGTGTGGACCGCCATTACTCAACGATATTGCTTCCATTCTCATGAGATTTCGCGTTGGAAAGTACGGCGTCACCACAGATATCGAGAAGGCGTTCCTCAACATCGGCCTGGTGCATAGTGATCGCGACGCAACACGATTCTTCTGGTTGTCCGACCCGAACGACCCCGAGAGTGATTTCGTGATCTACCGATTCAAGCGTGTTCTGTTTGGTGCTAAATGTTCTCCGTTTATTCTCAACAGCACCATCATTCATCACCTGAAGGATCTGTCTCATTCCGTGACAGCCGCTGATGTGATGTTGTCAAATATCTATGTTGACAACATTGTCACAAGTTTCGATAGTGCAGAAAATGTGTGTTCGTTCTCCCAGCAAGCCTGTGAAATCATGGGCAGTGCAGGTTTTAACCTGAGAAGCTGGGCTTCAAATTGTGCGCAATTCACTGACGCACCCACCGATACTTCTACGAAAGCTGATCCTGTGAAAGTGTTGGGTGTCAATTGGGATGTTAACAGCGACATCCTCACACTCAACCAAGGCTGTCTACCTTTCGAAGGAGCTTCGATTACAAAGCGTTGCATCCTGCAGCAAATTTCCAAAATCTTTGATCCGCTCGGTATTCTATCACCCGTGTCCATACGTGCGCGCATCCTCATGCAGGATATTTGGAAGGAGTCTATCAGCTGGGATGCACCGCTACCAGATCAGTATTGTGCGCGATGGAAAGAAATATCGACCGATCTCAACCGAGCGTCCAAATTGGAAATTCCGCGACAGTACAGTTGTTGCCGAAATCACTCAAGTGGTCAGACAGTCCTACACGTATTTGCAGATGCTAGTTCGCACGCTTACGGGGCGGTATGTTACCTTCAATCGTCCAGTGGTACCTCCTTTGTGATTGCGAAGTCGCGCGTGGCACCGCTAAAACTCATGACAATACCGAAATTGGAGCTCATGGCCGCTACCATTGCCGCACGATTAGGCATTCGAGCATTCGATTCGTTGATATCAACATTTCCTCAACTCCACATCAAATTCTGGTCAGATAGTACGATTGTCCTGAGTTGGCTTTCATCCGAGAAAAAACTTCCAATATTTGTCGCCAATCGTACCAAGGAGATTAAAAACCTGACCCAGACACACACATGGAGTTATTGTGCCACAACTTCAAACCCCGCCGACTTGTTGACGCGCGGCATATCGGCGGACGAACTTACAAAGAGCGACATTTGGTTCCACGGTCCACTGGACTTAATCGACAATACCCAGCCTTCCATTAGTCTAGTGGCTAATACAAATGAAAACACACTGACGTCCGATCAACCAACTGCGACAACAGAAATCACTGAAACTGGTATTCACATTGTCGTTCCAATCAATCGTTTCTCAAGTATGACCAAGTTACTTCGAGTCTCTGCCTGGGTTTTCCGGTTCATTAACAATATACGTCGCCGAACAAACACCCGAAACGGTCCACTTGACATTTCCGAACTTGAAAATGCAAAGACACATTGGATCCAATGCGCACAGGCAACAGCATATGATAGTGTACTACGTGAACTTTCTCAGTCTAGGCCTAAGACACCAATAATAACACAACTACAATTATTTCTCAATCCAAATGGTGTCATTCGGTGCAGAGGTAGATTACAGAATGCTGACCTTCAGGACAACACGAAATTTCCAGTTCTCCTACCAAAATACCACCCATTCTCTAGACTGCTCGTACAGGACATTCACGAAACAGTCAAACATTCTGGTGTCAACTCGACTGTTATCGCGATACGTTCAGCCTACTGGATTCCATGTGTCAGACAATTGGTAAAATCGATACTCAAACAGTGTGTTCCGTGTCGCAGAGTTACCTGTAAACCTTATCAGTTACCAAACCCACCGCCATTACCACCTTGTCGCGTAGCGGAAGTACCGCCATTCTATTATACAGGTGTAGACTTCTGTGGGCCACTTACCGTTAAGACGACAGCGGGTTCTTCCACAGAGAAGTGTTATATCTGCCTTTTCACATGTACCGTAACACGCGCCATACACCTCGAACTTACATCTGATTTGACGACAGAGTCATTCATCGCTGCACTGCGCCGTTTCTCTAGCAGACGATCACTTCCCAGAAAAATAATTTCTGACAATGCTAGTACGTTCATGTGCGCCAATTCAACTATTCGCGATTTGTTTAAGTCTGATGAGGTATCTGACGAACTTAGCACACGTGGTCTACAGTGGCACTTCATAACAAAGCGTGCACCCTGGCAAGGTGGATTCTACGAGAGACTCATAGGCGTCACCAAACTAGCACTAAATAAAGTGTTATACCGATCGATAGTAACATTTGAGGAACTTCGGACCCTCATTACTGAGATTGAAGCATGTATTAACAACCGGCCACTCATGTATGTTTCTGAAGACCTTGTCGATGGCGATGCTTTAACACCGGCTCATTTTCTTCACGGACACATAACAGCCTTACCTCAACCTTCAGTATTTGACGATGAACTTAATGACCCTCAATTTGACATTCGACCCGATGACCTCCTTAAACGCGCCCGTATACGTGCATTACTCATGCAAAACTTTCAAAAACGCTGGAAACATGAGTACCTCACGGGTTTAAGGGAGTTCCACAAGTTCACGGATGATAGTTCTAAATGCGTTAAAGCTGGGTCAGTTGTTCAGATCAAAGAGGACAACGAAAAGAGACTTAAATGGAGATTGGGCGTCATTACAGACATTATTCGCGGTAGAGATGGACTCATTCGATCAGTGTCATTAAAAACTTCAACAGGCGTCACAAATAGACCAATCTGTAAACTATATCCACTTGAAGTTTATTGTACTGAACCAAATAACATTTTACATAGAACACTACCCAATACCAGTGACCTTAAAATCAGTACTAGACCTCGTAGAGAAGCTGCAATTCGCGCAGTTGACAAAATACGTAAATGTTTACAAGACCAGGATTACTAACTTTAAAAAGGGGGGAGTATGTCGGGGATTGTGTATATGTTTACCGGATATCGGTTCTTTACCGGATATGCGTGGTCCGGGTTTTTGTATTCCATGTTTTGAATAAGTTGGAAAATAGATTTCGATTGAATCACATTTTCTCTCTCTCTCTCCCGATTATAACTCCTACAAGACTGACATTTCTGATTTTTGTTTAGAGAAGTGTTTGGTTTATTTGTGCCATCACAAATCATCAAGATGTCATTACTAATAGTGATCAAGATGCAAACTTATTGATGCAATAAAGATATTTATATAAAATGGTTAGATAAAAAAATTAATGATAATCTTGTCCCATTTTTCATTATGATCGACAATTTGCTGATTAAATGTTTATGCACTCTTTCTAGATCAGCTTATGAAAAGTGGAGATTGTCTTCTCAGAATTAATTTCTGTGGCCTAAGTCTGAATAGGCCAGTACATTAGACAATGGTATGACATCACTGATCATATGTGATGCGCGTTCGGTTTCCAGAGGTCAAATTGCATGTGTTTGATTACTATTGGATTAAAAATCCCATTCGGTATTCTGAATGGAGAGGTTTCGAATTACAGAGGTAATTTTGATTGAGAATGCACTTGGATGAAATTGGAACTATACAGTTCATTCGGTGTGGAGAGGGATTCAGTTAATAGCGTGTCCTGTTTGCAGAGGTTTTACCCTATAATATTTGGGAAGATACAACATCTTTGGAATTCTTTCCTGAAATTTGCACTTACTAGTATCACTAAAATAAAAGACATATTATGTACTTGTTCGGGTGCGTGAAACTGATAAGTTAGTATTCAGGCGCTATGATAACTGGAGGAATGTAACATTCTACTAACATCACTGAATATTTGAAGTAAATCGACCGCAACACTCCATAGAAAACATCGTCAGTAAATAATATTTCTCGATTCAAGAAGCATCACTCGCCGATAAACTAACGAAAACTATTTCGCCATCGAGAGTCACTGCATTCAAATAATATAAAAGAATAACGGTGTGTGTTGTCAATTTGGATATACTATTTGTAAAAAAAAGCTACTTTGAACAAGATTATTCTTCATTTCTATTTGATCACCATACCGGAGTGTTTCACATCACTTTAAAGTCACAAGAGTAAATTTGTTCTCCTGTACAATTCCTCTGTAAAGGCCTGAATTTCCAATATGACTGTGACTATTTCGCAATATATATATTTCAAATGTACTGATAACATCATTGTGGAAGTCAAAATAAGAGGATATTAGAACAGGCATCATCAAAGTTTCTGGACCAGTTCACATAAACAGCAAATTTCTCTAACATTTAATCAATATTTTCATTTCAAGGCTGCCAAAGAAATTTGTGAATAATTTCATTATTTGAGGTACCCACTTTTGGTTTTAGCTGACAGAGGAACACTGTTCTGCAATGCATTGTTGAGGTCGACCCGGAGGCTTTTATTCTCAGCCTGGAGTCCTTCGGTCTGTTTACTCAGCCGTATAATCGTCTCATGAAGAGGTTTCAGTCTCTTAGATTCATCCTGAGTAGGGCTGTAAAATAATGATGCACACAAGATTCTACTAATGTTTCAGTCAATGAATTAGATTCAAAAATCACTGACTGAACTGAAACAAATAGCTCAAGAGTCAGTGCTTTGATGCAAATAAGAAGCTGAGTTAACTTCAACAAGTCAAATTCTAACTAGAACGAAAAAACGAATGTCATTGGACACTCCTTTGAAAGTACTCCCGATACTGAATATCCATACAAAATTTGATTCAGATCTGATAACTCATGGCTGAGATATGGCTGCTGACGGATCAAACAGATGGACAGTCAATCCAATATACCCCTCATTTTTCTTCGAAATGTGGCAGTAAGATATATAAGAAACCTGTCTTGGTTATTAATTAGATTATTATCATGTCTAACATAACAGTCACATAAGTATATAATAACTCTTTATTAAAGGGCCATTATTATTATTGAGTATTTTCTTCCAAACTGTATTTGCTTTTAGTGCATTGGAATTTATTAAGATAATAATTTTAATAGCCAAATTCAATATTCATTACCCTGGTGCTGGCTGTTTTTGTGCATCTGAATTCTTTGTGTTTCGTAAACGTGTCACCTCCTGGAAAACAACTTCCAACTGTGTCTGGATTTCCTGAATCTTTGTGGTCTTGATATCACTCTGAAGTTTTCTGAAAGAATTAACAAAGATATATGACTCACAATAAGAATTAATGTTATATCGCAACTCCTGAATCACATAATCCAATCCTGAAGATGCTCTGGTAACACAAAAACATTTGACATGAAAATGAAACAAATTGTTATCCAAAGCTTACTCACCCCAGTGAGAGAGAAAGAGAGCAAAAATGCTTCATATTTATGTATTGATGACCATACATACACGTATGTTGCCTCTTTGTCCTTCAATTGAGTTTCAAGTCGTAGAATTTTCTGTTTCAGACTGTGAACAACTGCTCCTGAATCTGGATTCTTGTCTGTTAATGTCCTCCGTATGTCATCATTTTTACTAAGTTTACCAGGCTCCAACAATCCTCCAAGCTGCTTGTCCTGCAATCAATAACCATTAATCAATCAAAATCCAGAAGTCTCTTGTTCCTTACCCTTCCATAACTGGAGCTTCTTGAAATTTTGCGAAAACCCTGTGCCAATACATTCTCTTATATATGTAAGTCTCCCATAGGGAGAATATAAGAGAATTCACTGGCACAGGATCCTTAATTCTGCACTGGTACAGCTCCAGCCATGAAAGGGTTCGACTTAACCCTTTGGTGAGTAGAACGACATATATGTCATCTATCGGTTGAGGAGTAGAACGACATATATGTCATTTCAGGAAGTGTTATTTTATGTAGACATAACTTCAATAAATCATCTGATTTATAAATGATTTGTATAGGAGTTATTTTGATTAATATAATGTCCCAAATGTATAAGTGCAATCGATTATGATAACACACGTTAAAAAAAAATGCACCTAAATTAAAATGAATTATTGGACCATTTTGATCGAACTTGTTAATAATTATTTCTATGACGTTGACGTTAAATTTACTCATGACGTCATGTGTATGACGTTACAGATACTCTCCAAAGGGTTAAAGTTACAACAGACCATTACCAATAAACTGAATTCATGCTTCTTAAAAGTTCTTTTATTAAGAGATAACACATGTCAGTTATTATGTTATAAATTGCACATATTCAACAATAAGCCTGCTTCACTGCTTTCAGCTGTGATTCATACACAATAAGCATTATAAAGTAAAACGATAATTGATGCTGAAGGGATATTTCTTAACCCTTTTATGAAGAGAGCGGTACTGGGCAGCATTAACCCTTCCATGACTGAAGCTACTTGAAGTCTCCAATGGGGAGCCTTGCATATATAAGAGAATACATTGGCCTATTAACAGTATTCACCTTGACATTGTAAGCCAGTGCATCTTCTTATATATGTGAGGCTCCCTGAGACTCGCATATATAAGATATCTCCAAGTGGAACAAGAGGTGTGCACTCGGGTGCTAGCATACCCCAACCGTGGCAAATTCAACCCGCATTATCCGTAAACCCTAACTTGATAGCATCCACAAAAAAAAAATCCAAAAATTTTCTAAGTCAAAATAAGTCGAAAATGAAGTGTAATGTTAGGAAAAACAGTCCGAGCCAACCCTGACCCGCATCATGTAGAGAGGGTGTTGTGAGAAGCATGTATACCAAACATTATTGAAATCGGTTCATATTTGTTAAAGTTATTAAGTCGGACAGAATTTTCTAAGTCAAAATAAGTCGAAAAGTAAGGCGTAACTTAATAAAAGAAAGTCGGATCGCACCGCAATTAGCATCATGCGGAGAGGTGGTCCTAAGGAGATTGCATAAAGAAATTTATTGAATCGGTTCATAGTTGTTCGAGTTATGAGGTCGGACGGACGGGCACACGGAGGGAGAAAGTGTGACGGACGGACGGACAGACAGACGCAGTCAATCCAGTATACCCCCCATTTTCTTCGAAAGTGGGGGTATAAATACACAAACCTTTTGTCTGTTTTCTTCCTCCAGACGCCTCACTTTAGCCTTCAGTGTTGACTTTTCTTGATTCAATTCTTGAATTTGCTGCAAAAAACATATCCAAAATACACTCTAATTTTATCATTATGATGAAATAACACATATATGTTCATAACCATATATTTCGTATTTAGTTCTAATTAGTCTAGTTTTTCTGATGCCCTTCTGGACAAAAAAGGGAAGTGGTTACAGTGGGTGATCATGCCATTCAGAAAGATATACTGCATTTCAAATTATCAAATGCTATTCAGGTCTTCCAGGTTCAAATCACATTCCGTCAGGGAAACAAATATCACTGAAATTAGAAGTGCATAATCAGGTTACGCCTTGTAGTGTAGTCATGCACAGAGAAGTTTTATCTATGAAGAGTAATAGATTCTTTTGTGCATTTGAATGTTAAATTTCTAAAATGGCATTCCTCCAGCCGACATTCAACCCTCTGTACAGCCAACATTCTACCTTAGGAACTGATGGATTGTGAGACCCTTAAAGCCCATGCAGACCCAGGGCATCGGCGACAGCACGACCAAAGCATCTATTGCAAGAATAGGATTTGCTCCAATTGTTTACTAATGTGTTTCCAGGTTTTTCAATAAAGGAGTGGAATCCATTAATATTGCAAAGGTCATTCAAGGTAAACAAAATGACTACTTCAAATTCAATGTCTACAGAGGGAATTATTATCACAGTGCAAGAGCATGAAGTATTAGATAACAAGACTCTTAGATCAAACAATGAAAGTGTCAATGACACTGTACCCCAACTTGGAGAAGGGATAATTCCATACATTAAAGGTAATGGATTGATAAAAAATGCGGCAAGTTTAAATATTTAAGTAATAATTCAGCCCAGAGAGCCATATAATGTTTGGGATGAAACGGATGGAAAATGATGGTTATATGTTGTGACGAGGAATTTAGTCAAGCAAAGAGTAAAATCCAAGTAGGGCCCTGCGAATCAGGAATTTTCATTTCCAATCAAATCTCGAATCGAATCAGCCAAATGATTCTGAATCACAAAGAATCTCGAATCAAATCATTACATCAGGCATGACGATAATACATGACTCCGAGGCCATACCAATATCAATGCTCACTTCGTAACAACGATAAATGCATGTCTACCAATTAAGTGCGCATTCTCTGTGACCGTCTCTGTTATACAATATTGAAACAGTATCAGAAGCAATATTGAAGCCAGAAAACAATCGCGTTCACAAGTTTGACATATATATGAAATTTTGCTAGATCAGTTGGATAAGTCTTATAACACTTCGGTGGTCTATGGTATAGCTCAGTCGATGGCAATGTTATCTATATGCATTGGTATCATAATACATCTTCGCGAAAAAGCAATGTGGTCCGTTGAAGTAATGAGAATGCAACTAGTGCCAATGATTCGATACAATTTGAATCAGGACAGCCGATTTTGAACCGAATGTGCCAAATTGCCAATGTGTTCAAATGTGAAATCAAAGATGGCGGCTGACAGCCATGTTTTTTAACGAAACATGAAAAAATTGACAGCTCCCATCCAGTCACCCTGAAGATGCATATGAAGTTTATGAGCGATCGGATAAAAATGGTGGCTGTAGGCCGATGGATTTTGTCATACAAAGAGTAAAATCCAAGATGGCTGCCGGCAGCCATGTTTTTCATTGAAAATCGTTCAAATTCAATAAGATCCATTTAGAGGTTTCTCTGAAGATCCATGTGAAGTTTGGGATAAATCAGAGGAGAAATGTTGCCTGCAGGGTGTGCCAAAAGATTTAGTCATGCAAAGATTAAAATCCAAGATGGCTCAAAATGGTTCAAATTTGATAGCTCCCATCTAGAGGCGATCTTCAAAACATTTCTCCAATAAATGTGGGCTGCAGGGTGTGCCGATGAATTTAAATATGGAATCAAAGATGGCTGCTGGAGGCCAACATTTGTTAAGAAATTTTGGGGGAAAACAAATGATAGCTCCCACCTAGATGCCACCCCGTAGATTCATATAAAGTTTGGTGACGATCGGATGATGGATGTGGCCTGTAGGGTGTGGTGAACGATATTATTGACAAACAGATGGACACACAGATGCCAACCTATGGCAACAGCTAACAAGAGTTGCACATCAAAGATGGCTTGTTCGAGTTTTTTTGCCCATAAGAGTGCATCTCTCTGACCGAGAATTACTAAAAATGGACGAACTATTAAAAGACCCATAACTCAGAACTAAGGGCCATAACTCATGTAAAAACAAGATGGGCTGCCAACGGCCATGTTTTTCATTGAAAAATATTCAGACTTGATAGCTCCCATCAACAGGTGATCCTAAACAAGCCTGTAAATGTGGGATGCAGGGTGTGCTGATGAATTCATATTTGAAATCCAAGATGGCTGCTCGTGGCCATGTTATTTTTAACAAATTTCTGATGATAAAATGGCATCGTTCAATGTTAGCGGGACTCATATGATTTTCTTTGTTAATTTTTTGTGGTCGATATTTCAAGATAATGTAAAAGCAAAATTTAAGCTTAGAACTAACATGAGATATTTTTTGTTCTCCAAATTATGCGTGACTGACATTACGCTAAGAAATATATCAAATATTTCCAACAGTTTCCGATCCAATGAGTAATTATTGCCGTACCAATTATATTTTATGGGGTTTAAATGCATTTAATATATTTTATTACCATATACAGCACATGAACATGACATATTGACTAATGTAAGCGTGACTGACATTACACAATTTTATCCAATATACATGGTAACTGGATTTAAAATTTAATTTGTTTGACATTCAAATACTTTAATATGAACACCTTTTTCAATTATTTTAGCTGGTATTTAAAACAAATTTATGGACAGACTAATCTGTCTGTGTCTGATATTATATTACTGAATTTTTCAGACAATAGCGTTTGGAGACCGGGGAAAATGGGAGGTGGTTTGCATAGGTTTTTTTACTTTGGCAAACATTTTCAACAAATATTTCATGCCTATGACATTTCAGTGTGAAATTTTACACCAAATCTAGGTTGAAATTTCCCTGTATAGTTTGTTTACCAGTATTTAGTGAGATATATTTATACAAGTTGAATAAATAAATAAGTGGATAAGAATCGTCATTGTATGGCAGCCTCCTGAGAAAAATTATAGTATAATACTGTGGACTTTCTCATAGAAGTTGAACAAAGCAATGGCCACAACAAAAGTCTGAGCACACTGTTCATTTAACTTCATTATACCTGGGGAAATGAATTTCCGAATATATAACCAAGCTCATAATTTTCAGCCCACATGTAGTTAGGGCTGTAACAATGCAGAAGTTCACATTGCGATGCACATCACAATGTTTATGCTTCGATGTGCTGTGCACATCGATGCACAATCGCTAGTTGTCACTGTATCTATGAATTAATTCAGCCTCGTTGTAGGGATCAAGTTGCTCATTGCCCAAATGGTAACCAACCTGATTCATGCAATTAGGAAGGGTAAATTACCTACTTTCTCTTCCTCACTGATGAAATTGATGTCACTCTTGGAAATATATGTTGAGAAACTGAATTCTTGAATGTTGTTAGAAAGCATTTGATGAGTTTTGGACCCAAAAGTATGTTTTTCATACATTCAATGCTCACATACATCATGAGAACAGTATTAAAATTTACCAGTAGTAGATGCACCTATATGCAACTGCATATGTTTACAAATCCATTTACTAGTATGTTTTCTTACAAGATTTTTATGTCATCTACCAGAATAGGAACAAATTGCAAAACGTGACTGACATTACATGCCGTGACTGACATTACGCATTACTGACATTACGCGTGACTGACATTACATATTTCAACTCTTTCTAGCCGTCCAATTAGACATCGAATGGTGCCTATTTTGAACACAGACATTCAGGCTCAGGTATATTGAGTGTATCTAAGATATGGTTAATATATTGTCATGAATTATAGTTTTATAACAACAATGGTAGTATTTTCGTGACTGACATTACATATAGTATGTAGATTTCTAAAAAATAATTTTTCCCAAATGGACATCAGGCACAGGAATATAAACCCAAGATGTGTTATATCATGCATCGACCTATTTAAATACTGAAATACAACAGGCGAATCTAAAATGAAAGTGTCAATGACACTGTAGCTCAACTTGGAAAGGGAATAATTTCATGTGTTACAGTCAATGGAGATGGAGTGATTAGGAATGTGGAAAGTTGAAAGGCCTAGTTATACAAAGAGTAAAATCCAAGATGGCCACTGGCAGCCATGTTATTTTGCCAAATGACCCCAAAAAGACTCGTTCCCATTTACATGTCATTGTTAACAACCATCACAAATTTCATGATGATCCGACAAAAGATACGACCTGTAGCCTGTGTCAAAGGATTTAGTCATGTAAAGAGTAAAAACCAAGATGGCTGCTGGTGGCCATGTTTTTTGGCCGAATGACCCCAAAATGACTCGTTTCCCATCTACATGTCATTGTTAACATCCATGACAAATTTTATGATGATCCGACTTGTAGCCCGTGCCAAAGGATTTAGTCATGCAAAGAGAAAAATCCAAGATGGCTGCTGGCGGACATTTTTTTTTGGCCGACTGACCCCAAAATGACTCGTTCCCATCTACATCTCAATATTAACATCCATGACAAATTTCATGATGATAAGACGAACAGTACGACCAGTAGACCGTGCTAATGGATTGAATTTGAAATCCAAGATGGCCACTGGCAGCCATGTTTTTTTGCCGAATGACCCCAAAATGACTCGTTCCCATCTACATGTTGATGTCAACAGCTATGACAAATTTCATAATGATCTGACCAAAGGTAGGACCTGTAGCCCGTGCCAAAGGATTTAGTCATACAAAGAGTAAAATCCAACATGGCTGCTGGCGGCCATGTTTTTTGGCCAAACGACCCCAAAATGACTCGTTCCCATCTACATGTCAATATTAACATCCATGACAAATTTCATGATGATCAGACGAATAGTACGACCTGCATCCCTTGCTAATTAATTGAATTTTGAAATCCAAGATGGCCACTGGCAGCCATGTTTTTTTGCCGGTTGACCCTAAAATGACTCATTCCCATCTACATGTCAATGTCAACAGTCATGACAAATCTCATAATGATCTGAATGAAAGTGTCAATGACACTGTAGCTCAACTTAGGTAGGGGAATAATTTAATGGTTGACAGTAAATGGAGGAATAGGAAAGGTGCTAATTGAAATGTCTAACCTGCGCCAAAGGATTTAGTGATGCAAAGAGTAAGATACAAGATGGCTGCTGGTGGCCATTTTTTTTGACCAATTGACCCCAAAAGGACTCGTTCCCATCTACGTATAATTGTTAACATCCATGACAAATTTTATGAAGATCTGACCAAAGCTACGACCTACAAATTTCATGATGATCAGACGAACAGTACGACCTGTAGACCGCGCCAATGGATTGAATTTTGAAATCCAAGATGGCCGCTGGCAGCCATGTTATTTGGCCGAATGACCCCACAATGATTCGTTCCCATCTACATGTCAATGTCAACATTCATGACAAATTTCATAAAGATTAGACCAAAGGTACAACTCGTTCCCATCTACATGTCAGTGTTAACATCCATGACAAATTTAATAAAGATCAGACCAAAGGTATGACCTGTAGCCCACGCAAAAGGATTTAGTCATGCAAAGAGTAAAATGCTGGTGGCCATGTTTTTTGACCGAATGACCCCAAAACGACTCGTTCCCATCTACATGTCATTGTTATAATTCATGACAAATTTCATGACCATCTGACCAAAGCTACGACCTGTAGCCCACACCAAAGGATTTAGTCATGCAAAGAGTAAAATCCAAGATGGCTGCTGGCGGCCATGTTTTTTGACCGAATGACCCCAAAACGACTCGATCCCATCTACATGTCATTATTAACATCAATGACTAATTTCATGATGATCAGACGAACAGTACGACCTGTAGCCCGCGCCAATGGATTGAATATTGAAATCCAAGATGGCTGCCAGCGGCCATGTTTTTTGGCCGAATGACCCCAAAATGAGTCGTTCCCATCTACATGTCAATGTCAACATTCATGACAAATTTAATAAATATCAGACCAAAGGTACGACCTGTAGCCCGCACCAAACGATTTAGTCATGCAAATAGTAAAATCCAAGATGGCTGCTGGCGGCCATGTTTTTCGGCCGAACGACCCCAAAATCCCTCGTTCCCATCTACATGTCATTGTTAACATCCATGACAACTTTCATGATGTTCCGATCAAAGCTACGACCTGTAGCCCGCGCCAAAGGATTTAGTCATGCAAAGAGTAAAATCCAAGATGGCTGCTGGCGGCCATGTTTATTGGCCGAACGACCCCAAAATGACTCGTTCCCATCTACATGTCAATATTAACATCCATGACAAATTTCATGATGATCAGACGAATAGTACGACCTGCATCCCTTGCTAATTAATTGAATTTTGAAATCCAAGATGGCCACTGGCAGCCATGTTTTTTTGCCGGTTGACCCTAAAATGACTCATTCCCATCTACATGTCAATGTCAACAGTCATGACAAATCTCATAATGATCTGAATGAAAGTGTCAATGACACTGTAGCTCAACTTAGGTAGGGGAATAATTTAATGGTTGACAGTAAATGGAGGAATAGGAAAGGTGCTAATTGAAATGTCTAACCTGCGCCAAAGGATTTAGTGATGCAAAGAGTAAGATACAAGATGGCTGCTGGTGGCCATTTTTTTTGACCAATTGACCCCAAAAGGACTCGTTCCCATCTACGTATAATTGTTAACATCCATGACAAATTTTATGAAGATCTGACCAAAGCTACGACCTACAAATTTCATGATGATCAGACGAACAGTACGACCTGTAGACCGCGCCAATGGATTGAATTTTGAAATCCAAGATGGCCGCTGGCAGCCATGTTATTTGGCCGAATGACCCCACAATGATTCGTTCCCATCTACATGTCAATGTCAACATTCATGACAAATTTCATAAAGATTAGACCAAAGGTACAACTCGTTCCCATCTACATGTCAGTGTTAACATCCATGACAAATTTAATAAAGATCAGACCAAAGGTATGACCTGTAGCCCACGCCAAAGGATTTAGTCATGCAAAGAGTAAAATGCTGGTGGCCATGTTTTTTGACCGAATGACCCCAAAACGACTCGTTCCCATCTACATGTCATTGTTATAATTCATGACAAATTTCATGACCATCTGACCAAAGCTACGACCTGTAGCCCACACCAAAGGATTTAGTCATGCAAAGAGTAAAATCCAAGATGGCTGCTGGCGGCCATGTTTTTTGACCGAATGACCCCAAAACGACTCGATCCCATCTACATGTCATTATTAACATCAATGACTAATTTCATGATGATCAGACGAACAGTACGACCTGTAGCCCGCGCCAATGGATTGAATATTGAAATCCAAGATGGCTGCCAGCGGCCATGTTTTTTGGCCGAATGACCCCAAAATGAGTCGTTCCCATCTACATGTCAATGTCAACATTCATGACAAATTTAATAAATATCAGACCAAAGGTACGACCTGTAGCCCGCACCAAACGATTTAGTCATGCAAATAGTAAAATCCAAGATGGCTGCTGGCGGCCATGTTTTTCGGCCGAACGACCCCAAAATCCCTCGTTCCCATCTACATGTCATTGTTAACATCCATGACAACTTTCATGATGTTCCGATCAAAGCTACGACCTGTAGCCCGCGCCAAAGGATTTAGTCATGCAAAGAGTAAAATCCAAGATGGCTGCTGGCGGCCATGTTTATTGGCCGAACGACCCCAAAATGACTCGTTCCCATCTACATGTCAATATTAACATCCATGACAAATTTCATGATGATCAGACGAACAGTACGACCTGTAGGCCGCGCCAATGGATTGAATTTTGAAATCTAAGATGGCCGCCAGCGGCCATGTTTTTTGGCCGAATGACCCCACAATGATTCGTTCCAATCTACATGTCAATGTCAACATTCATGACAAATTTCATAAAGATTAGACCAAAGGTACAACCTGTAGCCCGCGCCAAAGGATTTAGTCATGCAAAGAGTAAAATCCAAGATGGCTGCTGGCGGCCATGTTTTTTGGCCGAACGACACCAAAATCACTCGTTCCCATCTACATGTCATTATTAACATCAATGACAAATTTCATGATGATCAGGGGAACAGTACGATCTGTAGCCCGCGCCAATGGATTGAATCTTGAAATCCAAGATGGCTGCCAGCGGCCATGTTTTTTGGCCGAATGACCCCAAAATGACTCGTTCCCATCTACATGTCAATGTCAACATTCATGACAAATTTCATAAAGATCAGACCAAAGGTACGACCTGTAGCCCGGGCCAAAGGATTTAGTCATGCAAAGAGTGAAATCCAAGATGGCTGCTGGCGGCCATGTTTTTTGGCCGAACGACCCCAAAATCACTCGTTCCCATCTACATGTCATTGTTAACATCCATGACAAATTTCATGATGTTCCGATCGAAGCTACGACCTGTAGCCCGCGCCAAAGGATTTAGTCATGCAAAGAGTAAAATCCAAGATGGCTGCTGGCGGCCATGTGTATTGGCCGAACAACCCCAAAATGACTCGTTCCCATCTACATGTCAATATTAACATCCATGACAAATTTCATGAAGATCAGACGAACAGTACGACCTGTAGCCCGCGCCAATGGATTGAATTTTGAAATCTAAGATGGCCGCCAGCGGCCATGTTTTTTGGCCGAATGACCCCACAATGATTCGTTCCCATCTACATGTCAATGTCAACATTCATGACAAATTTCATAAAGATTAGACCAAAGGTACAGCCTGTAGCCCGCGCCAAAGGATTTAGTCATGCAAAGAGTAAAATCCAAGATGGCTGCTGGCGGCCATGTTTTTTGGCCGAACAACTCCAAAATCACTCGTTCCCATCTACATGACAGTGTTAACATCCATGACAAATTTCATAAACTTCCGACCAAAACAACGACCTGTAGCCCGCGCCAAAGGATTTAGTCATGCAAAGAGTAAAATCCAAGATGGCTGCTGGCAGCCATGTTTTTTGGCCGAACGACCCCAAAATCACTCGTTCCCATCTACATGTCAATATTAACATCCATGACAAATTTCATGATGATCAGATGAACAGTACGACCTGTAGGCCGCGCCAATGGATTGAATCTTGAAATCCAAGATGGCTACCAGCGGCCATGTTTTTTGGCCGAATGACCCCAAAATGACTCGTTCCCATCTACATGTCAATGTCAACATTCATGACAAATTTCATGAAGATCAGACCAAAGGTACAACCTGTAGCCCGCGCCAAAGGAAATTGTTGACGGACACACGGACACACAGACGACGGACGCCAAACCATGGCAATAGCTCAAACTTACAAAAGTAAGTTGAGCTAATAAAGGTACGACCTGTAGCCTGTACCAAAGGATTTAGTCATGCAAAGAGTAAAATTCAAGATGGCTGCTGGCAGGCAAGGTTTTTTGGCCGAATGACCCCAAAATGACTCGTTCACATCTACATGTCATTGTTAACATACATGACAAATTTCATGAAGATCTGACCAAAGCTACAACCTGTAGCCCGTGCCAAAGGAACTAGTCATGCAAAGAGTAAAATCCAAGATGGCTGCTGGTGGCCATGTTTTAGGGCCGAATGACCCCAAAATGACTCGTTCCCATCTACATCTCAATATTAACATCCATGAAAAATTTCATTATGATCAGACAAACAGTATGGCCTGTAGCCCGTGCTAATGGATTGAATTTTGAAATCCAAGATGGCCACTGGCAGCCATGTTTTTTGGCCGAATGACCCCAAAATAACTCATCTACATGTCAATGACAACATCTATGACAAATTTCATAATGATCCGACCAAAGGTACGACCTGTAGCCCGTGCTAAAGGATTTAGTCATGCAAAGAGTAAAATCCAAGATGGCTGCTGGCGGCCATGTTTTTTATCCGAATGATCCCAAAATGACTCGTTCCCATCTACATGTCAATGTCAACAGCTATGACAAATTTCATAATGATCTAACCAAAGGTACGACCTGTAGCCCGTGCTAATGGATTGAATTTTGAAAACCAAGATGGCCACTGGTGGCCATGTTTTTGGCCGAATGCCCCCAAAATGAAATGTTCTGGTCTAAATGTTGATGTCAACAGCTATGACAAATTTCATAATGATCCGACCAAAGGTACAACCTGTAGCCTGTATTGTTGACGACATACACGCACACACGGACGACGGATACCAAGCCATGGCAATAGCTCAAACTTTACAAAGTAAAGTTGAGCTAATAATTGTTACTATTTGCTCAATTACTTACAAGCCACTTTGGGCATATATTTTAGTAGCACATGTGGGTGTTAACAATGGCATATGCTTTCATCACTAAAATGATGAATATGACAGAGAGAAAAACTGTTTTCAATAACTTGAATACCATAAGTATCAGATTTTCAACTCTTTAGTCAATATTCAAGATTTAATTTTTTCACAAATTTCAGCTCCCATCTATAGGTGATCCTAGACTCATATACCGAATATCATTGAAATCAATCACAGTTTGTATGAGTTAGCGAATGATCAAAATCACTAAAAATCGACAAACTGAGGCCCATAACTCTCATGTAAAAGATTTGACAAACTAGCAGTCAGATGCTCGTAGCCCGTTTATATATAACCATGGGTATATGCGTGAAATACACAAAGAAAACACACTACATAGTTTGGATCGATAAGCCGTGCCCTGTGTATTTTGATATTGCGTTTTTTGACAATCAGTCTGCCGTATCATTTCTACAACACAATTATCGTCTTACTTGCAGCACGACGTTACCGTGTGATCGTCACTGAAGCGTTTTCATTTAGAGTATGGTCAATATATTGCCGCTGGTGCAGTGTATTCTCGGATAGAAAACAAATAGGTCTATGCCGAAAGCAGAAACTAAGTCACGAGGTTGAGTCTGGGATATATGGCACGTGAGACTTGGCAAGAGGGGTTTCCGTTGGGGAGGGGGGGGGGTCTCCACCTTGGAATTTCCAACTGCACCCACCCCATTGAACCACAGCAAACTCATAAGTTTGCCTAATTCAATTTGGACCCTCCCCAGCGGCTTTGATTTTCACCAAATGTTCCCTCACAGACTACTAACTATATGGTAGCATATTCTAAATGGACCAGTAGTCTTGTGGCCACTAGCCATGCAGGGGGATGAAAAGGATGGTTCGGCCCAGTATGAGATTATAAAATCCAAACATCTGTTGGTATAACGCCAGACAAATTTACACCTCGATTTATTTTTTCTTAAATTAATTAGCAAGTAATTACTGGCAAGGGCACATGAAACACGAGTAAGACGATGGTGGACGGCCCGATGCAAAAACATTTTGAAAATCTGAACAGGAAAATTTGACAATCCTAGCATCTAGACTGGCCTCATGCTTTCCAGTTCGGGAAAATTTCAACCTGACACTCACCCTTATAGGTTTAAAAATTGCCAATTGATGGCCATTTCAATCCAGAATTTTCCAAATGAAAAGGAAATATGCAAATGTTTGTCTAAAAACAACAAATTGATCACTAAGAAATTGTTGGAAAATCAAACTACGAGAACAATTTCAACCTAAATTTGGTGTGACTTTTCCAACTAATGTTGCATTAGGTTTGATTACAGTTTAGGGGTAAGACCCCTGCAAAACCACATGTAGGCAAGTCCCTGCTTGGCACCCAATGCTAAGAGCGCGGTCTTGCATTCACTGAAGACGAGAAATCATCGATACTAAATCATGTTGTGTTGGGTGGCACCTGGGGGGGGGGGGGGGGGGGGGGGTCAGGGGGTTACATCCGCACCCCTGTCGGGGAGGGGTAGCGACCCCATCGGTGAGATCTGCAATGGTCAACCCGGTAGCTAAAGCCCACCCCACCCCCTGTCGGGGAATCGTATAGCACCTGGTCAGGGATATCCTGGAGCCACCCGTTTGAAATCATATAGATATGTTAAAGGAGAAGACCACATATGGAGCAGAAATCAGGGGGTAAGTGAGCTCTCATAATCACAAAAACTACACTAAAGGGCAATTCCATGTGACTGACATTACATTCAAAGAACTTTTTCCAGATTCATTGTGGTGATACCAGCAACATGTATAAATATATAATCTTATTTCTATGTGTGATGTTGGCTTATGCCAGGGTGCACCCAAAAATGTGCATTATTCTGAATTTAGTCAAGCGATGATAAAATGGCATCGTTCAATGTTAGCGTGACTGACATTACATGAAAATATCAAGGCACATTGCCAACTTGTTTTCAAATTAAATTTGTCTTAAATTTACAGAAACTCATATGTTTTTCTTTGTTAATTTTTCATGGTAGATATTTCAAGATAATGTAAAAGCAAAATTTAAGCTTAGAACTATAATAAAATATTCTTTGTTGTCCAAATTATGCGTGACTGACATTACACTAATTTCGTGACTGACATTACGCTATGAAATATATCAAGTATTTCCAACAGTTTCTGATCCAAATGAGTAATTAGTGCCCTAAAATCATATTTTATGGGGTTTAAATGCATTTAATATATTTTATTACCATATACAGCACATGAACATGACATTGGCTAATGTAAGCGTGATTGACTAATTAAGGGCCATAACTCTATCAAATTTTATCGGACCAGACCGGTTTTCGAAATCGTCCGAGATATTCTCGGGAGACACCTATATACCAAATTTCAATCAAATCGGATAACGTTTGTTGAAGTTATCGCGCTAACGAGCTGAAAATTCGTGAAAAATGACTAATTAAGGGCCATAACTCTATCAAATTTTATCGGACCAGGCCGGTTTTAGAACTCGTCCGAGATATTCTTGGGAGACACCTATATACCAAATTTCAATCAAATCGGATAACGTTTGTTGAAGTTATCGCGCTAACGAGCTGAAAATTCGTGAAAAATGACTAATTAAGGGCCATAACTCTATCAAATTTTATCAGACCAGGCCGGTTTTCGAACTCGTCCGAGATATTCTTGGGAGACACCTATATCCCAAATTTCAATCGAATCAGATAACGTTTGTTGAAGTTGTTGCGCTAACGAGCCTAAAATCAGTGAAAAATGGCAAAGGGCCATAACTCTGTAATAAATGTGCGGACGAACCCGATTTTTTGTCTGCAGCTTACGTGCATGGATATGTACTCACACACCAAAATTAACATCAATAATTAACGTCAATAAACGGTTGAGTTATAAGCAAAACAGGCCGCCCACCAGCCCGCCCGTCGCCCGTCCCTCACCAAACTATAAGTCGAGTTTTGGAAAAAAACTCGACTAATAAGTGGATAAGGATCGTCATTGAATGGCAGCCTCATTAGAAATATGATAACATAATACTGGGAGTGAGCACACTGTTTATTATACCTGGGAACATGAATTTCGGAATATATAACCTACCGGTAGCTGATAATTTTCAGCCTACTTGTAGTTTGGGCTGTAACAATGCGGAAGTTGAGAAACTGAATTCTTGAGTGTTGTTAGAAAGCATTTGATGAGTTTTTATTCAAAAGTGTGCCTTTCATAAATCGTGATGTATCACTTCAGACATTTACGATGCGATGCATTGACTAAATTGCGATGCATTGAAATCATGATGAATCGTTGCAGCCCCATTTGTAGTAGTTTTTTTTTCATGCAAACAGCAGGATTTTACTGGAAATATTAGGGAAGTTTAGATTGAAAAACTTCTAACTTTACACGTAAAACAATTTGTCGCATATTTTCCACCACATCCATAGCTAATTTAAGTTATGAATGCTTGAAGGGAGAAGTTAGAAGTTTCTCAATAGACATCCCTAATTCCCTATTGTGATAAGAAGTTAGTATATGTATTGGGGCGTTAAAAGACACACGGTTGCCTATTGACACCAAATATATACCGGTTAGCAGCTCAGACTTTGCATACTTCTTTTTAGAATAGACCAATGGTGAATTATATTCACAATTGTGTACTAATGATCATGACATTGAATTTTATTGATAGTTTGTTTATTCGGAGATAAGAACATTAAACCAATCACTGAATAAATAGTACTGCCAATTAAGAATCAGAGCTCTGTAATATCACAGTACATCCATTCGCACTAAATAATATTGAACAAAGAACTGCACTGTGTCATCATCTATACCATGCATTTAACTATTTGCTGGGAAATCAAAATTCCCACGTGAATTAACAACTGGGCCATTCAGTTTAACTTTCTTGCATATGTCTTCCCGTTGATATATAAGCTTGTCTTCATGTGAAGGCCACTTCCAGAACTTCCCAGCACTGACCATAACAGAAACTTCATATGTTAAAATCGCAAAAACACATCTCAGGAGATAAGTGCGACGTGTACGACTCACTCACTCGCCATCTATGTTCTGAAACATTTCTTATTATATTAAATACTGCTACACATACTGTGCATTCAATGCTCACATACATATGTACATCATCAGAACAGAGAGTAGATGCACTTATATGGAACTGCATATGTTTACAAATCCAAATAAAACATGTAGTATGTTTTCTTACAATATTTTTATGTCATCTACCAGAATAGGAACAAATTGCAAAACGTGACTGACATTACATGCCGTGACTGACATTACGTGTGACTGACATTACATATTTCAACTCTTGCTAGCAGTCAACTTAGACATCAAATGGTGCTTATTTTGAACACAGACATTGGGGCTCAGGTATATTGAGCGTCTCTAAGATATGGTTGTTATATTGTCATGCAATATTGTTTTATACCAAAAAAGGTAGTATTTTCGTGACTGACATTACATATAGTACGTAGATTTCTGAAAAATATTTTTCCCCAAATGGACATCAGTCACAGAAATATAAACCCCAAGATGTGTTATAGCGTGCATCGACCTATTTAAATACTGAAATACTACAAGCCAATCTTAAATAATTGTTACTATTTGCTCAATTACTTACAAGCCACTTTTGGCAAATATTTCAGTAGCACATGTGGGTTAACAATGGCATAAGCTTTCAGCACTAAAATGATGAATATGAGAGAGAGAAAAACTGTTTTCAATAACTTGAATACCATAACTATCAGATTTTCAAACTGTTTAGTCAATATTCAAGATTTAATTTTTTCACAACTTTCATTCTCCGTTGTGGAATTGCCCTAAAGACAACCAAATAAACCCAAATTGAAGCAGTCGCATATAGTATATATATATGGTATCGTTCTGTTGCCCTCTCTATATCATGCATATACTTTTTCTTTTTAAAAAAAAAAAACCCTTAAGCCAATTCGACGTGCGATTTCCCTGTTTCAGACAAAGTGCGATTTCGTCTATTTCAGACAAAGTGCAAACAGTAAATATGACTATACAAGACATAGAAACCGCTAATCTCATTACCAATCTAACAACACCAGTCGAAAATGATTACCTTTCAAAGCAATAACACCAGGTTACGGACAACCACAGGGACACACACCATGGATAAATACACGGTCAAAAGCACAGTGTTTTATTGTACGGTTATATCTGGCATATACCCATGGTTATATATAAACAGGCTACAAGCATCTGACTGCTAGTTTTCAAACTCGAGCTAGATATTGTTACAACAGACCCATATACCAAATATCAATTAAAACGGTTGACGTTTGTTTGAGTTGTCGCGCTAACAGTCTAATGCCCACCCGGATGCCTGGATGACCACAGGCCTGCCCGCCAATCAAATATTTTTCACCCTGAAGCCGATGAAACAGTAATTATGGGGTGTTAAATTGAACAGGGCATCTATAATATGGACCCAACAGAACCATAATACTGTTGCCAAAATCAAATTACCTTTTTTAGCTTCATAACTTCCTCATAATATTCCTCCTGCGATTTGTAGGCTGGTTTCCTTGGAGTTGCTGACTTAGCTAGATTAAAAAGTAAAGTGATATTCCACATTAACTACTCATAAACTTGTCATAACTTATTTTAACCTTTCCTTTGCTAAATGAATTCTCCCATTCAGTTATAAAAGTATACACTGGAATGGTATATTATTCATCTGTAGGGATGCTCAGGTAATAAAAGCAGACAACAAACAAACGAAAAGATAATAAATTGCATATTAAGGATTCATACTCTTTAGTGGGAAATGTTCAAATGATAAGTTTGTTGAACTTATTATCTGAACATTTCCTAAAGGAACTACTCGTCAACGAGTATTAAGTATAGAAAGGGACGGGTTAAAATTTGCAAAGCATGTCGAATGATAAATATGAAAACAAACACAGGTAATAAATTAAAAATGTTTTTCAATCTCTCTCCATGTTGCATTAATTCAACAATTATAAGCAAAAGACACAGAAGACAAATACTTTATTGACACCACAATTTTTGTTTTGTATATGGTTAAGTTGAGAATATATTCGCACCATCGGATTGTATTGTTACTAGCAATTGTATATGTGTATGTAGGAACATCTTTTGAAGGTCTCCATTATGAGAGACCTGTTTACAGTAATGCTCTAAGTAATCGACTCTTAACCACAGCAGAATTATGAGTGTTTTTTCAGGATTTAGTCGGAAATATGGCTTGTTGCCATTCATCGGAAAACTCTCTGTTGTGGTTAAGGAGTCGATTACTTAGAGCATTACTGTAGTTTGTCTCTGGTTGTTTGGTGTAACTCTCTGATACCAATGGAACTACTAGTATGCTTCATCAAAGGCTTGTTTGTTAGGTATAGAGTAAATTGTTCCTTTTCTACTATTGGCACATTATAAAATTCATAAGGAGGCTAATTGACAGCAATGGAATTTTATTTTTCATAAATGAATATAAATTGGTAGAAGTGTATTACTAACTGGCTGTGAAGACGGTGGACTAGGAGTAAGCAAACGTTTTAATTTTTTGTAATAATAGACCAGGAAAAATGGATATATAGAGGGAACTTGGATAAGAGGGAACTTATGGGACCTTCATTTTGGTAATAATAAATACTTTAAATCCGTATATTGGATATGTCAGATAGGCAGAATAACAATCCTTGTGTTAGTTACGCAATTTTGTCAACTATTTGTGCGTTCGGTATTACTTATATGGCACCTCTTAGCTTTTGGGTAGGGTTGATTTATTTGCCTTTGAGAAAAATATCGTTGTCCTCAGGGTCAAATGATATATCAAAATATAGCTAATTGCCAGTAGTTTCGCATAGTATAAAATATTTGGGCATAACCATCTTACTACAGGTTTGATATAAATGAAAGACAATATTTTGTGAGAATCGTCATATTCTTCTCACTCGTAAAATCTATTAGACATCTCCTGTCATCATGACTGTCATTACGTGGGTCAATAGTTACTCTGATAATCGCTCCATTCTCATGTATCAAAATGGGATGTATCTCTTCTCAAAATTTATGAAAATACTCAAATAAGTCTACTTTATTAAAATGAAAGTGTCAATGACCTTGTAGCTCAATTTGGGGAGGGGATAAAATTATCAGGAATACGGAAAGTTGAAATGTGTCTAAGTAAGACTGGCAGCCATGTTTTTTCGCCAATGACCCCAAAATGACTTCTTTCCATCAACATCAATGTCAACATCCATGACAAATTTCATAATGATCTGACTAAAGGTATGACTAAAGGATTTACATTGTTTAATACTGAAAAAACAAGACGGCCGCCAGCAGTCATGTTTTATGGCCGATTCAACTAACAAGACAGTCAATGACTGTGGGTCGATCACCAGACTTTAAAGACTGAGAAGACTAGGACTCTGAAGACTACAGCAGTCAGTACTTGACAAAATCACTTAAGACTTGTAGTTCTAAACATGGACATAGCTGGAGGTTCTCGGATGAGCAGGGCTGTTTACCTTGAAATTTCTAATTGCACACCACTGACAAATAAAAAATGCCTTACCATTTTTATAGAAGACAACCATACCTCAGTACTAAGTTCACAAAAATCCTTTTGCACGTCCCTCTTAGGTTGAATTTTACAACCAGTAGTGGTACTTCAAGATCTCAAACTTTTGAAAATTACCAACCTGACATCCCCCAATAAAGTTAAAATTTGAATTTTACAACTGGTACCGGTACTCCAAGCTATCAAAACTATTGAAAATTACCAACCTGACAGCCCCCATAAAGTTAACATTTGTGGCTAATTCGGTCTAACAGTTTAACCTGAAGTAGGAACATATGAATTGTTGGTTTAAGAGCATACTGGTTGGAAAATCAAATCAAACTATGAGAACAATTCTAACCTATTTTTGGTGTGAAAATCTAATCTACAACTAATGTTGTATCAGGCATGAAATTTTCAACTGTTGAAAATTTAATAAAAGTAGGGGGTCAAAACATTGCCCCACCAGGCAGCCGAAAATCAATATTATTATACCAGTACCAAACAGCATAGATACAGGTAGGGAGGGTGGGGAGAGTTAAATCTCTTACCTATGCCCCTATTTGAACAAACGTGAATCCCCATCCATGAGATGCATTCATCTAATACATTCAAAGGGGAGATTTAAGAGTTGAAGTGAATTTATTTCCTTCAAAATTTTTCTAAAAATAACCTATTTGAACAAATTTGAACCTAAGGACCCTCCATACAGACAAACAGACAAACAAACAAACAGACAGATTCAATCCAATATAACCTCCAATTTTTCTTTGAAAATTCAGGGTATGATTTCACCTGGATAAGTGGTGGTTAAAAAATTATAATGGAATAACCAAGTCTGAATTTAGTGTGTCTGACATTTGCAGAATGAGGTCCCCAAAAGGTGAATTTAAAGATGCTATGCCACAAGGTGAGCTAGCATCACCAAATTCATGACCTGGAGACTGCATTCTGATTAGGCCTCATCTGCCATGGGAAACCTAGGATTGATTGAAGTTCTCCAGTTGAAGTTGGTGATATACCCCCCATTGAGCACCTCGATTATTCATTTTATCTTCCAAATTAGGGAATATAGAAACTGAACAGAAGGGAAAAAATAACTAAAAATTGTCAATTTGATACTCTAGATACTTCCCAGAAGATGAGGCATAAGCAGAATGAGGTCCATGGAGGGTGTATTTGGTGATGTACAAGGTAGCATCACTAAATTAACCCTCTGGGGACCTCATTCTGCAAATTCAGACACACTAAACTCAGACTTGAGAACAGAATTTTATTTTAATTTGATGACAACAGACAGCAGTGCAAGTGTAGTTGTTTACACAAACTGTCTGATATCTGTTATTCTAATCTCAATTAATGACAATGACTGTGTCTGTCTCTCTTCAGCTAATATCTGACCCAGTCCTCTGGTAGATAATAACTATCTGGTGAGCAGAGGTATTGTGATATGATATGGGGTGTTGGTTGGGGGCAGGTTGGGTTGGGGGCAGGGTGGTGGTCTGGGTCATGTGGGGGGGGGGGGGGGGGGTGTGAAGGAAATGTTTCAGTGATTTCATTAAAGATTAAAGTTTCATAACTCTGTGGATTTTTAAAATTTTTATAACATGATTATAATAAAAAAAAAAAAATTGTTAATGTAAGCAAGGAATTCAATCTGAATTATTTTTTTGTTTTGTTTTTGTTGAGTTATGTCCCTTGCTCCGCCCACATTTGACCCAGTTACCTCATTTGAACAAATATGAACCCCAGTCACCCAAGGACACTTCATACCAAATATGAACCCATTCAACCCAATGGTACAAGAGAAGAAGTCGTTTTAAGAAATACTATGGAGGGAAAGAGTTATGGCCCTGTCTTCGCAACTATTTGACCCAGTGACCTCATTTGGACAAATCTGAATGTTAGTCACCTGGGGAACATCCACACCAAATATAAACCCATTCGGTCTTATGGATCAGGAGAAGAAGATGTTTAAAGAATTGTTGACGGACGGACGGATGAGGAGTGATGACTATAGCTCCACCGGAGACTTCGTCTCAGGTGAGCTAAAAACATATTGATCCCATCTACATGTATGTCAATTGCATGCAACCTCCCTGAACAATTTCATGATGTTCAGACGGACAGTACGGTCTGCAGTGCTTATGGATTGAATTTTGAAATACAAAATGGCCACTGGCAACAATGTTTTTTTGCCAAATGATCATAAATGACTAGTTCCCATCCATATGGCAATGTCAATATCCTTGACAAATTTCATAATTATCAGGCCAATGGTACGGCTAAAAATTGAGCTAAAAAGTTGAGCTAAAAATTACCCATTTTTTCATTGAGTGCCTCAAGAAAACCAAACAGTGAAAAGTTATTCCGCCTATCTGACAAATCCAAATACTGATTCGGAAAGTTCAGTGTTTATGCTGCTAGTAAATGAAAATGTACCGGAAGGTTGCATAAATTCCACCTCAAGGCAACACCTATGTCCAATTTTGCCTAGACTAATACAACTGATTGAATTTGTTATGAAAAGTTGTTCCAACAATTGAGATATTAAAGCCCATTGTGGCATTCTTGAATCTTGGTGGGTGTAAAATTGGAATATGAGACATAATTGTTGTGATGCTCACTGCTCAGAGTTTTAAACATATAGAACCTTTGTAGAGTATCCTTGTTCTAATGATCATTACAGCAATAGCAACTACTCACGTGGTAATTCATCCCAGGCATTTTTGCTTCTACCGGACCCAGGCCTCTGTACCATATAAGGCTGACCAGTGGCATGAGCTATGTTCTTTTCGGAAGAAGACTTTCTCAGCCCAGACATTGCCCTCATGCCTTTTTCTCTACTCATAGCCATGTCTTCTGCTAGCTGCCATGTAAATCCATCAGAATATAAAAATAACTCTGAAATAGAAAACAAGTCTGACACATAAACAAGACAGTCAATGACGGTGGGGTCGCTCACCAGACTGCAAAGACTGAATAATACTGGGACTCTGGAGACCACAACAGTCAAAACTTTTCATAATCACTTTAAAAGAAGTAGATCTAAACAGGATATGTGGCCAAATTACCAACTGTACACTACTGATCACCCCCCCCCCCCCCCACAAGTCCCCTCCCGACTGGGCTCCAGACTCCCAAGTCTTAGGTTGGAATTACACAATTGACATCTCAAACTTTCCCAATTGTTGGAAATTTCCAATATCACAAGCGCCTTTTTATAAAATAGATCTGATGGTCCTTGTGAAGGAAGCATATTAAGAAGGAAACTGTCCTTCGTTTGGTGCCTATTTTTCCAGGTTACCCCATTAAAATATCTGTATTGCAGTCAAACAAGAACATTCCATGCTAAATAAGCCAACTAGTTCTTGGCTCTTCCATACATATTTTAAGAATTACTATTTTGTGAAATAGTTATGTCTCTGGCAATGCCCTTATTTGATTTTGTGATGCCATTTTCACAAATCTGTCACCCAAGGTAATTTCATACCAAATATAAGCAAAATAGGCCATTTCATTCTTGCATAGAAGACGTATCATGAATTACTATGGAGAGAAAGAGTAATGTAGCTGGCCTTGCACCTACTTGACCTGGTGACCCTGATTAAACAAATCTGAATAACACATCACCAAAGGAGCCTCAATATTAAATGTGAACTAAATAGAGCTGGTGGTTCTTTCAAAGAACACTTTTCAAGTTTGCCAAATATGTTCTGGTGAAGTGGTGGGTGTGGGAGAGTTAAATGTCCTGTTGAAAGATTTGAATAATACATATGATAGATTGATGTTGTAATTGGGAATTAATGACCTCTAGCAGATCTCCAGGAAATGTTTATAAAAATGTCAGACTTCACTTGCAATTTTTAATATTTTTTGGAGTTATGTCCCTGGCCCTGCCCACATTTGACCCAGTGACCTCATTTGAACAAATCTGAATGTGAGTCACCTAGGCAATATCCAAACCAAATATGAACCCATAAGGTCTTATGGTTCCAGAGGAGAAGTTTAAAGAATTGTTGACGGACGGACGAGGAGTGATGACTATAGCTCCAAAGCCTCCACTGGAGACTACAAATACTACTGAAATTATAGAATGGATCCCAGAATGCAACAGAATTCAAACTTTTTTAATGGAAGGGGAAGAAATCCATCTTTAATATATAGAGCTATTCCCCTGCATTGAAAATAATTTAACTTTTTACTGCAATCTAGATGACAAAACTCTTTGGCAACTCAATAAAAACAACATGTCCACAGTTTATTATACTGGATAAGTTGATAATACAATGTTTTGGAGCTTCCTCTTTCAAATGGTATATAATATGGCATATATTTTATATAATGTAATCTGGGGGTTAAAAAATTAAGTAGTTTACTATTTTATATTCATTTTAGTCTAAATAATTAATTTTGAGAAAACAAATTACATCTCATTGAACAAATCTGCTAATTCCACCCACTCAACCCATGGGGACATCCCTGCAAGAATAGGACATCTGTGATTTTTTTGATGCTTGTCTACATTTGCCTAACAATATTTCCTTAACATTGAAAGCCAGTGCATTCTCTCAGGTGAGGCTACCTATGGGACACTCACATATATAAGACAATGCACTGGCATGATACTAGTACCTTGTTATAAAATAATAAATATTGGACAAATATTAAAACTAGGAGCTCATTTCTCTTGATCAATGGTCTATTATTTTATATTCATTTTATTTTAGTATATGTAAATGGTTTTGACAAGGATTTAAATAATTTTTTTTAAAGAGTTATGTCCCTGGCTCTGCCCCTATTTGACCCAGTGACCCCATTTGAACAAATCTGAACCCCAGTCACACAAGGACTCTCCATACAAAATGTAAGCTAAATCGGTCAAATGGTTCAAAAGAAGAAGTCATTCTAAGAATTACTATGGAGGAATAGAGTTATGGCCCTGGTTTCTCAACTAATCAACCTGGTGACCTCAATTTAACAAATCTGAATGTGATTCACCTAGGGAACATCCACACCAAATATGAACACGTTACATCTTACGGTTCTGGACGAGAAGATGATTCTTGATGGACGGACGGACAGACAGACAGAAGGACGACGGATGAGGAGTGATGACTATAGTTCCACCGGAGACTTCGTCTCAGGTGGGCTAAAAAGTCTGGTACGATTCACAAGGCTGGTAGTGATATAGGATGACTAGAGTTATGTTGTAAATCTAAAAAATTTACATATAGAGGAGCGGCCAAATCCAATGAAAGTGTCAATGACACTGTAGCTCAACTTGGAAAGGGAATAATTTAATGTATTACAGTCAATGGAGCGATTAGGAATGTGGAAAGTTGAATGTCTAATACTAGTTTATCAACATGAAGAGATATATATATATATAAAAGTGAAATCTAAGAGGGTTGCTGGCAGGGGCGCCAGAAGCATCCAATGGCAGGGGGGCAGAGCCTACAAAAATGGCACTTTTCCGCAAAAAAGGGCATTTTCTCCTCAAACTCGGGAAAATAACCATAAATTCATTGTGGCAAAAATCCCTATTTTAATGGTATTTGTCGGTATTTATGGCCGTTTTGAGATAAAATTGACAAAAAATTAATATTCCTTGTGAAATTGGTGGTATTTGGACCAAAAAAGTCACATTTTGCTATAAAACACGAGATTAAACACACAAAAAGGCATTTTCTGTCTCCAGAAAAAGGGCAAGTCCTGCCCCCGTTCGCCCCCTTGGTCAAGGGCAGGGGGGTCAGCAGCCCCCTCTGCCGGCGCCCCTGGTTGCTGGCGGCTATGTTGTCCAATAAAATTCAAAAGCATTTGATAGCTTTAGTAATGCAAATAGTAAAATCCAAGATGGCTGCCGGCGACCATGTTTTTTGGCCAAATAACTCCAAAATTACTCGCTCCCCATCTATACATGTCAATATTAACATCCATGACAAATTTCATGATGATCAGACAAACAGTACGACCTGTAGACCGTGCTAATGGATTGAATTTTGAAATCCAAGATGGCCGCTGGTGGCCATGTTTTTTGTCCAAATGACCCCAAAATGACTTATACTCATCTACATTCCAATTTCAACAGCCATGACAAATTTTATGACGATCAGACTAAAGGTACGACCTGTAGCCCGTGCTAAAGGATTTAGTCATACAAAGAGTAAAATCCAAGATGGCTGCTGGCGGCCATGTATTTTGGCCGAATGACCCCAAAATGACTCGTTCCCATCTACATGACACTGTTAACATTCATAAAATTTATGATAATCCGACCAAAGGTACGACCTGTAGCCTGTGCCAAAGGATTTAGTCATGCAAAGAGAAAAATCCAAGATGGCTGCCAGCGGCCATGTTTTTTGGCCGAATGACCCCAAAGTTACTCGTTCCCATCTACATGTCAATATTAACATCCATGACATATTTCATGATGATCAGATAAACAGTACGACCTGTAGAAAGCGCTAATGGATTGAATTTTGAAATCCAAGATGGCCGCTGGTGGCCATGTTTTTTGTCCAAATGACCCCAAAATGACTTATACTCATCTACATTTTATGACGATCAGACTAAAGGTACGATCTGTAGCCCGTGCTAAAGGATTTAGTCATACAAAGAGTAAAATCCAAGATGGCTGCTGGCGGCCATGTATTTTGGCCGAATGACCCCAAAATGACTCGTTCCCATCTACATGTCATTATTAACATTCATGACAAATTTTATGATGATAAGACTAAAAGTACGACCTGTAGCCCGTGCTAAAGAATTTAGTCATACAAAGAGTAAAATCCAAGATGGCTGCTGGCGGCCATGTTTTTGGGCCGAATGACACCAAAGTTACTCGTTCCCATCTACATGTCAATATTAACATCCATGACATATTTCATGACGATCAGATAAACAGTACGACCTGTAGCCCGTGCTAATGGATTGAATTTTGAAATCCAAGATGGCTGCGTTTTTTGTCCGAATGACCCCAAAATGACTTGTTCCCATCTACATTCCAATTTCAATAGCCCTGACACATTTTATGATGATCAGACTAAAGGTACGACCTGTAGCCCGTGCTAAAGGATTTAGTCATACAAAGAGTAAAATCCAAGATGGCTGCTGGTGGCCATGTTTTTTTGGCCGAATGACCCCAAAATGACTAGTTCCCATCTAAATGTCATTATTAACATTCATGACAAATTTTATGATTATGAGACTAAAGGTACGACCTGTAGCCAATGCTAAAGGATTTAGTCATATAAAGAGTAAAATCCAAGATTGCTGCTGGAGGCCATGTTTTTCAGCCGAATGACCCCAAAATGACTCGTTCCCATCTACATGTCATTATTAACATTCATGAGAAATATTATGATTATGAGACTAAAATTACGACCTGTAGCCCGTGCTAAAGAATTTAGTCATACAAAGAGTAAAATCCAAGATGGCTGCTGGCGGTCATATTTTTGGGCCGAATGACCCCAAAGTTACTCGTTCCCATCTACATGTCAATATTAACATCCATGACAAATTTCATGATGATCAGATGAACAGTACGACCTGTAGCCTGTGCTAATGGATTGAATTTTGAATCCAAGATGGCCACTGGCGGCCATGTTTTTTGTTAAAATGACCCCAAAATGACTCGTTCTCATCTACATTCCAATTTCAACAGCCATGACAAATTTTATGATGATCAGACTAAAGGTACGACCTGTAGCCCGTGCTAAAGGATTTAGTCATATGAAAGTGTCAATGACACTGTAGCTCAACTTGGAAAGGGAACAATTTAATGTATTACAGTCAATGGAGCAATTAGGAATGTGGAAATTTGAATGTCTAATACTAGTTTATAGACATGAAGAGAAAAGTAAAATCCAAGATGGCTGCTGGCGGCCATGTTTTCGGCCGAATGACCCAAAAATGAGTCGTTCCCATCTACATGTGGCCATGTTTTTTGTCCAAATGACCCCAAAATGACTTATACTCATCTACATTCCAATTTCAACAGCCATGACAAATTTTATGACGATCAGACTAAAGGTACGACCTGTAGCCCGTGCTAAAGGATTTAGTCATACAAAGAGTAAAATCCAAGATGGCTGCTGGCGGCCATGTATTTTGGCCGAATGACCCCAAAATGACTCGTTCCCATCTACATGACACTGTTAACATTCATAAAATTTATGATAATCCGACCAAAGGTACGACCTGTAGCCTGTGCCAAAGGATTTAGTCATGCAAAGAGAAAAATCCAAGATGGCTGCCAGTGGCCATGTTTTTTGGCCGAATGACCCCAAAGTTACTCGTTCCCATCTACATGTCAATATTAACATCCATGACATATTTCATGATGATCAGATAAACAGTACGACCTGTAGAAAGCGCTAATGGATTGAATTTTGAAATCCAAGATGGCCGCTGGTGGCCATGTTTTTTGTCCAAATGACCCCAAAATGACTTATACTCATCTACATTCCAATTTCAACAGCCATGACAAATTTTATGACGATCAGACTAAAGGTACGACCTGTAGCCCGTGCTAAAGGATTTAGTCATACAAAGAGTAAAATCCAAGATGGCTGCTGGCGGCCATGTATTTTGGCCGAATGACCCCAAAATGACTCGTTCCCATCTACATGTCATTATTAACATTCATGACAAATTTTATGATGATAAGACTAAAAGTACGACCTGTAGCCCGTGCTAAAGAATTTAGTCATACAAAGAGTAAAATCCAAGATGGCTGCTGGCGGCCATGTTTTTGGGCCGAATGACACCAAAGTTACTCGTTCCCATCTACATGTCAATATTAACATCCATGACATATTTCATGACGATCAGATAAACAGTACGACCTGTAGCCCGTGCTAATGGATTGAATTTTGAAATCCAAGATGGCTGCGTTTTTTGTCCGAATGACCCCAAAATGACTTGTTCCCATCTACATTCCAATTTCAATAGCCCTGACACATTTTATGATGATCAGACTAAAGGTACGACCTGTAGCCCGTGCTAAAGGATTTAGTCATACAAAGAGTAAAATCCAAGATGGCTGCTGGTGGCCATGTTTTTTGGCCGAATGACCCCAAAATGACTAGTTCCCATCTAAATGTCATTATTAACATTCATGACAAATTTTATGATTATGAGACTAAAGGTACGACCTGTAGCCAATGCTAAAGGATTTAGTCATATAAAGAGTAAAATCCAAGATTGCTGCTGGAGGCCATGTTTTTCAGCCGAATGACCCCAAAATGACTCGTTCCCATCTACATGTCATTATTAACATTCATGAGAAATATTATGATTATGAGACTAAAATTACGACCTGTAGCCCGTGCTAAAGAATTTAGTCATACAAAGAGTAAAATCCAAGATGGCTGCTGGCGGTCATATTTTTGGGCCGAATGACCCCAAAGTTACTCGTTCCCATCTACATGTCAATATTAACATCCATGACAAATTTCATGATGATCAGATGAACAGTACGACCTGTAGCCTGTGCTAATGGATTGAATTTTGAATCCAAGATGGCCACTGGCGGCCATGTTTTTTGTTAAAATGACCCCAAAATGACTCGTTCTCATCTACATTCCAATTTCAACAGCCATGACAAATTTTATGATGATCAGACTAAAGGTACGACCTGTAGCCCGTGCTAAAGGATTTAGTCATATGAAAGTGTCAATGACACTGTAGCTCAACTTGGAAAGGGAACAATTTAATGTATTACAGTCAATGGAGCAATTAGGAATGTGGAAATTTGAATGTCTAATACTAGTTTATAGACATGAAGAGAAAAGTAAAATCCAAGATGGCTGCTGGCGGCCATGTTTTCGGCCGAATGACCCAAAAATGAGTCGTTCCCATCTACATGTCATTGTTAACATTCATGACAAATTTTATGATGATCAGACTAAAGGTATGACCTGTAGCCCGTGCTAAAGGATTTAGTCATACAAAGAGTAAAATCCAAGATGGCTGCTGGCGGCCATGTATTTTGGCCGAATGACCCCAAAATGACTCGTTCCCATCTACATGACACTGTTAACATTCATAAAATTTATGATAATCCGACCAAAGGTACGACCTGTAGCCTGTGCCAAAGGATTTAGTCATGCAAAGAGAAAAATCCAAGATGGCTGCCAGCGGCCATGTTTTTTGGCCGAATGACCCCAAAGTTACTCGTTCCCATCTACATGTCAATATTAACATCCATGACATATTTCATGATGATCAGATAAACAGTACGACCTGTAGAAAGCGCTAATGGATTGAATTTTGAAATCCAAGATGGCCGCTGGTGGCCATGTTTTTTGTCCAAATGACCCCAAAATGACTTATACTCATCTACATTCCAATTTCAACAGCCATGACAAATTTTATGACGATCAGACTAAAGGTACGACCTGTAGCCCGTGCTAAAGGATTTAGTCATACAAAGAGTAAAATCCAAGATGGCTGCTGGCGGCCATGTATTTTGGCCGAATGACCCCAAAATGACTCGTTCCCATCTACATGTCATTATTAACATTCATGACAAATTTTATGATGATAAGAATAAAAGTACGACCTGTAGCCCGTGCTAAAGAATTTAGTCATACAAAGAGTAAAATCCAAGATGGCTGCTGGCGGCCATGTTTTTGGGCCGAATGACACCAAAGTTACTCGTTCCCATCTACATGTCAATATTAACATCCATGACATATTTCATGACGATCAGATAAACAGTACGACCTGTAGCCCGTGCTAATGGATTGAATTTTGAAATCCAAGATGGCTGCGTTTTTTGTCCGAATGACCCCAAAATGACTTGTTCCCATCTACATTCCAATTTCAATAGCCCTGACACATTTTATGATGATCAGACTAAAGGTACGACCTGTAGCCCGTGCTAAAGGATTTAGTCATACAAAGAGTAAAATCCAAGATGGCTGCTGGTGGCCATGTTTTTTGGCCGAATGACCCCAAAATGACTAGTTCCCATCTAAATGTCATTATTAACATTCATGACAAATTTTATGATTATGAGACTAAAGGTACGACCTGTAGCCAATGCTAAAGGATTTAGTCATATAAAGAGTAAAATCCAAGATTGCTGCTGGAGGCCATGTTTTTCAGCCGAATGACCCCAAAATGACTCGTTCCCATCTACATGTCATTATTAACATTCATGAGAAATATTATGATTATGAGACTAAAATTACGACCTGTAGCCCGTGCTAAAGAATTTAGTCATACAAAGAGTAAAATCCAAGATGGCTGCTGGCGGTCATATTTTTGGGCCGAATGACCCCAAAGTTACTCGTTCCCATCTACATGTCAATATTAACATCCATGACAAATTTCATGATGATCAGATGAACAGTACGACCTGTAGCCTGTGCTAATGGATTGAATTTTGAATCCAAGATGGCCACTGGCGGCCATGTTTTTTGTTAAAATGACCCCAAAATGACTCGTTCTCATCTACATTCCAATTTCAACAGCCATGACAAATTTTATGATGATCAGACTAAAGGTACGACCTGTAGCCCGTGCTAAAGGATTTAGTCATATGAAAGTGTCAATGACACTGTAGCTCAACTTGGAAAGGGAACAATTTAATGTATTACAGTCAATGGAGCAATTAGGAATGTGGAAATTTGAATGTCTAATACTAGTTTATAGACATGAAGAGAAAAGTAAAATCCAAGATGGCTGCTGGCGGCCATGTTTTCGGCCGAATGACCCAAAAATGAGTCGTTCCCATCTACATGTCATTGTTAACATTCATGACAAATTTTATGATGATCAGACTAAAGGTATGACATGTAGCTCGTGCTAAAGAATTTAGTCATACAAAGAGTAAAATCCAAGATGGCTGCTGGCGACCATGTTTTTTGGCCGAATGACCCCAAAATTACTCGTTCCCATCTACATGTCAATATTATCATCCATGACAAATTTCATGATGATCAGACGAACAGTACGACCTGTGGCCCGTGCTAATGGATTAAATTTTGAAATCCAAAATGGCCACTGGCTGCCATGTTTTTTGTCCGAATGACCCAAAAATGAGTCGTTCCCATCTTTCCATCTTTACAAAGTAAAGTTGAGCTAAAAAGGGCCTTAGTTTTCGAGATACCCCTACCCTCGGTAGAACAAGTTGAAACCAACTTTTTCTGAAAGGTAAATTTATATCATTTATGAAAATGATTCTTGGCCTTGCCGGAATTGGTGGCAGCTATGTATGGCAAGACTATTTGTGAAGGTACCTACCGAAAATGATATTTTTAAAAATATAATATATATTTCCTTAAAGAAAGCCTGAACACTGAACTATATGGATAGATGTCCTGCGTTTGTAAAACCATAGTAGAAAAGGGGTTAACTTTTTTGTGGTCGCCTACGGTACCTCGCGGTCTTTAGTGGCTTGCTCGTATTAGTCACGCATGCGCAGTCCCAATATAACTGACTGAATACGCCAGTTTATTTTCAACTCAATCAGGAGATTGGCGAGTTGCGGGGTTGGGAATGGCACCGCCATGGGAGGGCCCTATGATAGTTCAGTGTTCAGGCTTTCTTTAAGGAAATATATATTATATTTTTAAAAATATCATATTTCCGCTAAAGGAAGCCGTTCACACTGAACTATATGGATTAGAATGCAAGCCCAGGAGGAGGCACGAGCAATAAAGTTAATAGCCAAATTTTGGAGGGAATGCACTCTTCTAAAACAGATTGTACCTAAATATGAACTCTTTAATGAATCTGTTATGATTAGGTACGTGAAATAACTCATATAATTAGAGTGCTATATTGCCCAAACATGTACCTCCCCCCCTTGTTTTTGGAAGCAACATCCCAGGTAGTGCCATTCAATTCGGAATTGCGAGCGAACCGAGCAATTCTCTGTTCTTCATCCGTCAGTTCTAAGAATCCAGCCGATTTGAGATTCGAGGAGACTAACTCCCTCTCCGCCTTAGCGACATAACGACCTGCACTGGAGGAGGCCCACTCCAAAGATGGCAAGACAACCAACATTAAGAGTTTAACTAACTGCTGTTCACCAATGCAAACGGCAGATAACCTGATGCCCAATCTATGGCACAGGTATCAAATGGAGAGCCCATTAGCCCAAATGGGTTATACAACTATAAGCGAGTCAAGCCATCGGATCAGAGGGAGCCCCCCACCATCGCATGCTGCAGGTGGTCATGCCCAAGCTAATATCCTGGCCAAGCTGGAGGGTGGGGAGAGGTCATTTTTCTCCGATCCCTTCACGGAGGAGTGGCAGGCAAGGCCGTGTCGTTAATTCGATCGTGACCAGGGGGACTCGGCGCTTTACCTCATGGGTACGGCCCCTGCCCTACGCTTAAGCTGCCTAAGGCCATCCAGCCGGTGTCGATACGTACGCACTCGATTTTTGGCAGCTTTAGCGCCCAGAACCGCTAGCGCCTGGTGGGAGCCAAATGGCCTGGAGGTCCCAAGTACCCCTGCAGCTCCATCAGACGTATCCCCACGAATTGGTTGAACCGTCGATACGTAACCGGAGGAGCGTGAACTGGTCCTGCCCTTAGAACAGTTATCACACGTTCACATGTCCCTGAGGTACCTATGTATCACAATATACACATTGCGTATATCTCATATATATTTTGAAGACCTCTGTTTGTTTGTCTGTCTGTCTGTATGTCTGTCATTAATACAAATCTACGATTCTCGACAGATCTGGACGAAACTTGGTACGTGTGTGTAGTTTGACCAGGCGGTCGTCGTTGTCGTATTGGCGAGCCCGTGCGGCGCCCACTTCGCGCATGCGCAGACGAGATCTCGGAAACGAGTGGAGCTATCGACTTGAAATTTGGTATGTGAATGTATCTTGCCCCGGATACGAATTTTATCGGGTCGCCGAGCCCGTGCGACGCCAGCTTCGCGCATGCGCAGACGAGATCTCGGAAACGGGTGGAGCTATCGACTTGAAATTTGGTATGTGAATGTATCTTGCCCCGGATACGAATTTTCTCGGGTCGCCGAGCCCGTGCGACGCCAGCTTCGCGCATGCGCAGACCAGATCTCGGAAACGGGTAGAGCTATCGACTTGAAATTTGGTTTTTGAATAGCCCTGACAACGTCGGGCTGGGTAGAGCTATCGACTTGAAATTTGGTTTTTGAATAGCCCGGACAACGTCGGGCTAATCGGCTAGTATATATATAAAATGATATAATATATATATCTGGGGGATATACATATTAAATTTTCCTCATGAGACCATGTCAGAAGGCCCTTCCAAAGCTGCGCCCATCAATCTAATGGGCGGAGCCAGATCACAGCTCCCTGTCATGATCCAACGTATCACTAAATATAGATATACAACCCCACAGAGAACATGTCTCATGTCGCTGAGGTACCTATGTATCACCGTTTCACAAGATATCATTGCAGAAACCCGGTTACACAAATCTTTCGCATATATAGATATATAAAATGATATAATAGATATATCATGGTGATATGTAAGTCATCATGAGATCATGTCAGAAGACCCTACTAAAGCTGCGCCCAACAATCCAATGGTCGGAGCCAGAGCAGAGATCCCTGGCACAATCCAATGTATCATTAAAGATATATATATAGGCCCTCAGAGAACATGGCCGAACATCGCAGGTGACCAGAGCATCCGATGAGAAAGCAAACCGCTACTCTCAGGTGCCAAAACAATAGTGTCGGTACGAGTATTAATTTTGGAGAAATTTCCCAACGAGCACCATCCTTTGGAATGGAGACAGACAGCAAAATGTGCAATCACAAGTATTATGTTCAGCCTAAATCCACACACATTACTATTATTAGGCCATCACGACCACTAGGCACCTGAGAGCAGTCCGCGTTCCCAGCGGAATACCCACCGCGATCCGATTCTAAGAAATGAAGGTGTGCCTTCTACAACCGAAATCAGTTCAAATGATGTAAAATGTAGTCAGATGATGAACACAGGTAAATTTTCACGGTCACCATACGGAATATTCAGGTCTGAGCCTCTGCCCCCCCAAACATGCAGCAGAACGACCTAGGTGTGTGATAGGTCAGTTAGTGTGAAGCATGCAGCAAACTAGGGGAAGACCCGCTCTAAAAATGGCTCCCCTAGGAAGGAAACGAATGAAATTATCATCCTCCTAGTAAAGGAAACACATCCCTTTATAATGTTGTTTTAGATTAATTTGAAGAGCCAAGATAGAGAGGAACTCGCCCGACCTAAGTGGTCCCGCTTATGGCATGTTTAAGGAAGAGAGGACAGCATAGACCGAAATGCGCAGTTGGCAGCATGGCTTCAGGCCCTTATGATCGGGCATCTGTGCCATGGGGATGGGATGCCACTCGAACGGGGTGGTCCCCTGCCTGCGTCTTAGGAAAGGTCGGTAATGCTGGTCAATGAGCTTCCTCGAAAGCTTAGCTGGACAGCGCAAACGTCTTTGCCTGTTTTATTGTCTATGTGCCAGATAATCAAATTGATATGGGCAATAGAAGTATGAAGAGCCATGCTGATGGCCTCTTGTCGGAAAGACTATTGGCAGTGGTCGTGGGACACATGGCAATATATAGAATGATAGAATAGTGCGTAGTATTTCCTTTTACTTAGTATAGAACACACATAACAAGTGTAAAATGCAAATTTCCAACCATATTCACTATTAGATAAGTATCAAACTCCAAGATTGCGTCCAATATGGCATTCAGTTTTTATTTTAAGACTTAGTGAAGCGACATACGAAAAATCCTGAAAAGGAACTTCCCAAGTGGTAAAATGTATATTATTTTAATGACCATATAGAATAGTATTTCATATGAAACATTAGTTTCACCAATAATACATCTTATCAATTGGAAAAATAAAAGTAAAAAATTTATTCCGCTGTTCAATGTCATAAAATTCAAACCAAAGTTGTCGCTTGGGATTGGAACCACGAATGATCGCATAATGCGCAGTATTTTGTTTTATTAAATGTAGAATACACATGCAAATTGGCCAGAGAAATTGCCATCCAAATTTGTTATTAAAAGAGTATCATAATCGAAGATGGCGTTCAATATGGCGGCCAATTTTAAATTCAAGACTTAGTGAACGGACATACGACAAATTCAGAAAAGAAATGTCCCCAGTGGTATATTATATATCATTATACTGACTACATAGAATATTGCATATCAAACATTAGATTATCAATTGATGAAATAATTAGACAAAAACTTGATCACCCCAACAGTCACAAACTTCTACACAAATGGTCCACTGTGGATTGTAGTACAGGCCAAAAAGAAATGAGCATACATTTTGGATTTCATTTGTGCTGAATACGATAAAGAAACAAAAAGTTTGAAGTCACACCCACTATTGCGCCATAATGGCGGCCAATATGGCATTTAAGTTTAATGTCAACACTAGTACGATATGCGGGCAAATAAACGTCTCATGTGTTATTACTTATGTGTATGTTTCCATTATTACATGGCAATTTATTGTTTGCGTGATGACGGAGACCAAAATGTGGTGGTCAACTATAGAAACAAAAAATCAGACGAGCTTTGTCATGTCTCGAATTTATAACACTTCGTGAAAACAAATACGGGAAATCAGGACAAATGACGTCTCCAGTTGTATATATATTGTGTCGATTCATCACATTCATTTCATTACAATAGTCATATGAAGTAGTAGTTCTGTTATCAACATATCTTTTAATTTGCGAAATAATAAACACAAAACTCAACATTCCTCATATCGAAAGTTAAAACAATGCGCACAAAGGTATCTCTGAGAATCCTAACCAAGAATAAAACAACAAATGCGCAGTTGTAGATGTCATTTAGTGTTCACATGTATTTTTTTTTACTATTAATTGTTTATTGTTTTATTATGAATTGTATTGTTAGCATATTGGTGTTTATGCAAATAAATCGTTTAGTGCGACATAATTATGTTAGAATCACACTCGCTATAAGATGGATCTCAAAATACAAGATGGCATCCCATAATTTAGATGTCATTTCAATTTTGCGAAGAAGTACAACAGCCAGAAAAAAGACTTCATTTTGTGATGCTTTGCGCTGGATTTGTTGTTGAAGTGCCAGTTGGTTTCAACAACCGTTCAAATGGTTTGTTTGCTCTGGTGCCGATAGTCGATAAGTTAACTTTTCAATAATACTATTTAGGAATAGAATAACATTAACATATATGTTATCTTCATAAAGATGAGCAAAATTTGCTTTTATCAATCATAAAAATTACATGGCTCTGATGGCTTACCATTCAATTAACGTTCAGTGACTAAAGGTTAAACATGACTCCAGTGACGACATGTTTATAGAGACAGATGGATCTGAGAAATACAATTATTATTCCCATATTTTCATTTAATATGAGTCATACAATGTGATTCTATGCATTCACAGCAATGGGTACTTGAGCATGGCATGTCCAGGTTTTCTTGAGAAACAAAAATAACTATTCTGGGTGAACAAGAACACAACACTATACACCAGTGATTTTTAGTTGATTACATCACATTGACTTACACTCAGTTACTTGTATCCCCATAAAACACTAGATCGACGACGAAGGTGTTATAAATCCCGATCAGTAACACTGATATGAGGTCCATGTTAAGTGAAAACAACTTTCGAATATCTGCCAGTTTGGGGGTAGGTGGCTTATGTATGGACTGAGTATATTGCTTCCGCGGTAAGATCGGCGCTGTCTTTCCGCCACCCATAAGAATACAATGTATGTTGTGATATGGCCTAGTCGCCATAGACCAAACCATAAACACAATTTGGATATCTATATATCAAGACTAATGACGAGTGTCATTGTGAATAGCCTTATGACTGTCGCCATTTCAATTGTGTTAATAGCCTACATATTTTCATTACTTACCATTTTATCCATTTCAAATGCCACCTACTCAAAAGAGCCGTGGATAAAACAAACGTTTTAGTGACATTCTGGTTTGCTTGTGAGTTGCGTGATTATGATTAGAATCTAACCGCAATCATAAATGCAACACCAATGTGCATGTTCAATGGAGATTATCGCACTATGACCTATGTATCAATAAAATGTATTAGCATGAGAGATTGCTATACATGTATAGTCAGGACTCACGTCCCTAAGAACTAATACAGATATGATATCCGCCGGAGATATAGAAGATTGAATTTTAATTAGTCTTGCCCGGAAACTCAATATCTTCTGTTTGTAACATATATGAATCCGATTGACATTCACAACCATTTAACTCACAATCTAGTCGGGACTAAAATATCAATGTACGGAAAAACATGCACATCAAGCAACATATGGCGAGAACAACTTATATTCATAGGTATGCGGTGTTGCTTTCTTGTTTGACGCTGAGCCGAAACTCGAACGATTATACAAAGCAGCAACCTCTCGATCACTATAACGCCTATTTATAAACCATTGTATGCTGATTGCATTATATGGACATTGTGGTACATTAAATAAAACAGCATACTGCGCATAATGCTATCATTCGTGGTTCCAATCCCAGTCGATAACTTTATTACGAATTTGATGACATTGGATGGAGGGATACAGTTCTACCTATTAGCTTACCAATTGAAAAGATGTATTAATGGTCAAATTAATGTTTGATATGAAATGTTATTCTATGTAGTATCTACAATAATATAGATTTTACCACTGGGGACTTTCCTTTTCTGGATTTTTCGTATGTCGCTCCACAGAGTCTTAAAATAAAAACTGAAGGCCATATTGGAGGCCATCTTGGATTTTGATACTCTTCTAATGGTGAATATGGTTGGAAATTCGAATTTTACATTTGTTATGTGTGTTCTACACGAAATAAAAGGAAATACTACGCACTATTCTATCATTCTGGGATCCAATCCCAGGCGATGGCTATACTCAGCATTTTATGACATTGGGGGAGGGGTAAGTTTTTTCCAATTAATTACAATATTTGTAGGGATAGGGTAATAAAATTATTACTTTCGAGTAGAAAATACTCCATTCTTTCCAAACATATATGACAAGATAAGCTGAATCAGCGTGCTAGTTTTGTACAGAGTTTCTCTGAATCGTCATGATTTTTTGACGCATAACGTTACATTCTCTACCATGACGTCGTGAAATCTCAAACAAACCAGAAAAAATAAGAACGTTCCAATCTAGTATCACCATGTACCACATAAAAACAAATAAAACGTTCTGTTTTTGGTGATCTGCTTAACTTTTAACCAATTGTGTATAGCTGGCCAACCGCTGAAAACAGGCTAATTTTTCGGTAGGGTACCTCCACAAATAGTCTTACCATACATAGCTGCCACCAATTCCGGCAAGGCCAAGAATCATTTCCATAAATAATATATATTTACCTTCCAGAAAAGGTTGGTTTCTACTTGTTCTACCGAGGGTAGGGGTATCCGACCACTTTTGGCGTTTGGCCGCTCCTCTAATACTACTAGTATCTATAGCAATCTTAAATCAAATTGAATCTGATATCTGGAATCAATTTGAATATCAAATTAGATCTATATTATGTGCAAAACAAGTGCACGAAAACCAAGTATTCGCCATGCAAATGTGGATTTTCGTTGAAGCATATTAATTTTCTGAAGCGTTTTAATTTGAAAGATCCAGGCTGCAATAACTTGTATATATAGAGACTAGAAGTTGTGCATGTACATACATCATGCAAAGGTAGGATCCTGAGAACAGTTTCCATTCAAATCACATACACATTAATATTCACGAATCAAATCAAATATCAAATTAAACATAATCAAATACCGGACAGAGCAAGAAATTCTATTACTGAGGGTAGTTTTCAAGCTGTTAAGTTCTGTTTTTGGGTATCATAGTGATACTATCTGTAATATCACTTCAACTCGCTTTTTCACCATCATTGGTATAATTTAATCTGCCTGACAGCCTTAATACTATCGATTAATCGACCAGAATATTGTCACAGTGTTCAATTATGACGTTTGGCTCGGTCTTTAGCATAACTGGTAAGAAAATTTCAGTAATTTTACTTTCTTTTCAACCGAGCTTTCTTGTGAAAAGGTCAACAAAATGTAAAAATGGAGAGCGGTGGTCATGTTTTCTGATTTTGACAGTGACACATGTCTGATTCAAGCATATAGGTGCACCGATCAGGGAAGCTTTTGGTGTCTACTTCTACTTTCTATTTTAACAACTTTGTTGTATACGGTGTATAGCTTCTTTTCCAAGACCAGTACATTTGCTGTTGTAGGAGGACCAACAACTTTGGCCTCGGAATGGAGTTGTGGCACTAACACGTTAAGCAGCAATCAATGTTCAGTAGTTAGTACTGGACCTAAACTAAATTTCCAGAGCAGGAGCAAGTGTGTTTTGATTGTTCAGGTTTGGTCTATGCAGGATTCCCCCCAAAATTGAAAATACTGGACAACTAATTTCAAATGGCTGAATTTTAATTATTATCATCTGTTTCCGGAACAACATCCCATGACATTGAGAATTGAACAATCAGAGAACATATATGTCAAAATTACTGAAAAAATCTTTGAATTTCAATATTTTTTTAATTTATATGTAAATTATGAACTCTTCATATTCTCTGATAATAGAAAGATGTTTTAGTGGTCTAAAGATTTTACTTCTCAAGTTGAAGTGCATGCTTCAAGGATTGTAATATTGAAAACATTTTCAAAATCGGACAACAATTGACTCAACAGGAGCATTTTTTTAAATTGCAAATTTCCACTGACTTTTTTTTCGGAGAGGACACCTTTTTTAACATTCTTATAGACATCAGTCTTGTAACTCGATCATAGAAAGATTGCCGAATTGCATTGCAATATATTTTAGAGAACTTGAATAGACCTATCAAACTAAGAAATGTGAAGATAAACATATTGAGACTCTTGGAAACATGACTCGACAAATGATAAGTTGGGGCAAAATCTGTTGTCCCATAACCAGTTTTTATGTGTACCCGTACCATAGTATGGTACACATAGTGTCAACGTCTGGATGGATCACCCATCATCCGCCCGGCCGTCTGTCCATCCGTAGACACTTTACGCATGGTGTGATAACTCAAACATTTTCTATCCAATCAGAACCGAATTTGGAATGAGTTTCTCAGCCGAAAATACAGGATGAGTTTGAAAATGGGTTTGATCCGATTTTTCAACTTAGAAAGCACACATGCTGTGATGACTCAAACAGTTTTTATCTAATCGGAACCAAATTTGTTTTAAGATTTCTCATCCCAAAATACAGATCAAGTTTTTTTTTACCGGAGTTATGGCCCTTTTTCGATTTGGAATATCCAGATCTGAGGTTTCCTGATTAATACAGGCTTCATTGTATAAGAGATAAGAGACATATACAGACAACATAAATTATTGAAATGTTAGCCATATTATAATCTGTAATCCATTGGCATTCATAAATGAATGGACTTTCCCATTCAATTATAAAAGTATAAATTGGAATAGTCCATTGTTCATTTGTAGGGATGTTTTCAGAATATGAGGAGACAGAGTGAACCCCCATTTAATGTACCGGTAGTAGTGCACTATTTAAAATTCAAAGTTGTTTGCAGTCTCACAGGACAGATTTCCATAATACTTGGTATGGAGCATTGCCATAAGACATAGTTTATAATTTATTCATAGGGTAATGGTTGAGTGAATTTTAGGGGACACCGAGGGGTGAGAAGATTAACATTGTCATGGATTTCATGTTGAGAACAGAAAACAATGCTTTTCTATGTATGGAATAAATCTATTGAGTGCTATAGAGCATTTGGAAAAGGGGCTATCTTCAGTTTATCATGTCAGAGGATTCAGGGGGTACTAAACAGGAGGCATTAAAATGGTCAGATCACTCTAAAATAAAATAAAATTAGTTCAAAAATCTTTTTCTCCAGTCCCAAGAAGGCAGATGAACATTGTTAATACCTGTTGAGGATTACTAGTATTGCAATGAACCATAGTTTCCAATTTGTTCATCATATCATGGTTGATTGAAATTTAGGGGCCACAGAGTGCTTAGAAGATTAACATTGAATATTATTGATTTTAGCGTCCAAGCTACTTGTAAAATAATGTAATGTGAACTCATTCTATTGAGAGCTTCTTACTGTCTTTTATATGAACTGTGGTAATCTGTATTGAGTGTACCGGGGGGTCATTGGGGCAGAACCCTCATCATATTTTGGCAGTATAAACATTATATCGATATTACATTTGAATGGTCTAAACTATTTTCTTGAGAGCTATACTGACCACCAGTGTATGAACTGTGTTCATTTATCTCAGGTTATGGGTCCTAGGGTGTTCCATTGTTATTATATGCTCATCAAAGTTAATTTGTCAAAGTGACAGTACTAGTGCAAATTAGGCACAAGGACCAATAAATTCCAATAATTTGAGAATTTGTGATATTATGTACATTTGTCTATACTGATATTAGTACATAACAGAATATATAACTCTCTATAATTCGCCATCAAAACTGTAGATTATGATTCCGATCATAGCTATTTGCTATCGCCGAGGGATAATACAATTATGTTAATATAAGTACTAAATATCACTTCTATACTATAAACAAATTTCTTTGTTTACAATGCTAAATTCATCCAGTTTAAATGTAACCATTTATAGTATTCTTGGAGAAGACAACTTTAATTCAGTGCGTTTTAGTCTTGTTATCATTTTCTCTGAGAAAATTAACATAAATAACACATGGATAATTCCTTTAATGTTGCAAGTAAGTGCCGATACTGATTTCTTAAACAGTTAAGAAGCAGCTGTACCAAATCCAGATGGTTCAGTACACCAATTAAAGTTTACACACCCTCAATATTAGTGAGAGCTTACCCACAATACAAAATGATTTTCTCATTTCATTAGTATTAGCAGTTGACAAATATTCTCGGAGAGGATAGATTTTAACGGAATTTCTGTGCACATATTGTGGAGAGTTGAATATAATTTAAATAGACCAATACATTATACACAGAAAAAGATTCTACCAGTAATCTTCTATACCATGAACTGTCCAACTGAAATATATTCCTGATCCTTGGTTATTGTAAATTGTGTTTATGAAAAGCTTTATTTTAGATTCACATGCTATAAATCATTTAACGGAAATTCTCTGATAACCTATAAAGATACTCAATCCGATTTGATGGTCCCCATATAATCAGATTCCAACAACAACAACATTTTTAGAAATGCTGCGTCAGTTATCAGAATCGATTAATTGCCCAGAAATAATGCTAACCACTGTCAACTGTCAACACAAAGCCTCTTGATTTCAGAATTATCAATCATCATCTGCAATTTGGTCTGAGAACGTCGGCTCATCAACTTTTTACTGGGCCACTATTAATTCTTGAGAGCGAAAAATAGTAGATTTCAAAAATTTATATCTAATAACTCTAGGCTTTGATAGGTGGGTTCCCTGACCTCAAATCAAATATTTTTTACCCTCGAATTAACCAAATACATAGTAATTTGAGGGGCTCTTAATCAGATTATTCATTTTTAAATTCAAATATCATCAAACTGAATGCATGAAATTGCTAAAAAAAAATTCACCACAAGATCAACAAGACATAAGCTAAAGGTTAAATGAAGATATGTTTGGCAAACCCATACAAATAAATATAAGGAAAACTAAATTAAATCACCACAGCAATGGTTGGCCACTCAAAAAATGTCAAAATTGGTACCCATCGCCCTATAATTTTGTTATTTTTTCAGATGTAGTAGTGAAATTATGTCTCCAGGTTGGGCTACGTGTCAGTACTATAGAAATATTATTAAGACACTCCAAACACAATAACAAATGCAGAAGAAAAAAAACTTTAACATGAAAGAGCCATATAGATAAATAAATAGATAGCATAAGCCATGGGGCGATCTTCGGATGGGGGGGGGGCAGTCTTCACAGGGGCCCGACTTACCCGGCTACCTCTAGGCTCTATTCTATAGACACAATGGTCTACTCAAAAATCTCACACGACTACCCCGTCGAGAAAATTTTGGGCTGAAGTTTGTTAGAATGTTACGCCAACCTCCCCCAAACCCACCCACCCTGCTAGGTTTATTTTCTATATTACGGTATTCTTGAAATGTGTCTCTCCGTAGACTGTAGTGTGTTTCTTTTGGTGTTCCCGTTATTTAGTAAAGGTGATTTTTTTACTAAGGCCAAAAAAACAAGATTGTATGTTTCCGATAAAGGAGTGATAAAATTAGGGTAGGTAGGTAGGGAATTTTTTATTTTGATATTTTTTATCCAGCTGCTGAAATATTGAATTACTTCGACCGAAGTGACATAAAATGCCAACTTGTGTTGTGGGGAAAGTATTACTTGATAAACACAGTGGAAATAGACATTAAGATTGATGAAAGATCAAGCTTACTTCATGCTTAAGTATGTTATTTATTATTCACATACCACATTTTCATACATTTGGCTTTAAACTTGGTACGAAATTGATGTCACTAACGTTTATAAGAATTTTACCCATAATACCACCATTATACCGTACTTATATTGTGACGACTACATCCCATTGTCTGGAGGTAGCCAGTACACCCAACCTAGCATGCCTGGTTTTTGGAAACAGTAGCTGTACCCCTAACATATGTGGTGATAACCTCTATACATGTATATATACAGATACACACACCATAGCTGTTGATAGTGCTCCTACCGGTACTCTTGGGCTCCATATAAAAGTGCAGGCCCAAATAATAGTGCAGGGGAAAAATTCCATTGAAAGTTAATAACAGTGCACACCCAAATAATAGCACAGGGGAAACTCTGAGCAAAACATCAACAATAGTTAAAAAAATTATAGTACATGTACTAGTAGGTCAAGCATATGAATCAACATAGTATGTGTCATCTAGTGTTTTATTCAATACTTAAATGTTCACATGTATGTCATATATTTGAATATGTACATGCATAAAATTATAAGCTCATCAATTTGGTATCAGAATCATATAGAAATCTTGAGTTTGTGATGATTTCAATTTTCATAGCATCAAAATTAATAAACTTGCAGACTCAAATAAGCACTGTGCAGGGGGGGGGGGATTTTCCAAGAAAATAATAAATGCGTGCATGTTAATTTGGAACCCATGAGTATGTTCCATAAGTCCCAAACAAGGCATACAGGTAAAGCAGGCATGAGATCCCGGCCACTCTCATGAAATTAAAATTGCAAAATTCATGCCCATCAATCCACAACCCATCACACACCTGGGGCTTTTGAGACAACTGTCACTTCATGGTCACATTTCACAGGTATATGTTAGAAACCATGTGTTTTGCACACTAAGGATCATCAATATTTATGAGCATTAGTGGTAAAAAACAGTAAAAAAAAAAAAAAAAAAAACTTTTTCTCAAATATCAATAAAAAGATTAGGGTCGGCGGGTTATTTTTAGGGTCGGTCGATGTACGGAAACATAGCATCTTTTTTTTGGGGCCTAAATAACGGGTATATTAGCGTTATATTTCTTTGAAAAACTCAAAACAATGGGCGACGATGGGGAAGTCGTATCTGTATCTGTAGATATTACAGTGCAATTAAGAACCAATTCTGGTTGTAGACCGTACTGGTCCAGGTGCTACCACGGCCGAGTAACTTTATAACCCTGTGGTGACTCCAGTAGCATTCTTTAACGTGCACACACCGAGGCATGTACACAGGTCAGCCATTAATGTCCGTGCCCGATCGGACAGCATACTGCACCCAAGACAACATACCTGCATGGACAAGTGTTGTGATGGGGGGGGGGGGGGGGGAGTATCTGAGCGAGTTCTCAGAACATTCAACTGGGAAAATTTAGACCGAATCTTGTCATCAGTTTCTCAGTTTAACTTTAAGACCATTTTGATTATTTATAACCAAAAAAAAAAAAAAACCGATGACAGAGGTTTGTAAGTTTGGTTCGTTTCATCAGAACAGGGGTCAGTGAACATTGACAACGGAGTTTACAAAGTCATTTATTCAAAACGCATGGATGATGGACATAGAGAGGCCCACTTAGCGAATCAGGTACATGTACCGATGATAACCTATCAATTTCCTCTGAAAAGGATAACAAACCTACGTTTATTGCAATGTTTTGATCCTTGCTTCGCGTGTGGAGTCTTGTTTTAGAAATTCCTTATTTTTTATTTTCTGCGCACCTGCGATGTTTCATAAGCACTTCCGGTTTCTACGTGTAGGAAATTTTTGTCTGTTTTTGAAACACGATTTATCATGCCCAAAGAGAGTATCAGAGATAAGCTTGATGGCAATGAACTTGACTTGAGCTTGAGCAACTTGACAACAGTCCCAGTGAAAGATATTGTGAGAAATATTGCTAAAATGTATTGAGCCATGTCGGACCTTCCCTATTTTCGCGATGCACCCTCGTGACCCTGTGACCGGCTTTCATTCAATAGTTTCATATGATATATATCTAAAAATTATGGGAGGATATACCAAGATGGTTATATCGGAGATGGGAAAGGTGGGGGGGGGGTCATCGTTTGTTTAGTGCAAAAAGGGGTGAGTGGTGGCCCTGGAGGGTAAAATATGGAAAAGTTAAGATGTTATAATATAAAGACACTGGCTGGAGTCTCTGGGTTCTGCGACGGGTTCGGCAGCCTATTGACTAACTTCCAAGCCGAAGGCCAACAAACTTATTTAGAAATTAAGTGATCATATAGAGTTGAAATAACCCACTCTGAGAAAAACCATCAGAGTTGGAATCAAGTAGAGAAACTCTCTCTCTGAATGACCACAAACACAATACTAGTACCCTTGTGCAATCATATCATCTTGGAGTGGACTATTTCTTGCTCAGCTTATATGATGCTGATTATTGGGTTGTTTAGTCGTGTATAATATCATTCGCATGTCTCGGATATTCTATACATGTACATGAATATGTAGAATGAAATGAGTTAGACATTGTCAACGAAATGGAGGAAAATTTTAAAACTAGTACCTTTGTGTGGGGATATATAAATCAGATATTCCAAACTTACTCCATTGCATAATCCAGAGACCTCAGACATATGCCTTTGTTGGTTTGTGATGTATAAGAAATTTTCCTCAAATGGCTTAAAAGTATACAAAGGGATTTTCATCGCGTATTTTCAGATTGTTGAGAAGGTGATCTTTTACGCATTTCTTCCAGTGTTTATAATCAAAGCTGTTGTGAACGGCTTTGTCGAGGCTATTCCAAAGTCTGATACCTGTATAATAAAATGATTTCTTTCCATAAGTTCCCATTGAGGGAAGAGAAAATCTGAGAGGACCAGATTGACTGTCATAAGGTGAATGAGCACGAGCATATGAGAAATATTCCTTCATATATTCTGGTACTTTGTTTTCAGAGATCTTTAGGACCATACTCAATTTCAATAAATTGATCCTTTCGCTAGTTGGTAACCAATTTAGTGCCTTGAATTCTGTGTACCCAATTGTGGTACGATAATGGAGGGATATATGTGCCGATGTGTCGATGAGAACTGTTGAAAAGAGATAAAACATGTCGTTAATTTTCTTTTGCCTGGGCGATGCTATTAAGACGGCCATTAGGTCACACCACCGCCCGGATTCTGTATGTGCATTGAATTTTCTAATATTATTTTTATAAATCCTATTGTATATGTACATGCTTTATCCAATAAACTATATATCTATCTATATCTCGCCAGTCTGTTTTGTGTTGCCTGGTTATTTAGATTGATGGATAATAATTGCTGCCATATAGACTTGGAATACACTGAGCCACAGTGACAGTACGGGAGATTTACATGGTGTCATCACAGACTGAGCATTTAACATGCATCAGCTACATGTATACTGTATGTTTATTTGGAGTCATCAATGTAAATTCCTTTAAAATTTGTGTTTAATTTTTGTAATTATAAACATAACTTCCAAAAGCCCTCATTTTGGATATTATGCTCGATAGGAAACTAAATTGTAATGAGGTCAGCTGTTTACAGGTTTCTTTGAGTCTATTTCGTGTCCACATGATTGAAGCAATACATTCATATTTTACATGGCATATGCGTGTGCGTGCTGGTAGGTTTATTAACATTCTTATCTATAATAATATCAGACTGTTTGGATGATGCTATTAAATAGCTTCTTTTTATATTGTTACAACCGTTTTCTACAGTCAATACAATGGTTGTATTGCATATGTTTATGAAAGAGTGCATATTGCACTTAGATACTAGAACAGACTTTTATTGTTTTTGGCAATCAGTAAAAGCCGATGTTCAACTGCGAGGTACGATTAATATCCGACAGCCTATTATCGGCTGATGGCCAATTCCGATTCTGATTATCGGAACATCACCAGTTCAATACGATTAATATCCGACAGCCTATTATCGGCTGATAGCCAATTCCGATTCTGATTATCGGAACATCACCAGTTCAATCGTTTGTTGTGTATAAATATAATAGACATCATATTATGATATAGACATCATATGTCAATGTAGGCCCACATGACTGTGGTTAACTGGTTAACCTCGGTTAATTCAATGAAAATCCCGTAAGCGACAAATTATGGAATGACGATGATTATTTAGATTGATGGATAATAATTGCTGTATTATAGACTTGGAGTATACTGAGCCACAGTGACAGTACGGGAGTTTTGCATAGTGTCATCACAGACTGACCGTCTAACATGCATCAGCTATACTGTATGTTCATTTAAATATATTTGGAGTCTTCAATACGTTTATTAATTTTATTACTTTTATACTGACAAGATTGTATGTAACTTACCAAAATGCGATAAAGACAAACATTTGAAAGAGAAATTCTTAGAATGGAATCGGCATTTGCTAAATGCCGCATTCTCTCGGAAAAAACTAACCTGAAGTGGAATATTAGTATGACCAAAAGAAAATAATGTAAATATCCTTCTAGGTCTGAATGGTGATGTTTTACAAATGATGTAAACCAAGCGGAGGTGTTTCAATCAATTGAATAGTTTATTTTAAAACCGTTACTAGTACTAGTAGGCAGTGGTGACTAGTGTAAATACCGAGCAAGTTTTAGTTTCTGGTAAACATAGTTTAGTTTTGATCAGCATCATCCACAATGTATATTAGGCACACCGTCAGATTTGGAGCCAACGTTAATGGCTGCCTCATGTGCAACAATGTGCGCACATTAAAGAACCCTACCATGGCGATGAAGTCATGGGTAAAATGGCAAATTTACCTGATAGATATTCGAGTCATCCGACTCACAGGACCACAAAGGAAATAAGGAATTTTTATGAGCCTTTCCTATGCTATCCCGGGCATTGGACAGGATAAACTCACACACACACAATTTCAAACAAACAAGGCATAGCCATCTCATGTAAAGTACAGCAAATTCATGATGAAAATCCCGACATCATTGACTCTAAAAAATATTATTAAAATATACATATTCTAGTACTTGCAAAAATGGGAATGATACATGTATTTCAATGGCTTCAATACTTTGATATAATTAGAGGAATTATACTGCTATGACATATATTTATGTCACTCTGAAAGTATAGGTTTTATTTCATAGCTTACACATGTTTAAAACTGAGAAGCTTGAATTACTGAGATACGTATTATTACCACACAAATCTGCAGAAATTGCCAAATTAAGACAAAAATAACACATTATTCCCAAAGAAATAGCAACATGAAATTTACGTGGATACATTTCGGGCAACCATTATAATTTGAAAGATTTTCATTTCCCATACGGAAACTTAACTACTTAACTTAACTAAATGTACAGTTTTACCAATTGCTGGAAATAAAGTTCAGTAACATAATGAATCAACAAGTATTTTGAATGACAAATTTCTTTACAATACATTTAATTACCTTGTCTGTTGAGACAAATGTCGGTTGTGAATATTATATTATTTCATATCTCATGTGTATCCATTTATCCACTATGTATATGAAAACGAACCTGCCACTACATGGGCTGTTGACTGACCACACACACAAAGTTTAGTTTGGCCAATAATAAAGTACTGTACTGCCCTAAGTAAATGACTCATTGGCACCCCATTTTACACATTCGGTTAGACTTGAAACGATTGTGTGGTTAAAACGTATATAATCATTAACTGGTATGAATTTTATGAAACAGTAACTTGCAGCACAATTGCAGCTCCAGCACATTTATATATGTCAAAGAAATAAAATAGTCAACAGTTAGTTATGTACAGTGTATCGGTAGTCAAGGAATATAACCAGGGTTCCTTTACCCAATTTAACTCTTTCAGTGCCAGGCTTATTTTGTAGGTTTAGTGCCAGGGAATCTTACGTTTTTCATGGGCATCAAAGTTATTACTATGAATACTTGGTGATAGTTTTGAGTTATACCATGCCCCTAAGGACTTATCCAGTTTGTTTTTAGCTCACCTGAGACGAAGTCTCCGGTGGAGCTATAGTCATCACTTCTCGTCTGTCGTCCGTCCGTCCATCCATCGTACCATCCTTCCGTCCGTCAACAATTCTTTAAACATCTTCTCCTCTGGAACCGTAAGACCAAATGAGTTCATATTTGGTGTGGTTGTTCCCTAGGTGAGTAACATTCAGATTTGTTCAAATGAGGTCGCTGGGTCAAATAGTTGCGAAGCCAGGGCCATAACTCTTTCCCTCCATAGTAATTCTTTTAAACATCTTCTTCTCAAATACCATCAGGCCAAATGGGTTCATATTTGGTATGAAGGATCCTTGGGGGACTGGGGTTCAGATTTGTTCAAATGAGGTCACTGGGTCAAATGTGGGCGGGGCCAGGGACACAACTCTTAAAAAAAAATTGTTTTTAGATTGAACTAAATTTTTTTTTAGATTGATCTCCTTGTTCAATTGAACAAAATCAAAAAAACAAAACAAAAAAACAATTTTTTTATTTTTTTTTATTTTTTTTTTTATTTTAATTGAGATTAATTTCTTGCCCAATTTAAAAAAAAAAAAACACCATTATAACATCCACCAGGGTGACTTGACTCAACCAAATTTGGTTTAAATCAGTCTAAAATCAAGAACATGCAAACAGCAGAAACTGAGAGCTCTATGAGATGAGGAAGGTGCCTGCAATCACATAATGTTTACCGTATAGAAGTCACATTGATTATAAAGTAATAAATGAAATGGCAGTGTTAACAACATCTGTTTGGAATGACAGCTTTGATTAATAGCCTAAATTTCTCTGCCTGTTAGAGAGTTTGTATATAGATGGTTTATGATAACATACTCCACTCCCAAGGTCAAGTGTGAATGATGAATCTGACAGTTAGGCCATTAAAACTAAATACCTGTTTTCTCAGGCGATTATGTATGGGAAACTGGATGTGAAAGAAGGAGGCATTTTTCTTTGCTTACCTGAGATGAAGAATTGAGACATATTTTGTGTGGATGGTCCCTAGGTGGCTGGGATTCAGTTCTGTTCAGATGGGGGGTCACATGGTCAAAAAAGTGGCATAGCTAGGGACCTAACTCTTTCCATCCATAGTAATTCTTAAAACATCTTCTCAAGTATCTAGGGACCTATAAACTCTTTCCATCCATTATAATTCTTAAAACATCTTCTTAAGAATCATCAGGGCTATTTAGCTTATAATTGGTATGGAAGGTTCTTGGGTGACAGGGATACAGATTGTGAATGATGAATCTGACAGTTAGGCCAGTAAAACTAAATACCTGTTTTCTCAGGCGATTACATATGGGAAACTGGATGAGAAAGAAGGAGGCATTTTTCTTAGCTTACCTGAGATGAATAATTGAGACATAGTTAGTGTGGGTGGTCCCTAGGTGGCTGGGATTGAGTTCTGTTCAAATGGGGGTCACATGGTAAAAAAATGGCATAGCTAGGGACCTAACTCTTTCCATCCATAGTAATTCTTAAAACATCTTCTCAATTATCTAGGGACCATTTTGGTATAGAAAGTCCTTGGGTGACTGGGTTCAGATTTGTTGAAATGGGTTCACCAAGTCAAATAGGGGTGCAACCAGGGACATAACTCTTCCCCCGTAGTAATTCTTAAATGGCTCCTCCTCAAGAGCCATCAGTCCTATTTGGCCTATATGTAGTACTGTAAAATCCTTTTAATTCGTGGGGGTCTGTTATTCGTTGATTTCGTGGTTTTGCTCAACCACGAACTCAACAACCAACGAAATAATTAATTCTTGGGTTGAAATATCAAAACACCCATATAATATACGAGATGAAAATGAAAATTGGGCGTTGTGTCTGTTTTCGACGTGTTGTAAAATGTATATATGCAGAAGACGAGATGAAACGTAATCATTCTCAATACAATATCATTCATTCACTGAATTCAAAATTTATATAATACATCATCTGAGCTCGGCTATAATAGTTTGTATAACAATGATTAATGCATTGGTTTCTTTAAAAGGCTATTGATTTATTAGTAACCACGTGCAAACTACATACAACAATAAATACATACTTGGCCAAAGTTTGAAATGAAGTTGGTATCTATTGTGGTAATGATTGCGTAATGTGATTTCAGTGCAGGAATACCTCGGGGTCTAATTTCTCAATAGTACACAAATATGTCATGCAGCTGCTATTGTAGGACATGTTGATGTGCATAAAAATGATATCTGATCCATGAATTCATGTACCGACGAAAGCGCCTTTTGTTGACAAACCACGAAAATTGATGCCAACGAAATCAAAGCCAACCCCAGTAACCAGTATAGAGGGTCCTTGTGTTTAAATACTTGGGACTGAGATTTGTTAAAATGGGTTCGACCAATCAAGAAATGGCATTTGGTTTATATGGCCTATGGAGAGTTGAGATCCAAATTTTTTTGAATGGGGTCCACCATTAAAAAAGGGGAGCATGTCAGGTTGTAACTTTGCCACAGTTAGGAAAGCTTGAGGTATCAGTAAAATTCCAACATGTGCAAAGGAATTTTACGAACTTGGGAGTGTGTTTACTTCAGTTGAGAGGGAGCAGACTATGGACTATGTGGGGTGGGGCGATCAGAATCGACCATATTTCAAGGTGGACACCCCACTGCTCAATGTAGACCCTCTAGGCTATGTCCCTCTTTAGGACTACTTGTTTTTGAGTGAATTTGACAAGTACTAACTCTTGTGGTCTTCCGAGTCCCAGTCTTCCTAGTCTTTACAGTCTGGTGAGCGTCTCCACAGTCATTGACTGTCTTGTTAAATTCGCTATAGCATGCTTAAGCATACCAAAAAAAATTCAACCCAAAAAAAATATATAGGGCCCTGGCACTCTACAGACCGTAAATTAGGGCCGATGAGATCGACCCCTGCCACTGAAAGAGTTAAACGTGGTGCTACAGCAGACACAGAACCGATAATTGCGGTGCAGTTATGGTTTGAGGATTGACCGCAGTTATAGACGCATAATAACCCAGTTACTGGGTCAATTACTTATGGCAGTACAGTAGGACATGAGAAGAATAGACAGGGATGACGTGCATGAAGTGTTAAAAATGCAAAGTGATGTCATGCCAGTTAATGTTAGCACTGCAAACATATCGCGTATGGCGGAGTAGCATGATATAGTTAACACAGAGCAATTTATATATATGGAAGTATTATTGATGAAGTCTCTGTATAACATATACATTTAGCTTACATTTAACTGGGATAATAAACAATGGCCATTTTGAAAATTGTCTGCAAATTAACTCCATGAAATTAAGCCCCTTGATACTAATTGAGGCAAATAAAAAAAATCCACGCCTGGTGTCATTTAAAGGGAAAAGGGAGAATATACTCCAATTTCAAAGAATTGTGGGTGTAAGATGGATAACTCTAAAATCAAGTGGTTATTATTGTTAACAGTAATCACTTGATTTTAGAGTTATCCATCTTACACCCGCAATTTGTCCGTTTTGAGCACGTGGTTCTACCAACTTGTGGCCCACATCTCGGAAAATTAATAGATTTCAAAAATCGATATCTAATCACTCTGAGCTTTGATGGGTGGGTTCCTCGACTCGAATCAAATATTTTCTACCCCCAAATAAAAGCCGAAGAAATAGTAATTTAGGAGCGTCTAAACAGATTGAGTACCTTTAACATGTTGTCCTAAAATAAAATTTAATAATTTAAATTGACTTTATGGCTCCAGCCATAAACTAAGTTACGAATTTCCATGTACAAGACTTAATTATTTGACAGATATTGGATTGGCAACGCATGGCAAACCGTGTTTAAAATTAAGTTGATACTAGTATGTCACATGAACTCAAGCCACTCACTGACTATACTACAAAATTAATGATTATTGGGGGACTATTATACATCTGAGGACACATATTAAATTTTCTTCTTTTATCATGCAGGCTGCTATACCAAAAGCCACAAAGCTTGATTTGTCTTGCAATCTCCTGACTGTATTGCCGGTGAGTATAACTATTACCTATGTGTAGGAAGAGTTGAAATCAAATATGAACTTAGTCTGAGAGATAACTTCAACTCTTTCTTTACTAAATGGGTTCTCCCATCAGTTATAAACTTTAGTATGATTTGGAGTGGTCCATTATTCAAATGGAGGAAGGTTCAGGCAATATAAGCAGACAATGGACAAACATATAATACAAGTGTTAAAGGATTCCTATTCATTGATGGGAAATGTTCACGTAATTAGTTTAACAAATGCCTATGGTTTGTCTTGCAATCTCCTGACTGGTCTTTTGTTGTCGCCCGAAAAAATAAATTTCAAGATAATATAGAAATCAGTGGTGTTCGTCTACATGTTAATCTGTCTGAAAAGATTTTTATCAGGTTGATAACTTGAATAGTATTCAACAGAATTTGGTGAAACTTGGTATGTGGCCTTCATATGAGAAAGTCCCGATCAATTGGATCCGGTCCGACCGTTTGTAACTGAGTTATACCTCTTTTTTACTAATAATTTGCTGATTATTTTGTTGTCTGGATGATAACCCCGGTTATTATTATCTGATAACTTTCAAATTTAGTATGTGGATTAATCGCATGAAAATACAGATCAATTTGAGATTGGGCTTTGTTCGACCATTTCTGATGGAGTTATGCCCCTTTTTCAATTTAGAATTTACCGATTCTATTGTTGTCCAGGTGTTAACTTGTTGAACTTATTATCTGAATATTTCAATGGAACTACTCATCAATGAGTAAATGGTTAAGTTACCTTATAATATTTTTGCAATATTCCCAGTATCGAAGTACGTACTTGAACTATCTGTGTGTCCCAGAAAGACACATTGAAGTCATAAAAATACAAATTCAAGCTCGATATTCAGGACCCGAACAAATATTGTGACATTTTTATTCATTGCAATTCTGGAATTGGAACAGCAAAAATGCGCGACATCCATAAAAGGTATATTGCATTATCATAACATGAAACTATTTGAAAACTTCACATGCTGCTTTCTCTTTGCTTAAATCATCACAACTATGTAGTACCATAACGTTTCAGAGCGAAAGAGCTCTAGATTTTCTTCCCATGGTCTACTATGTAATTTTATGTGACCGCTGATTCAAACGAAACAATCTCAAATTTATCGAAAATTATAAGAAGGAAAACACATATTTGCACTATATCAACAAATTTGTTTGGAAATCTTTTGCAAATGCATGTTTTCAGATACCTCATACCAAATTATGTATCGTATGCATAATCATGTGGTTTGAATAAGCCATGTCCATTTAAAGTTGTCTGATTTGACAAGCATGACATTGACAAAATGCCTGAAATATTCAGAAGCAGACCAATTGCATGGTTACTACAACGTGTGAAGTATGCCTCTGGAATTATAATTTTTAGCTCAACTTGATGAATTCAAGTTTGAGCTATTGCCATGGGTTGTCATCCGTCTGTCCGTGCATCCATCAACAATTTCCTTTGGCACACCCAACAGGGCACATTCCTCATCCGATCATCACCAAACTTCATATGGATCTTCTGGGTGACTTCAAGATGGGAGCCATCGATTTTCCGAAATTGGTTATAAAACATGGCCACCAGCAGCCATCTCGGATTTCAAATTTGAAACGATTTCAAATTTGAATCCATTGGCACACCCTGCAGCCCACATTTATTGGAGAAATATTAAAAAAATTTACAGGCATATTTAGGATCACCTCTTTTTATGAAAATCATGGCCGCGAGCAGCCATTTTGGATTTGTTCTTTGCTTGACTAAATTCGTCGCCACACCCTACAGAACACATTCCTTTACCAATCATCACCAAACCTCTTAATGTCTTCAGGATGACCTCCAGATGGAAGCCATCGATTTTCTCCGAAATTTGTTAAAACATGGCTGCCATGTTTCAGAGCGAAAGAGGTCTAGATCCTATACAGGAATGTTTAGGATCAACTCTATACATCATCGCCCGATCGATCATCACCAAACTGCATATGGATCTTCAGGGTGACCTCTAGATGGGAGCCATCAATTTTTTTTCATAAATTTAGATGAAAAACATGGCCACCAGCAGCCATTATGGATTTTACTATTTGCATGACTAAATCCCTTGGTACAACCTACAGACGACATACTTTATCATCACCAAATTTGGATCTTCTGGGTGCCCACCAGATGGGCGTCATCAAATTTTTCCAAATATTATTGAATAACATTGCCGCCAGTGGTCATCTCTGATATTAAATCATTATGCACACCCTACTAGCCACATCCATCAACTAATTGTCAAAAAACTGGATCTTCAGGGTGACCTTTAGCTGGGAGTCATGAATTTTTTTCCAGAAATTTGTTAAAAAACATTGTCGCCACTCGCCAGCAGGCAGCAGCCATCTTTTACTTTTTACTCTTTGCATGACTCAATTCCATTGGCAAACCCTACAGGCCACATCCCTCATCTGATCATTACCAAACTTTATATAGATCTTTGGGTGTCCTCTAGATGGGAGCTACTTTTTCCCATATTTGATAAAAACCATGGCCATCAGTGACCATCTTGGTATTCACGTTTGAATTCATCAGCACCTTTGTTGGAGTAATGCTTTGACAATTTTGAGGCATGTTTAGGATCACTTCTAGATGGGAGCCATGAAATTTGAATGATTTTCAATGAAAAACTTCAAATTGCTATTCGAGTTGACGTCTGGTATTACTTAAACATTCCTCAATCTTGATTGCTACATTGACTGTAATATATTACATTAACCCCTCTCCAAATTGAGTTTCAGTGTCATTGACACTTTCATTTAATTTAGCCAAGATTATCATTTTTTTTAGTTGAACAAAGCAAGTAATGATGTCAATAAAGACATCGGAAAAATAAAAATATGTTCAATTGCTATCGTTTATTTTAATCACCACTTATTTTCTAATTTTGTAGGATAACTTTGCATTACTTGCTCAATTAACTCGACTTGATCTCAGCAAGAATCAACTGACAGAGCTACCTTCTAACTTTGGAGACCTAGTTAACCTGAATCACGTTGATTTGTTGGGAAATAAGCTTGCACTGTTGCCAGTCAGTTTTGAGACCCTCAATAGATTGAGGTGGCTTGACTTGAAGGACAATCCACTGGATGAAAGTTTGAAGAAGATAGCTGGAGACTGTCTTGATGAGAATCAGTGTCAGCAGTGTGCACGGAGGGTGAGTTTTAGAGCTGAAACGGTTAACCCTTTCTTCTAACCGGTTAACCATTGGGGTTAGCCGGATTTCAACTGGTTAACCGCTAATTTCTAGCGGACTTCTCTCAGACTAATTATGTCGACATTTTCCATGCTCCAGGGACAAACCTAGGTGAGAAATAGTAGCTGAAATAAAGACCTTATTCACGGCATGAAACGATATTCAAAAACACGCATTCACTGTTCTTCTGCTGGCTCTCCTGATGGGGGAATGAGCAAGTGAAATTTGTGAATGGCAGACGGATCGCTTATTTGCAATTGCCGGTGATCAGCATATGTTTGGGCATTTGTAAAACGAGTAACAATATTGTAGTATGGGTATTGGTAAAACGAGTAACAAAACTATATATTAAAGATCTGTAATATATCATTATCATGATATCATCATTGGTATATCCTCCAATGAATTATAAATAAAGCCTAGAAAGTAATAAATTCGCCCACACTTCCGATTTGCGCGATTCCATTTAATGGCATTTATCGCTAATTCTCGCAGAGTCAATCGATAGTCGTGTTCACTTTTCAAATTTCAACACGAAATAATACCGAGTCTGAGGGGTGTCAATCAGATGACAGATTCACTGATTTAGTGACTTCATTGCTTTGAACTATCCCGCTTGGATACACAGTCACTGCCCTCTCGTCAGAAGATCAGAGAAAACTTCAAAGGCCGGAATTGATTGAAGGTCGCCGACACTTCTGGACAGTTTGAGAATTGCTACTCAGTATCTGAAACGTCCGCGTACCCCAATTAATGCTTGCATTGCACTCTATTATCGGTGGCACAGGTGTTATTATTACTTTTGCATCATTTATCTTAATATTTTGAGGTACCAGTGCATTATTCACGTTCACATTCAACTGACAGAGCGGGATGCGGTTTCGTCCGGTTCATTTTTTTCTAACCGGTTACGTCGTTATCCGGATGCTAACCGGTTATCCGGCTGTCCGTTTCAGCTATAGTGAGTTCATTATAGCTGTCAAAATTATGTGTTTGTTATTTATCTGAGTTCAGGATTAGAGTTTAGCAAGGGAAGTCTAACTATCTTAGTTCAGGATTAAAGTTTAGCAAGAAGCCTAACTATCTTAGTATTGCGTATGTCGGTATAAATTCTCGTAATTGCTTGTTAAGTATGGTAACTTAGGTAATAAGTATTTGATATTCTAATACTGTGTTTATAGTTTGGTGGGTTTACTGATTTCGCTTTGGTTAAGCTGTTCAGGTGTTTTGTCTCTTATATTATTTTTATTGAAATTTTTTCAAAAACTCGACTTGTGGTTTGGCGAGGTTGGTAGGCTGATTGATGGTCTCCCAAGCGGGAGACCGTTACCCCGATAACTCAAACAAACGTCAACTGATTTCATTCATATTTAGTATCTGGGTCTGTTGCAACACTATCTCAAACGAGTTCGAAAACCAGGTTTGTCCAATCTTTTATACAAGAGTTATGGGGCTTAGTTTGTCTATTTTAAGCAATTTTGGTCCTTCCCGACCATTAACGTGATTCAACAAACTTGACAGATTTTAACGATACTTGGTATGTTAGACTAGGTTCACCCCTAGATGGGAGCTATAAAATTTTAATGATTTTCATTGAAAAACATGGCCATCTTGGATTTTACTCTTTGCATCAATAAATCCTTAGCACACCCTACAGAGCAAATTCCTCATACGATCATCACCAAAATTCATATGGATCCTCGGGTGACGGGTCCAAACTTCATATGGATTTCGGGGGAACCTCTAGTTTTTATTTACTTATTTTATGACCCTTAGGTCTGTGATATGGTTCTTTAGTTCGTCCATTTTTAGTGATTCTCGATCGAACAGATTCAATCTTATGGGCAAAAAACTTGACCAAGCCATCTTTGATGCACAACCCTTGTTGAAATCTGGGCCAGGCATATCCTAATCTATACCGCCAACTCAATAATTCAGTTAATGATTTACTTACCAATTTTCTTTGCTTTCTGCCAGCAGAGACAATAATTAAATAAACAACTTACCTCACATGTCCCATTTTTATGATGTAATAATTACAAAATCAAGTAAGTACTCAATAATTTATAGTGAAGAGTTTTGGTTCCTCAATGTCAACCCCTCCCACACACACACACACTTCTTTTAATTTACATCAAGATAAACAAAACACATTCTAAACCAACTGCTGTTTTCTGTGTAAAACTGATGCTACACAAGAAAATGGTTGACATTGCATTGTCAGCAGGGAATGACATTTTTCATATATGTATAGGGTAAATGGTTAAGTGTACAAATCATAAAAACATGGATTGTCACAGTTAAAATTGGCAACATATAATATGAGTAAATATATTTTATGACTTGTTATTAATTTATCGACCATCTATTGTACATCTGTCTGTTATGTTTGAACATTTGTCCATTGTCTGGTTATTTTCGTATTTAATATCTAGGATAATGATGACTAACCATTCACTTCTTCGAATTTTGGTGTCTGTTGATTGATTGGTTTGAGAAATATTAACCCATTTAATAAACAGGAAACTGATTCATATAATAAATAAAATATTCTTTTTTTCAATTAGTTGGACTCTTATTGTTATTGGTGATGACTATTTAGCTCCGAAGCTATTATCTCTTCTTTATAACTTTCAATAGTTTTGATAATTCATTCTGTTGTACCTGTACACTGGAGTTTATGATTCTAAGGTTTAGATATCATTCATATAATTCATAAATACATGTAGCTACCCGGTGTATTAAAACAGACAGATTATAACCATGGTGGTTATACAGGCCAAGTTCGATTATGGGTTTTGTACGAATATTTTTCACTGACTTAGGGGGTGTTTATACATTACCCGGCGAAGATCGCATTCGCTTTAGCCGGCAGCGATAACAATAGAGTGTTTATACTTCGCCGGATAAGAATTACGGCTATCCGGATACTCAGCTATACGGTTTTCAACTTTTGGATAAAATGATTTAGTACAAGCACCTGATTGTCGTATGGATTCTAATTCGATCTGCGATTAAGTTAGATGTTTATCTGGGGTCATGCCGTCATGGGTGATTTCCTTTCAACAATTAACTCGAACAATATTATTGTGTAATCGCTGATAGACCAGCCCGCTTTCCACCTGTGTATATATTGGTCAGTGTGCCAGTTTGATTGTCTCTAATCAGCTGTCAGGTCGGTGGTCACGCACCTTGGTTATAAGCTATTATTATAAATACTAACCGATGATGGTACACGTACTCTGCATGTGCATGGTACATTTGTTGCGCATTCGAGGAAATTAATTCATGTACATGTATGTCCATATCTATATATGGAGGAAATGGGATGTCACGTTTCTATGGATTCAAACTTAATGGACAATTAGTTCAACAATCTAAATCTGAGTGTGGGACTGTTCATCTTTGGAATTTATCGACCGACCGTGGTTATGGCCAGGTGTGAGAATTTTTTTTAATCTGAACCCTGAAAATTGCAAAACCCTAGCATCCAGCCTTAAGATTTCCAATTGTTGGATATTTTCCAAACTTGACGCACCTCTAATAAGGTTGGATCATTTCCAACTGATGGTCATTTCAGTCCAACAATTTGGTCAAAAAATAAGCAAATGTTGCCTAAAGAAATCACCAATAGCAAATTGTTGAAAATAAAACTACGAGAACAATTTCAACATATTGCTGATGTCAAATGTCCAACTATTGCCGTGTCAGGTATGACATTTCCAGCTTTTGAATATTTTGATTAAAGTTGGGATGAGACACCACATCGTCACGGCCCTATATACATGGACATGGTGAACGCCCGAGTAAAATGAAAAACATATTTTATTGTATAATGTGCAAACGGAAAATGTGTCACATTTGATTCGCGATGTTGAAACTTATCTATATAATATAAAATCAAATCCGAATGATTAGACACCAATGTATGCGACGAAAAGATCTCAAAACTGACAATGGCCATGCTTTTGGTGCGACACTCACTTCACAGGCTGTATATGAATCCAAACAAACCATTAACAATGTTTTTTTAAAATATCTATAAAATCACCAATAGCAATACCTGAAAGTTTGAGTTGGATATTAATAATTTCAGCATTTCCATTTCTAAAAAGTTTCATTTCGCTATACTGCCCAACCATATCTCTAACAGGTAGCGGCTAGATGTTTACAGGTGTACAGCAATATCATATTTCAGTTCAGTGATAACTAAAACGAAAACTATTAACAAGTAAAGGAGACACATGAATATATGCGTATCTTCGCCGGCGATGTGTAAACACTCTGCCCAACCTTCGCCGGCTAACGGGTTTGCCGGATAACGGCTTCACCGGATATGTGTAAACGTCACCTTAGAATTAGAATTTTCAATATTTGAGGTTACCACAATTTAGTGTCACTGCCATTGTTTGTTTGTGTACAGTTCATAAAAGCGCACTGGGCATTTTTGCCATGCCCAACATCGCTCTTGTTAATATTTTATAAAACTATTTTGCTATTTAGTTCTGTACATTGTTGGGAAGTATCAATTTGCTCCATAACAAACCCATTTCCATGTTAGACATTCTAGGAGAATGATCTGGTATGACCAAGTTACTTACCCTCACCTTAACAAAATTTATACGAAAAGACAATTGACATATTGACATTCTATCTGTTTGTTTTATTTCTGCCCATCATACTTTATCTAGAAACTTCCTTGGCAATTACTGTTTACAAAAAAATAGGAGAATAACTATAGACATCAACATTAAGAACATGTTGACCTCAGAATACTGCCAGTGTAGCTTTTTCACACTCTTCGCAAAATATTTTTATTTTTTTAATTTAAATTTGTGAAAAATACAATACTATATCTATGTTTAATTTTGTTGTATACATGTATTACTAGTATATGATAACACCGCTTCAAAATGAAACCAACTGCACCTCGATCTATGTAACACTTTGCCCAGTATTAGGGGAATTACCTACCCCTACCCCACAAAAATGTACTATTTAGACAAAAACGATAAAAACTTAAAAAGTGTCATAAAATTTGAATGTGACTCTTCTCAGATTGCAAACTTGCTTAAAAAGATGTGGAATGTCATGCTCTATAATAATGGGTCTTCAAAATTCCGCAGAGGGGTGGAGGGTTTCCATATGTTGGATCAGAGTTTAATTTGTCACAAGTTAAACTACTTGCGAATGATATAAGGGCCTACAAAAAACATTATGTTCACTTAAAGGTACTCAATCGGATTTAACACTTGCAAATTACTATTTCCTTGGATTCGGGGGTAAAAAGTATTTCATTCGAGTCGAGGAACCCACCCATCAAAGCTCAGAGTGATCAGATATCGATTTTTGAAACCATTTAGATTTTACCACCGATAATATTAAGTGGCCCAGTAAACAGTCAACAAGAGTCACATATTTGACAAACCGGCAAAAATTTCATTGAACAAAATGTTAATAAATAACAGGTTTTGGGCAATTTTTTACTATAGTTGACTGTGGTTAGCATTATTTTTGGACAATTACTCGATTCTGATAACTGAAGCAGCATTTAAAAAAATGTTGTTGGGATCTGATGATATGGGGACCATTGAAACGGATTAGTACCTTTAATATGAATAGATTGATTAAAAAAGTACTGCTTATGGCTGCTGATCTGATATCTCATAGAAATAAAAAAATCTAAATTAAATTCACGCATTCTTTTCAAAAAATTTTGCTTCAGAAAACAGCAGAAAAGGGAAATTTACTTTGCATGACCTTAGTTACCTCGATTATGTATTTTATCTTCTGAAAATTAGGGGATATACAAATTGAACAGAATAGAAATTGTAACTAAAACAATGTTAATTGGAGCCTAAAGATACTGTACTTCCCAGAAGATGAAGCCAAAGCAGAATGAGGTCCCCAGAGGGTGAATTTGGTGAATCTAGCCCACTGTGTGGGGTAGCATCACTAAATTTGCCATCTAGAGACCTCATTCTGCAAATGACAGACACCATATTTCCAAGCTTCTCCTGTGACACCTGACCTCATCATCTCAGCTGACACATGGTATACTTGTAGATTGATACAGTAATGCCCTAAATAATCGACTCCTTAACCACAGCAGAATTATGGGTAACTTTTCAGGATTTAGTCGGAAATATGGATTGTTGCCATTCATCTCAGTGAGAGCTTTCCGATGAATGGCAACAAGACATATTTATTTAGGGCATTACTGTAGTTCACACTTCTTATCTCCAGGTTGTTTCACATATGAGAGATGTCAGTTTTGAAGTCAAACGTTTAAAACAGATCAAGTTCAAGGAAGAAAAAGGTATATAATCTGAGTGTTAGAGTTATACAGTGCTATACACTGAGTGGTTTCTATACACTGGCTGGTTTCTATACACTGAGTGGTTTCTATACACTGGGTGGTTTCTATACACTGAGTGATTTCTATACACTGAGTGGTTTCTATACACTTAGTGGTTTCTATACACTGAGTGATTTCTATACACTGAGTGGTTTCTATACACTTAGTGGTTTCTATACACTGGGTGGTTTCTATACACTATTGGTTTCTATACACTTAGTGGTTTCTATATGCCGGGTGGTTTCTATTTAGCTTACCTTTGGTGTTCCTAAAAAAGTTCTTATTCAGATTTGGCATCTCCAAATAGAGGTTGTTTTAAGAGTTACTGAAGAGTGCCAAGAGTCACTATTTTGGCAAATGCTGTAATCATAAATAATTACCTAAAATGCTAAAAAATTTCATTTAAAGGTACTCAATCCGATTAAGCACCCCTAAATTACTATTTCTTTGGCTTAAGGGTGATCAGAGTGATCAGATATCGATTTTTGAAATGTGTTAATTTTTGGAAATATGGTCCACTTCCACGTACTCAAACGGACAAATTATGGACAAATTGCGGGTGTAAGATGGATAACTCTAAAATCAAGTGGTTATTATTAACAATAATAACCACTTGATTTTCGAGTTATCCATCTTACACCCGTAATTTGTGCGTTTGAGTACGTGAAAGTGGACCACATCTCTAAAAATTAACAAATTTCAAAAATTGATATCTGATCAATCTGAGCTTTGAAGGGTGGGTTCCTCGACTCGAATCAAATATGTTTTACCCCCGAAGCCAAAGAAATAGTAATTTAGGGGTGCTTAATCGGATTGAGTACCTTTAATGCTAAAGATATGCATAATCCTGGAGTTTATAAAATATAGTAAGTTTTCCAAATTATATTTATCATTATGTTTTACACTATCTTCTCAAGGTGTCAGGTCTGGAAACTTCACAATGGGGAGGGGGTTGAAATAAATATACTTTGAATTTGCACTCTGCGTAGGTCTGATTTGTTATTTTTGATTGTCTCTAAGTACCCTTATTCAAATAAATTGTGTGTTCTAGAAGTTTTTAAAATTTGAGTTTGAATGTTTACCTCTTATCTAAGCCCAGAATAATGGCTACAACTATCCTGTCAATACCAGGATACAACTATCCTGTCAATACCAGGATACAACTATCCTGTCAATACCAGGATACAACTATCCTGTCAATACCAGGATACAACTATCCTGTCAATACCAGGATACAACTATCCTGTCAATACCAGGATACAACTATCCTGTCAATACCAGGATACAACTATCCTGTCAATACCAGGATACAACTATCCTGTCAATACCAGGATACAACTATCCTGTCAATACCAGGATACAACTATCCTGTCAATACCAGGATACAACTACCCTGTCAATACCAGGATACAAATTTAAAGATACCAATAGCATTCCACAGAACTTTTGAGTGATTTATTTTTGTTGCAAGTTGTTACTGCCATGGCCAAATTTTATATTAATAATACATGGTTGCATATACAGGTACATACTGGGTATATTCATTTAATATTAAGAATGCCTGGCCTACTGGGAAGATATCAAAATGGATATCACATGGTCCATGAAGGATAATATACCATCTAATGGGATTACCATGGACCATGAATAAACAAACGTACCATAGAATTTTCATACTGTTTTCAACTGTGGGTTTGTTAACCTTTTCTACTGAAATAGGAATATACCATATAGTTTAGTGGGCAAGATACTTACCGGATTAGGAGAAATATAATTTACTTATTTAGAAAAATATTGTGTTCAGTCTAGATCGATTTGGTATGATAGAAGGTATGGGTTAAACATTATGATCGGCCTCTCGTTATAAGGGATGTTTTCAAACTTCCTGACACAAGTGATCTAATTTTATTAGCATGTTGTTATGTTAGCTATGACCTATGTTATACCTTAGTAATATAATTACATGGGTTGGCGTCAATCAACAATTTCTGTTAGCACAACCTAAGCCTCCTAAGGGTCACATCTATCATCTGATCATTTTATTACCCCAAAGCTACTATACTTAACTAACTAACACATCTTTCCTATGTCAACAATCAGTAATCAAACTAAATGAACTGACATATCGAACCTGGATCTGGTAACACAAAAAACAATTTAAAAATACATGTACCATCTTGTTATTATAATAACGTGTGTAATTGTATGGGGAGAGGGGCTATCTAAGTTGTATAACTTGTGCCCCAATCCCTATTGTACATTAATGATACAATAAAATATGTTTAAACTATCATCCGATCATCCCCAAACTTCTTATGTTCGGGGTGATCTCAAGATGGGAGCCATCGATTTTATCTGAAATTTATTAAAAACATGGCCACCAGCAGCCATCTTGGATTTCAAATTTGAATTCATCAGCACACACTGCAGCCCGCATTTATTGGAGAATTGTTTTGAAAATTTATGACTAAATTTTTCAGCACACCCTACAGGCCACCCCCTCCTTGCTATAAGAAAATGTATGTAAACAATATTATAACAAAATCATTACTTTACCTTTTTCTATCACGGTAAATGAAATATCATTTTGACGACAGATTAATCGTGGACATGTCAGTTGATTTAATAATCACTTTCAGGAGATAATGTGAATGCCCAGACTCCACATGTAAATACAGATCAAAGTCTGTTATAGAAGGGTGATGGGATGGGATGGGACTCAGTCCAAAACAGCATCAACCCAACCAATATCCCAAGCTGTTGTGGACCAAGATGAATAATCTAGTCTAATATGACATAAGACACTTTACAACGTCATCAACATGGTAGAGTACCCTAGTACAGTTCCATGGTACCATGGTAGTATTATGGTAAATATCACTTTCCCATGGTAGTAACAAAACTGTACCTTAGTACATTGCCATGGTAGAGTACCATGGTAGATATCAATTTAATGTGGTAGTACCATTGTAGAGTACCCTAGTAAAGTTCCATGGTACCATGGTAAATATCACTTAGGGTGGTAGTGATAGTACCAAGGTAGTATTGTATTACCATGGTAGTACCATGACAGTACCATGGTGCTTTTATATAGTCCACAACACTATCCACCGGCATCCCCACCTTGCAGAGGTGAACAGATAATTAATTTCATTCATCTTACATGATAGATAGGGAAAGGCAGAGGTTAGCAGAAGAAGAAGCTGAAAAACAGAAATTAAAAGCTGAAAAATTAGCAGAAAAAGAAAGAAGAATAAGGGAATATGAGGCAAAACAGAAGAAAACGGAAAAAAGGCAACAACAGAGAGAAAATAAGAGAAGTAAATTATCTGCTAGAAAAAAACAATTGTTGGGAAGAGCTTGTAATGTCTTTTAGTTCACAATAATGTAATCTAGAATTGTTGATCTATACCAGTCTTTACTCTCCAGTATTAGAATGCTGCATTACTCTATGGTATTTTATTATACTCCCTGCAATGAAATTTTGTGGTTGGGGGGGGGGGGGTGCAAACTGGAATCAGCATCTCCATCCAGATGGGTGTTTGTCTTCTCTACTTAGAAGCAACTTTGCCAAGTTTTTTATTCCTTCGTTCTTTGGTGAGTTTGGAATGTTTCTTCATTCATATTCCAGTGAATGTTTTTAAACTTGGCACAGATATTCACCATCTGAACTTGTGCATCGGTGGTTATGTTATCAGTAAAACTTATATAAGTAGATTTGTCATTGTTCAACACAGAAATGTGTTTAAAATGACAAGCCCAAATTCACTGCAGTGGTTTTCTCAGTCCAATTCTGTTGGTCATATCTTTAGTTTAGTGTTAGCTTACAGTGGTTGGTATCAGGAAGACCACCAATCAGTTATAAGTGTAATATGTGTTATATATATAACCAATATATTTCATACATCCAAGTTCAATCAGATAAACTACCAGTATATAGATTTGAAATATGTTCCTTTTTGGAAAAAAGCGGTCGTATTATGTAATCAGTCTGTCTGTCAAAATTTTTGTTCGACCATCTCAAAACATGGAATCTGATTTAATCACAAGAAAACAGAAGTCAAGTTCTAATATTAGGTCAGTTTGACAAATTTTGCCTGAGTCCTTGTTGGACTTGGAATACGCAAGGTATTGAGAAACCAGTCCTGTTCAACATTTATTTCATATTCCATATTATTTTTTGTGTGTCCATTTTGTAACACAAGCTTGACTCCAACAAACAATTTTCGGATTTTGACCAAATTCAGTTTATGGAATCTAATCATGCACACATTTTCTTATGTCACAACTCAAACACAGCATCTCCGTTCCTCTTTTTTGATCAAGTTGTGTAACAAACTCATTCTATGGTTTGATGAATGACTGACCAGTCCATCCGTTGTCCAACCTCATTGCGACATGAGCACAAAAACTTTGACAAGCATAATCCGATTTCGACCAATTTGTCTCTTGGATGAGTTCAAAGACCAGTCCTGCCCAATTTTTTTTGAGGAGTTATTCCTCCAGGATTGATTACCGGGTGATGTAAGCGCATCTAATATTGACCAAATTTGGATCATGGCTTCTACTCACGATTCTCTTGTTATCTATATATATATAAAAGAGTAGAATCTGTCTGTCCTTCTGTCTGTCCATCTGTCTGTCCGGATTTTTCTCCCAGACCCCTAGACTGATTTCAACCAAATTTGGTGTCATGACTCGGGGTACCCTGGGGAAGTTATAACGGCGTTAGTTTAAAATTTGTTTCTTTTACAAAAATTAAATAAATGAATAACAAAAAAACAAATATGCTCACTATGGGCCTATATTACAGCACCAGATGTTTGGTCTTTGTAGACGTGTTTTCACTGTGGCCTGTGCCATCAAACAGAATAACGGTTATAAGTTCACTTTGGGCTTATATCAGAACCGAATAAGTCCAATATGAACCAATGTCAATATTTAGGTCCAATATGAACCTATTTGCCTGAGGATAAAGTAGCATAATAATATTACCAATATATATGTAGGATGTGATTGTCATGTGCGCGAAGCGCACCCAGGGACCACAGGCCCCTCCGACGCTGAATAAAGGCTCCCAAAGGGAGCCTGTTTCAGCTAGTTAATTTATAAAGTTGTAATAAAATAGAAAGATACAAAAAATTTGGGCATGTAACATACCATAATTTGCATATTAAAGGCCCACTTAATTTTTGAATCCCAGATCACATTATATACAACATATTCTATATTATATACCATTTGAAAATCTCCAAGAACATTGTAATGTAATGTAATAATGGGATTTGAGTAGCACCTATCCCTGCGAGGGCCCTAAGCACTTGTAATTACTGTTGAGTAATGCTGAGTCTTGTGCCTGCTGCCATATTACAGGCGCTAACTAGAGCGGCTTACACTTACCCAACAACCAGGTCACTATTTTTCGGTCACTATTTTTCGTCTAGGTATGATGGAACGAGCACAGTACAAGTGACCTTTCCCAAGGGTTACAACCTGGATTGAGATTTGAAACAGTGTTTGGCTCTATATAGCACACAGTTCGCTTAATCTGGCCAACCCACTCTCGCAGAGACGATAGTCGACCTCTGGGCGCGAACTCACGCCGGTGCGTTAACACCATTACAAGTCCAACACTATCCACTGGGCTACCGAACTCCACATTGTACTATCAACTTATCCGGTCGTATAAACTGTGAACGTATTGCTTTTGTCGAGGTATTGACTTGTTTTCTGTGCTTAATTTCTATTATTCTCGATGGAAGGGCAGGGTATCCGCGGCTCCTTGAATTCCTTGAAACTCCTTGATTTGGAAAATCAATTTTCCAGGGCCCTTAAAACCCTTGAATTGAATGCCCACCCCTTGAAAACCCTGGAATTCCGTGTAACCCTAAAACCCAGGTATACCGATTCATCGGGAGTCAATAAATATAGATAGTTTAGTTCCGAACGCGTTGTTGGTATATGGGAAGTAACTCCATTTCCCGCCAACACCAATTCTTTCGAGTCTATTTCAATTATGTGATCCCCCTATCAAGCATCATAAAATTGAACACGACAAAAAAAGTTCCGAGCTTTTCAAACTCAGGTACCGTAATTAGTGTATTTTTATTGTATCGGATCGAGGTATTTTGTATATTATATAGACATTCGACATTAGAAACCCGTGTTTTACATCATAACGTACAACTTTACAAAAACGAAACGAAAAAAAATCACATCCGCTTCCGATGACCTTCATTTCCTGTTTACGTATATTTTAAAATAAAATAAATAATTTAAGCAATTTAAGCAATGACATAGGAGCAGTGATATTTCAACTGGTGTCTACTGTCATCACATTACATGTATTATTTAAATGTTCCCATTAAATTATGGTAATGCATTTACCCATATTAAAAGGCCTAAAAAGCCCAAAATGCTAAAATTATGGTGGAAAACGTGGTATCACATGTAATGTTCAACAGTTGGTTCCTGGAAACTCCTTGAAAATTGTCGGGGCAGTCCTTGAAAATCCTTGAATTGACTACTGGAACCTCCTTGAAACTCCTTGAATTCATTCACCAGAAATGGGCAGATACCATGAAGGGGAATAACTCTATCTCTTAGTTTTTAATTTTGATGCATTCTGGGTAAACAAAGGTGGAATTCTAAGTCTTTGGCTGAATCTTAGAATCTCTACAACTTGGTGGACTCTCCTGGTTTTATTTCATGCCATCAATATTCAATAACACTGACTCTGTCCTAATTACTAAACAGTCATGTAGAATTGTCATTGTTTTTATCTGCTTTGTAGGGTCATTGGATAAAATGACTTGGATGTTTTTGTGGTTCTCTTGTCTCCTTCCACACCGAGAGTGCATGAGGCACCCATTTCTTATCTCATACATGAGGCTAATCTGGAATTTTATTCTTTCTTTTTCAGACATAGCCCAAACTCCTAATGGTAGCAACAAATCAGAACTTTTAACAAAAGATGGTTTGTATTTATTACTGCATATCCTATCAATTCTCTATGACATACATGCTATGTTCCTACTCTCAGGATCCAAATAAACATAAGGGCTAACACAGCTTCTCTTGGTTATTATAGCGGTAAACAAAGAATATGTCGGGGAAATGACCCCATTATTTCACCCCTGTACTATTATTTAATTTTGTGGAAATTTTCCCCTGTACTATTATTTCACCCCTATGTTTATTTGGTTCCCAAGATGTGGTTTATTAAACTCTTTATATCCTATTGGTGCTAAGCTTAATAGTTGCTAAACTCCACTCATTGACATAAATATTAAATAGAGGATATCTAGTGCATCTCAATGGATATGAAAGTTATCTCATGATAGATGAGACAAATGTTTATATTTTGGAACAGCTTGCTGCTTGATCTTCTTTATATTATGCGAGTTTACTAAGAAATTCAAGATTACCGATGCTACAGATCACCTTGTAATGCAAAAGTTAATCACTGGCCATTCATTCGGTGTCATTTTACTGTTTTCCGTATAGAAATATTGTTCTTTTAAACTCCCATTGAATTTCCTCATAAATATGTCAAATGTAAGTATAACATAAATTTGTATTATAACTATAATTAATAACAGTGGATATATTCCATAATTTACAACATCACGACAGAGAAAATCACATTTTCCTTGAACATGAAATATTTTAACAGGAAACACATGTGTATTGAGGTGATTCAGTCATATATTCATAAGGCGAATGTGATAATTCTAAAAAATGAACAAATCAAGTGGTGAAGGAGAAGACCCCTTTGATTTTTTCGACAACATAAGGCGCCCGATTAATATATTCTCTTCAACATCTTTACAGTGTAGTTTCGAATGCAAATCCAGAAACCATTTTATGTGTAAATATTTATCTGAAATCACCTGATATAGTGAACTGTAAAGCTGTAAAGTAAACCTATATTTTCACAGAAATTTCTCTGTTGCTCATGAGATAGCCTATAGTTTTTCCCTATTGGTCGATATTTATAATAGAGCTGCACTATTACTTTCATATTTGATGTATAAAAACAATTTTTCACTTATATTTTGCTGGCAGAGTGGGTAAATAGCAAATAATATGTCCGATCATAAGATTCTACATATGCCATATACAGGGCTGATTAGGGGCTTTGGCCAATCAGCATTCTCAGATTGAAAGCATACGTTTGTTTCATTCATCTTTCAGATAAAAGAACAGGATGTGATTGTTTCCTTAATATACTACTCATTCTTACTATTGGACTGTTTGCTGTAGCTCTTGGAGCATACATCTCATGCGACGTCAACAAGAAGCAAATGGTGTGCAAAGAGTATATCAATCCTTTCTTCCAGACAGCGAAATCTAAGTTGGATGAAATATACATTGTGACTACAGGTTACCTGGAGAAGAATTACAATATAACCTGGACATAAATTAAAATTAATGTTATTTATAAATGATTTGTGCATACAGTCAATTTCGTTTATGTATAGCTAAAGTCCATCTGTGAACCTTTTCAGGATGTTTTCATTGTCTTCTGGATAAATGTTAGTGCCTCTTATATCTCGGAACTCGAAATTTCTTCTTTTTGTTTTGTTTTCATTTTTGCTTCAATTCTTTTCGTTATTCATTCATTTCCTAACATAACAGCACTTTCATAGTGGCTACTACCTGTATATAGAACAAAAGAGGCATAAAAAAATATGTAAAATATTCAGTTTGTTGCATAGAAAACCTGGAGCCTATGCTATTAGCAGATCCTGCAATTCTGGAAATGTCAAGAAAACAACATTCTTAATGCAGTGCTCAGATGCTGGACCAGGTATGTGGTACATGTATCTAGCTACTGATTCATGTAAATAGGATTGCAAATTAATTGTAAATACATGTATCAAATTCAGCATGATATGTTTAGAAGTTTATATTTTTATAGGGTGTGTTGATTGGTGCTAAATTTTGATTTCTCACACATGTAGTTCTTGGAAAAGTCATGAATGTTGTTCTGAAAAGCCAATTGTAATTGGAAATTCAAATGAAGAATGGAAAAGTAATTGGAAAAAGGTCAGGGAATTTCTTTTCTCAAATTGATATCGAGCCCTGTCATCAAGCGAAATTGACTGTATCTCTAATTTAGGGCCGCAAAAAGTAAACATTCTGTTTCTAGGGTTTCAGACATTGCTTTAGGATGTACCTTTAAAATTTTGCATTTACTGGTCTTGGTACTAATTATAATCATGGTATTTTGCGGTTTTTAATGCCTGCCAAATTTTCAGAAAGGCCAGTGAGTGATTACAGATAAACCGAGATCTACTCTTTTTACAACACAATTTACATGTAACTTTCCTAACTGCTATATATATTTCTTCTAGCTCTTATTGAGGAAACTATACATTAGATAATTCATATCATATCTGAATAGAAATTTATGATAAAAATTGCTATGGTTTTGCTTGCATTTGAAGAAATTGGCACAAGAAACAGAACCGTAACCCTTCTATGACTGGAGCTTGCTGAAATTTTGTGAAAACCCTACAACAGGGAATCCATCAATTTCAAAACTTCAATTTCAAAATACTGTTTAACTAGCTATCAACAAAAAACACATAAAATAACTATAAATAAAATACCTAATTTCTAACGGCTCAGTTAAAATGTTGACAGTCATGATTTTATTCCAAACAGTTTTATGAGTTCATACATTGAAACGTGGTCCGACAATGTATGATAAAAGTTTGACTCATTTCAGATGTAAACGCCCATTGCAATGTACCTTGAAGAAAACATTTTCTACTTCTTATGTTTAGAAGGAAATTTTAAAAATGTCTATCAGTAATGTATGTCTATTGGCATGTAAGTTTTTAGCTCAACATTACTTTGTAAAGGTTGTGCTGTGGGTTGGTGTCCATCGTCGGTGTGTCTATCCATCCATCCCTCAACAATTTCCTTTGGCTCACCCTACAGGCCACATCCCTCATCCGATCATCACCAAACTTCATATGATTTTTGGGGTGACCTCCAGATGGGAGCCATAAATTTTTTCCAGAATTTTTTTTTAAATCATGGCCGCCAGTAGCCATTTTGGATTTCAAAATTGAATCCATTGACATGCCTAGCAGTCCGCGTTTATCATAAAAATGTTTTTAATATTTACAGGCATGTTTAGGATCACCTTTTGATGGGAGCTATCAAATTTTAGCGATTTTCGATGAAAAAGCTGCAGCCATCTTGAATTTTACTCTTTGCATGACTAAATCCTTTGGAACACCCTACAGACCACATCCCTCATCTAATCAACACCAAACTTCATATGGGTCTTTGGGGTGACATCTAAATGGGAGCCATCAATTATTTCTGAAATTTGTCAAAAAACATGGCTGCCAACAGCCATCTTGCAGTTCAAATTTTAATCCATATATATAGCCCGCATATAGCTAAGAAATGTTTTGTAAATTTACAGGCATGATTAGGACTAGATGATTCGATTAAAAACATGGCCACTGGCAGCCATCTTGTAGTTCTCTTTGCATGACTAAATCCTTTGGCACACCCTACAGACCACATCCATTGTCCGATCATCACCAAACTTTATATGCATCTTCATGGTGACCTCTAGATGTGAGCCCTCAATTTTTTCCAAAATTTGTTGAAAAACCCAGCAACCATCTTTGATTTTACTCTTTGAATGACTAAATCCTGCCGTACAACCTACAGGACACATCCCTCATCTGAATGTCACCAAACTTCCATCATCCCTCATCCAAACTTCATATGATTCTGTGGTGTGACTAGATGGAAGCTGTCCAATTTGTCCGAGATTTGTTAAAAAACATGGGTGCCTGGAGCCATCTTACTTTTCACATTTGAATCCATCGGCTCACCCTGCAGCCCACATTCAGTGGAATAAATGTTTTAAATGAAATTAATTTCATTTACACAATACAATCCATTACTGAAACTTGGACTTTCCTTCTTTATCATTCTATTGACTGCTCAGCATACAATTATTAACGCCTCCCCCCAAGTTAAGCTACAGTGTCATTGACACTTTCATTTATTTCTTGCTAGTAACATGAGTTTAAAAAGAGACATATTTCTCAGATTTGGTGAGTGGTAATCCCATACAAAACTACATGTCACAAAATAGTGTAGGGATGTGTACCGGACCCAGGGTCCTGTCCACGACCAAGCGGTCTTGTCTGGTCCAGTTCTCATTTCTGAACCGGTCGATGGTCGTAGCACTCCATTCCACCTTTGTATTGCTTAGTTTAGCAACTATTGCAACATAATACTTGAAAATCAAGAACACGGCATTGAAATTAGGTTAGTTAACCCTTCCATGTCAGAAGCTTCCTGAAATTTTGCAAAAACCATGTGCCAATGCATTATCTTATATAGGTGAGTCTCCCATAGGGAACCTTGCATATACAAGATAATACATCGGCCTAACAATATTTACCTTGACCTTGTAAGCCAGTGAATTCTCTTATATATTTATGGCTCCCTCAACAGCATGTGTCTAATTTATTATGTATCTTAGATACATATTGTTACTACCGTACTATACTGGGAGTCTGGCAAGGTAAATTTCTCATTACGAAATGCGCAGGCGATTTAGCATGATGATTTTGAGGTTGACAGTTTTACCCATTACTCAAGGGCCAAAGCAGACCGGACTTGTCCAGGGCGGTCCAGTCCACATCCCTACAATGGTGCTTATATTAGAGCTTAATAGACATGTATGTACAATTTGTACAACTAGGTAGTGCTCTTTTTGAGAGAGTTTGAATGTAAATATATATGTCTCTTCTTCCAACTGTTAATTTGATCTGAAGCGCAAATAATGGGGGTTACTGAAGCACAAATACTTATGCTGAAGCCCAAATATTAATGCTGAAGCGCAAATCGTTTGTGCTGTGTCGCAAATAATTTACTCTGAAGCACAAATCATTTGCACTGAAGTGCAAATACATCAAACAGTAAATGGCATGTGGAAATTTGAAATGTCTAAGTAAGGCTAGATGTCATCATGAATAGATATATGAAGATTGGGATTCAGCAAGTGTACAAACTATAGCAGGCGACCATGTTTCTGTCTTGATGTTCAGATGGTCTGTAGCCCACAATAATTGATAGAATTTTGAAATCCACATGTCAATGTCAACAGCCATGACCAATTTTATAATGATATACACGCAGACACACAAGACGACGGATACCAAACCATGACTATAGCCCTGCAAACTTGACTTTCAAGTCAAGCTAAAAAAACTGCGACGTGAGGATCGGTGGCATTCCGATAAATAGACGGTGGAAATACGATAAACGAGACGGTTCGCTTTCGGCGACAAACAAGATTTTGGTCGTGTTTGGGCATTCAAACGGAATTGCCTTGACAAATCAGGTTTCATATCACCATATAGTTATTTTAGTTACTAATATCCATCAAAATCTAGACGCTACAGTGAGTAAAACCAATAGAATCGCCATTTAAAAGTCACGCGCCGGTTCGTTTTCCGATAAAAACGAACCGTCGCGTGTCTTTTATCGGAAAACGAACCGTCGCGTGACTTTTAAATGGCTATTCTCTTGGTTTTAGTCACTGTAGCGTCTAGATTTTGATAGATATTAGTAACTTAAATAACGATATGATGATATGAAACCTGATTTGTCACGGCAATTCCGTTTGAATGCCCAAACACGAACAAAATCTCGTTTGTCGCCGAAAGCGAACCGTCTCGTTTATCGGATTTCCACTGTCTCTTTATCGGAATTCCACCGTCTCTTTATCGGAATGCCACCGATCCTCACGTCGCAGTTCTCCCCCCGTGATATTATATACCATTTGAAAGAGGAAGCTCCAAAACATTGTATTTTCAACTTATTTGATGTAATAAACTGTGAACATGTTGCTTTTGTTGAGATAAAGTTGTCTATTCTCTGCTCAAGTTTCTGCCCAAAGTATATTATTTCCAATGGTATGGGAATAACTCTATTTATTAATTAGCTATAGGTTATCGGCCGCAATAAGTAGAATGCTGCCCGTGTCATAAGTAACAAAAAGTCGGCCAATAAGTAGAAAATGTGGCCAATATTAAAGTAACAAAAAGTTGGCCAATAAGTAGAAAACGCAGCCAATAAGTCAATGTGACGTAAATGACGTCATACGTAATTAGCTCGATCGGCAAAGAATATTGGATTGACGGAAGATAGATTGCAGTTGATTTCGGATGAATTACGGACAGTCACTGTTTTTGGGAGTAAATATGTATACATGTACGTGGATGAACTACATGTATCCGTATCAATATCATTCCCAGTGGAAACTGACAGTACTGTGGAATCGCTGCAAGTTCTTCACAAAGTTCACAAGAATAAAAATTGCTGGAATAATTGTTAATTTAATAAAACACACAATGGTATATCCATGTTAATATATTCATCCTGTGAAACAATTATTACATTGTTGCTAATTAATAAAATACTTATTAATTGGTTGTTTCCACATTGACCAAGTTATGAGGCCTCGGTCTGTCGTATTAGCCTGCGGCCTCAGGCCAATATGACAGACCTCGGCCTCATAACTCGGCCAATATGGAAACAACCAATTAATAACATATAATATTTAGATATAGAGTTTATATTCCCCTTCCATTGAAAATAAACTAGTTTAAATTCTGTTGCATTTTGGGAGTCATAAAGGGAGAAATAATTTTATGATTTCAACTATTTTCTATTACTCTATGGGCACCTTCTGAGACAGACGTTCCACATGGTGATGAATTATACTATTTTAATCATAATTTATGGCATTGATTGTTATTAAAACCGTATATCAAGGCACTATAAAGGCTAACATCTTTAAACATTAAACAATAGCATGAGTAGCAAAACTCCAAGTTGAATGCTGACAAAGCTTCCAGGCAAGAATTCTAACCTTCGACTTTGACAAACACCAACGAATAATATATCTTCAGGTGTTTCCTGTCATCTTTCTGATAATTTATTGTTTTCCAATATTATGAAAATGAGAATGTTGTTAAAAGTTAATGTTTACCACTATACCAGGAATATATGCAAAGCTTCTCAACTGATTTATTATGCCCAATCCCCCCCCCCCCCCATGCTTGGTGGAGGATCAGAGCATCATTAAATCATTTATCCATATCCCTACAATCATATTTATTCCACTCAGTTCACTTTTTTTTTACATGTATATATATACACGCCACACATAATGCTCATAACATCAAATTTTAAAGATATCAATGTTATGTATCAGTAGAAAGACGAATAAAAATCAGCTATATAGTCCGTTCTTTACAGAATAAAATGATATTCATGAAGTTTCCTCTTTGGATTTGATGTGAAGAAATTTCAATAATTTACCTCCAATGTGAAATCTATACTTTTGTTGTAAGAATTCATTGAAATATTATCACCTCTTTAGATAGAAAGGTGGAGTGGAAAAGTAAACTGTACCACTTTGTTGAATCTACTGTCTTTCAGTTCTGAAATGAAAATTATAATGAACGCCCTAGCACACAGTGAAAATGGCATGTCAAATAAAATCCAAAGTCGAAATTTTCAGTACAATTAATTTTTTCAATGTTCCTTTTCATGGTTTTTGACAAATCCGAAAGATCTCCCACTCTTCTCTGTGCAAAATATTTGCACTCAGATTCTATTCGCTGATTGTTTTGTAAGTGGTACGTACATGTGCAGTACAAAGTACATGAGCAGTCAAAACTAACATTGATATTTCAAAATAAAACGCTATCTCACATTAAAAATGTTCTTGACTGTATAGATTTGATCTGTATGAAAGTTCTAAAATTCTATAAATTATAGGATTCATGAATATATTTAAAAAGAAGCTTGGTAATTTGCATTTGTATAAATTAAAATTTTCAACAATGGTTAATAAAAGTTATTTATTTTAAAACAAAACTCTTTCATTCTTGTCTGATGATTAATATTCCATCCACTATCAGTAAGAATTTGCATAACTGGTGACACAGATGTCATGGGTATTTAGTTTTTTTTATCATAATTATATCCATTTCATAAGAGGTAAAATAATAGCAACACCTCCTAAAATGATATACCATCAATCAGGCAACAGCAAGGTAATATAGCCTGGTATACAAACTCCTCCTTCATCTTTTTCTTCAATATTTTAAACAAAAATTTGAATTAAATGATTGGGCTTGTGTTCACGTAGCAAGCGGGAGAACTCTGACTTGTTTATAATAGCACTGTCCAACAAAGCAAAATGTAAGATATGTTTTATACCACAATGTTTTAAATAAAATCAATTATAATTGATAGAAGCCTTTTAGGACAGGGGTTTTCAATTCATATTTATTATTTTACTAGGGGATTGCCTACGGGTATATAAATGTTCTTCGTTACTTTCTGGTCTCCGTGGTCATGAACACATTCTCATTTCTATATTAGCAATGGATTGGTCAAGCTTCTCTTTTACTGGAGGCACGTGGGAACACATTATTGAACTAAAACAGTATTTTGTACTCCCACCCTACCTCACATATATGCATGCACATATGGAACACAACAAAATCAACATATTACTTTACTACAAAATTTACTAATTGAAACAGACTTCATTTCGGAGCATTTATTCAGCGACAGAGGGGCCTTTTGTGCGCTTTGTGAATCGGGAACACTTTATTTCACTAAAAACTGTATTTTCTACTACCACCCACATATATGCATGCACATATGGAATGCAACAAAATCAACATATATTACTTTATTACTATATATCACAGTAACTGAAACCGAGCCTTTATTCCGCGACGGGCTGACCTGCAGCCCATCTGTGTGCTTCACGTACATGCATTACGCTCTTCAACAGGCTCCCTTCAGGAGCTTCAATTCAGCATATATGTTTGGCCACAGGCCCATGCACTGCGGCCCATCTGTGATATTGTATAAACATTATTTTGTACATATCAATTTGCCATCTTCCAGATATATACTCCTATTCCACACTCAATGTACAACTTTCATAACAAAGACAACATCCATTACGATGGTATAGAATGGTCGAGTATCGACTTTACACCCCATGCACTTCCACGTCAAAATCAACATTACTTATATTCACACTCAATCTGAACTGACAAATTAATTTATTGCGCCCATTTCTAACAATGCCTTGGTTGAGCGCATGGAAATTTCGTCAATACAATAGGAACACAAGTGTGGGTTTACGTCATAAGAAATAGTGTCTACTTGAGTTCCAAATTTGGGCTACATTGGACGCATGGTTGAAAAGTTATAAATGCACCATAAGCGGGACTGAGATAAACACACACACACAGATAAACACACACATACACAGACGACAGGTTATATATATATATATATATATATAGATACCCAGGAAACTATATAAAACTTGTTAGGAAGAGATAGACCATATTTAAAATATATTATTTGAATAAAACTGATCAAATTCAAAATGGATAAGTTCTGCTATTTGCCAGTTGTTGTGGAGGTGAAGCATGATTTTTTTTTCAACTCAAATGTTTGTAAACCAGGCTATTTTAGTGTGGTGGCTTCAAGCCAATAAGCTAACAAATTCCAGTCTGCTTTCATTAGTTTGCACTGATGAACCCCTTGATGTGTTCTTTCATTCATTTCTATAATTATACATTAGAACTGTCTATTGCTGTGAAGTTCATTCGAGTTGAGCTTATTTATTGGATTGTATTCTTTTTGCAAAGAACCACTTAACCCCTTCTTTACTAAATACTCATTGACGAGTAGTTCCTTTTGGAAATGTTCAGATAATAAGCCCACCAATCGACCATAGGTTGTTTGTTGAACTTATTATCTGAACATTTCCCTTCAATAAATAGGACTCCATCTGTATTTGTATCATCTGTCATCTGCTTATTTTTTCCTGAAAACCCCTCCAGATGAATCATAGACCATTCAAATATATACTAATATAACTGAGTGGGAGAATCCATCTCGTAAAGAAAAGTATTAACATAGCCCATTTATATCTTTAATCTCAGTTGAGAGAGTTTGGATAAGAAATGTGAATGTGTTCATACACTTAGAAGCAATGAGCTCTCATACTGAGATAGTGCGTCCATAAATCTGAATCACAAATTTGTATTACTTTCCTAGAATTTTCTTGTAAACTGTTGTATCCACATGTAAATGAATTTGCTGGAGAAACCCTTGGCCATGTCAACTTCTTGCTTTTCGTATTTATATATAAAGCATTAAACTCTCACTTTAATCTGTAACTTACAGAAATCTTTGGAATGAGAGATTGGTTATTCCTTTATATCAATGAAGATGAGATCAATTTTGGTAAAGTGTGCTGTATGAGTGGTATGGAAATCATCTCGGCTGTTGTTCACTGATTGGCAGATAAATGGAAATCTGTCAGTTTCAACTTATTACCTGTGATCCTTTCATTTATTCGAGCATCTAATATGTCATTCAAGATGTTTGTAGCAAAATATTAATTCAAATGATATAATGAAATTTTTAAATACATAAATATTCTGTGAAATCAGGTGAAATAGTACAAAAGTACGGGCTTATTCTTTTTCAAGGAAAATTTTCTGTGACCAGTAGCATATCCTTGTGCAGTAATCAGTCAAATATGGAATAAAAGCCAATAATCCCCGGATACAGGTGTCGTTGGCCGCGACTCGGTAGGAGAACAAGTTGTCCCTCTCATTGTGAATAGTTGTAAAATCAAAGTCCTCCGAGAATACTTCACCAAACTCGTAATAAATCCTATCAAGGTAGATTTTAAGTTCCGGTTCCCTTAACCTTTTCACGCCCCGACAGTATCGATTTATCTTCCTATAGACACAATCTATTTCTGGCTTTAAATGAACAAATTCCTCCCAGAAATGGAGGTATTCTGTCAGCGTTGATTCATTCACTTGATCTCTCGGTGTTATTCCTCTGCGAGAACGTCGGTTGCTGAAGTCGCACAAAATTCGGAATTGTCGAATTGTGTTGATTTCTTTTGGAAGTGCTCCACCTCCAATGACTTGAATCAACTTGGCTGTTTGTGTAAACCGTGATTGTCTGTTTTCAAACCAAGCTAAGTATTTAGCCTTTAGTCCATTAAATCTTTTCATCTGCTTATGAATATCCACTTTCATCTCATGTAATTCCATGAACTTCTCGTGGAATGGAGTCATCCGTGGAGTCAGTCTTGGTGTTGGCCATTGTAGTGGCGTGTAACTCATGTCTCTTGGGCTAGAAAAGAATTTTTAAAAATATTAGGCGTTTTCCTCCAGATTTAATTGTGCCTCAAAGCATCAGACTTATAGTTATAGGTACATGTTTTACCAAAGAATTGTTCTGGAACAATACAATAAAAACTCACAAAAGTATTATATTATCATCTTTATTGCTTATATGATAGCACAACAATGTAGTTCAATATATTTGAGGGGGCAAACATGAATTACACATTTTTCACTCTTCAGGTTCCAGGATCTCCTATTATAATTATTATTTTCATGGAACACTCAAATCTCCAAATAACTTAGGATGCAAATTTTGATTGTAATTTTTAAAGATGCATAATTCAAATTAACGCTTTCAAGTTACTATTTCCTTGGCTTGGGGGGTAAAAAATATTTGATTCGATTCGAGGAACCCCACCCATCAGAGTGATCAGATATCGATGTTTGAAATCTATTATTTTTCACCGCCGATAATTTTAAGTGGCCCAGACAGTCGACGAGAAGACTGTCTCGTACCAAATTGCAGATGAACATGGATAACTCTAAAATCAAGTGGCTTTTTTGTGTCAGATATTTGACAAACTGGCAAAATTTTGTTGAACAAAATGTTGATAAATAAGGTTTGGGACAATTATGTACTATAGTTGACTGTGATTAGAATTATTTTTGGGCAATTATTCTGATAACTGAAGCGGCATTTCAAAAAATGTTATTGGAATCTGATGATATGGGGACCATCAAATAAGATTGAGTACCTTTCAACACATGATATTCGATCATACCCTCATATATTACACTAAAAATAAAGCAGACATTGTACAAACTTTTTCCTTATGCTGGCTGCACAGGAATAAACTGGACAAAGATAGGGTATGTGGGGTAATAACGGTGGATCAATAACATATTATCTCAATATCCAATTGTCAGTAGACATGCCACAAATATTTCAAATCCAGAATATCTAATACATGTGGTTTTCTCAAAATCAATAATACAAAATATTTAATATATGCTACGATTGTGAACAATAAAGTTTTTGAAAGAGTTCTTGGAATCTAAAGACAGTGAAATTTTAATTACCATGAACCTTCACAAGTTTCTCAAGGGATGTATCAAGAGGTAGAATTTTTTGATTGTTCGTTTATTTGAAATTTATTCCTTATTTGATCTGAAGCGCAAATAATGGGGGTTACTGAAGCACAAATACTTATGCTGAAGCCCAAATATTAATGCTGAAGCGCAAATCGTTTGTGCTGTGTCGCAAATAATTTACTCTGAAGCACAAATCATTTGCACTGAAGTGCAAATACATCAAACAGTAAATGGCATGTGGAAATTTGAAATGTCTAAGTAAGGCTAGATGTCATCATGAATAGATATATGAAGATTGGGATTCAGCAAGTGTACAAACTATAGCAGGCGACCATGTTTCTGTCTTGATGTTCAGATGGTCTGTAGCCCACAATAATTGATAGAATTTTGAAATCCACATGTCAATGTCAACAGCCATGACCAATTTTATAATGATATACACGCAGACACACAAGACGACGGATACCAAACCATGACTATAGCCCATGCAAACTTGACTTTCAAGTCAAGCTAAAAAAAAAGAAAACAAGAATTAAAATGTTAAACTAGACTTTTGATGTTTGTCTCATTTTTATACGCCTGTCTTTTTTTAATGGAACATATTATGTTATTGGTCTGTCCGTCTGTCCATCCGTTCGCTTTTTTTTCTTTTCCGGGTGATAACTTTAGTAAGTCTGAACTGAATTGAAAGAAATTTGGTATTTGAGTTAATTAGCACAAAATACAGGTCATGTTTGAATTTGTGTTACACCCTATTCCACCCTGCCAATTTTCACCAGAGTTACAGGCCTTTTTGTAGGAATATCCACTCAATTTTCGTTTCTGGGTGATAACATTACATAGTAAGTTAGAACTGAATGCTGAATTTGATTTGGAGCTCTCTTTGTCTTTGCATCACCCCATCTTATGGGCCTTTGTTCATGTCTACATTTTGGACAAACCAATGCATATGTTGTGACGCCCAAGCAATGCTCTTGTTGCTAATTATGACAGGTGGCGCATTAGAGGGGTACTCTACACTCAATCCGGTAATTTATGGGACCATCTTCGTTTATATATTCAACAGAATATATGCAACAAATGAATGAATTTGAGCCATGTATTAGTGCAAAAATATAATCCAGTCATAAATTCATTTTCATTATAATTGCCATGTTGTTTTCATCGTGCATAGAGCACACAAGTGTATTTTGCACTAATCCATAGCTCAAACTCATTCTTTCATTGCATATATTCTGTTGAGTATAAAAGGAGAAGGTCCCATAAATGACCGGATTTATAGTGTACAGTACTCCTGTAAGGCGCTGAGATCGTCGGTACTCTAAAAACCGGACGCGACCGCAATAGGATATTGAATGTGAACAGAAGTCGGAATACCCAGACTGACTTGGTTAGACAATTTGTACATTGTTGGCATGTGTATAGAGGGATGCATTTTAAGAATATGTTAATTTGTTTCTTCTTCGGCCTTAACAATTAAGCTGTATACGATAACTTGGCATACCTCACATACTCTTCTCTCCAATCCCCTCTCATTTTACTGAGAGTGAGAATTGCCTCCGATTGACTCCTGTTTATAATGTTATCCTCGATGCTATTTTTATGCAATTGACGCAAGACTATTTCTTCTTTCCATCCCCCTCGCATTTTGCTTAGGGTTAACCTTGCCTCTGCTTGCTTCTTGTACGCACAATTATCTTTCTTCTTGTGCTTGAGTCCACAGTGGACAACTATCGGTTTGCTGCTTCCAACTATCTCTAATCCTATTTGGCGCCGGGTTGAATTCATCATCTTGGTATAACTCAACCAACGTTCTCACCACGGTATATCAGTTATCAGTATATCAGTCGGATCTTTATTTAACTCCAGGAAAGAACGAAAACAAAACTAATTCCTCGTCATAAGCAGCACGCGTTTCTGAGATTTAAACTTAAATATAGTGTGAGTGGGAAATATATGCTGATTATTCGTTGTTTCCTTCGGCTAATAAACATGCGGACAACAAGAAAGTTATCCACGTCGTTTCGAATGGGTTGGATATGCCAATATAGCTGTTGCCACAATCATGTAAATTCATCGTAAAATAACCCGGTCATTTAATTGGCAACAACCGAAAGACTGATCACATAGGCTTTGTCTGCTGCTTGTAAATGTTCTACAGTGTCAACGGAACACATTATTATGTTTGTCTTTTTCCTTTGACAAGGCCTGACAATGTCGTTCTTATAATACCCATGCATGTAATGCCCGATATGTTTGTAGCCATACGCGCGCTTTTTGTGGTAACCAGTTTGGTCATGCGTGCGGACATAATTATGGCTGGTAGCTGCTGTTGAATAAATGTGTCTGTTCATAATGTATGAATCTCTCTGGCAATGAATGGTTTGACATCAAAATGGCACCAGAAATTAGTGTTGCTCTTGGCGATTCGGCCCGATAGAAAACATTGGTAATGTTGAAGACCCGAGAGGAATTTGTTAGTATTTCTCCGATTTCTCGACTTTATTGACTATTAATTGCATGCAGCACACAACTTATATTGCCCATTTCTGTGATAATTGTTTGCGCATACGAGTGACGATGACATGGGCAGTTTAGTCCAGGAGATATTGATAGACCTCTGCAACCACCCCCCCCCCCCAGGACTCAACTTCACCCCACTAATTTTCTTTCTTAATGTCTCCTCTAATTTTTTTTCGGTTGTTAACAAGAAAAAAAAAGTGGCCGCAGAGACTCCAGACAAGATGGCGTCCATCATGGCGGCCATTTTTTTAAATATGCACCAGGTATCTTTGATCGCCGTTATAGTGAAGATTATATCACATGCGGTCTTGTTTTCCGCTCGATTCATTATGCCAATATACAACCCTTACAAATTAGCCAAAAATCCGACACCAGAATCCAATATGGCGGCCAAGATGGCCGCCGAAATGTGAAAATATGCTATTTTTCTGACATGTTACCACCTTTCGTTTGTCTATGTGGGAAAATATTGGGATCTTGGCGTGATGTTATACATTTATCGTATAGAAGAGTCATTGGCGAATACATGGGGACCATAATATACATTCACTGTGGGATATTTTTGTCCAATATCACGTTTTCCCAAATGCCGGTATAATAGGTCAAAGCGGAATCTACGTTAATAACGCGATGTAATGTTTCGAATCAATGAATGTTATTGCTATCATAACAACAGTGTTACAACACCCATGCATATATATGTGCAGGAGATACTCGAGCTAGGATTCCTCTTATACCTGAGTTGAGCAATATTCACCCAAATTCAAGATGGTGGCCAAAATGGCCACCAGAAATAGAAAAATCGCTGATTTTAACATCAGTGAGCATTATTGTCATGACAACTCCACACCTGCTTACTATTGTGAGTTGTAGTAGAGTCACTAAGGGACACAAATTTGAGGAATCGTGCACTTTGTGATAAAAGCGTGAAACTTTGCATATATGTAGGTTGGTGGGTAAAAAATATTTCCCCCCCTTGTTGCCAACTTTTTGGCCCCCGGAATGGCGGCCATCTTGGATTTTCAAAATGGCCGCCATGAAAGTTCCTAAAATGTCTTTTATGGGTTGATACAAACAAAATTGAGGTGTTTTCAGATATGTTATGGTGTGATTATAATCAGAACACATTATATTGACATTTAAAAAAGCATTTGTCATCATTTAAACCAATTTAATGCAGAAAATTTCAGTTTATATCTCAATTTAAAAAAAAAACCTAAACTTTCTCTAAATTCTCTACATTTTCTCCAAAAAAGTGACAAAAATTTATTTGTTATGCACTGTTTGTTGAAGCAAGTACATCACAACATCTTTAGTTACAAACCTACTTTAATAAGAATTTAAGAATAGATACAATCATTGCCATTGACTTATTTTTATTTGGCGAATTTTCTCAATAAATGTGCATATTTTTTCTAAAAATATCTAGATCAGTCATCAATTATTTGACATTTATACATCATGTATTGTTTGTTACCAATGGCATAATCTATAGTAACACAATTGTATAAAAATACAAACCACAACATCACTGTTCACAATCACAATCACCACCACATAAGCATAGTTCAGTGCATTTAAGCTGTGACGCATTACACTTGCTTCGACCACTCTTGCATCCCTTCTTGCAGCCACATCGTATCATTTCATAGCATGATGAGGCAGCTTCGGGTATGAATATGAAGGAATTTCGGTGATTTTTCAAAATCTGTCCGCCATTGTGGGCGCCATTTTTGATTTGGGGGACTTTTATTTTGATATGGTACAAGAAATGTTCTTCGCCTAAGTGTTCCCAACTCACAATAGTCAGCAGGTGTGGAGATGTCTTGACAATAATGCTCACTGATGTTAAAATCGGCGATTTTCGGCGACTGTTTATTTCTGGTGGCCATTTTGGCCGCCATCTTGGATTTGGGCGAATATTCCTCAACTCAGGTATTAGAGGAATCCTAGCTCGAGTATCTCCTGCGCGTATATATGCATGGGTGTTGTTATGATAGCAATACCATTCGTTGATTCGAAATATTACATCGCGTTATTAGTGTGGATTCGGCTTTGACCTATTATACCGGCATTTGGGAAAACGTGATATCGGACAAAAATATCCCACAGTGAATGTATATTATGGTCCCCATGTGTTCGCCAATGACTCTTCTATACGATAAATGTATAACTTGATGCCAACATGCCAATATTTTCCCACAAAGATAAACGAAAGGTGGTGAAAGGTCAGAAAAATAGCATATTTTCACATCTTGGCAGCCATATTGGATTCTGGTGTCGGATTTTTGGCTAATTTGAAAGGGTTGTATATTGGCATAAAAATTCGAGCGGAAAACAAGACCGCATGTGATAACATCTTTTCTATAACGGCGATCAAAGAGACCTGGTGCATATTTAAAAAAATGGCCGTCATGATGGACGCAATCTTGTCTGGAGTCTCTGCGGCCACTTTTTTTTCTTGTTAACAACCGAAAAAAATTAGAGGAGACATTAAGAAAGAAAATTAGTGGGGTGAAGTTGAGTCCTGGGGGGGGGGGGGGGGGGGGGGGGGTTGCAGAGGTCGACCAATATCTCCTGGACTAGTTAACGCCTAACTGAAAATGGCAAGCTATATTACATTGAATTATGTCTATATAGGATAATAGAAAATATCTTCAAACTGTTCATTATTTCAGCGAATGCATGGATCGATCGAGGCCGCAGGTCGGTACCGTGCCATTCGCTTAAATAAGTTACAGTTTGAAGCTATGTAGTTTAATAATAAATACGATCCAGCTAAAAAACATGGCCTTGTCTAGAACGTCGATTGTTTAACCCGGAATGTGTCCAGAAAAAAAACAGCGGAGCTTGCGCTGTGTCATGTTTTGTCGGCCCTTTCAGCAGCTCATTGCAATGGCTGTGGCGGGTGTTATCATGACACATGAACCCATTGTCAACTGAATGGGCTTTCAGTCAATATCACATTGCTTGTCCAACCGCCGGTTGTTCGTGCCACCCGCATCGACCGTGTTCTCACGATAAAGTTCCCCAGTACATGAATATGGATTCATGATTTTATTAAATTATTTATCGGGGCATTTCACATTTGGCTATTTCGCATTTATAGGCTAAACTGATTGACCGGTTGATACATCATGTGTATTCTATGATATACGGATATAGATACTGATTTATGTTTTGTCGTACATGCATGGGGGTGAATGTTACAACAAAGCATCCACGCGGAACGCGGCGCCATGCAGTGCATGGGTGGGTACATGTGTCTTTCTTACAACCTTCCCCAATTCGAGTCAAACATGTTACCAACTGGAAACCCCGTTCATAATGACATAATCGTCCATTATGTTAAGTTGCAGTGTCCTATATTCATACTCGGTTACCTTGGGTAACGGGTCCTTCAAATTGGTTATTGAATAACTGTATAACATTAACATTTTGATGAACTTTGATTGTCAACATTGATCTTTTTGAAACATAAACAACTCCATTTAGCAAGCCAATTAGAAATAAATTTGAAGGTGGTCCAAGAGGATTTGTGTAACGACCGGCGTAAGTGCTTTACATTCCATTGTTTATTTGATAAACCTACCATTTGCACATAAACACATGCTTCGCTAGACTTTTAGTGTCTATACTCGAACGGACGCCGCAATCTTTTATGTAAGATTGTAATATAAGAGTGTCGTCGCATCCGGGGTGGTTACCGATAACATATGCGTAAAATGTATACAGTCTGGTCGTGCATGGGTAACAATCCCAACAGACATCGTCAGTAAACTGTTGGGATTTTCAGACTCAAATGTTGAGTTTAGTCTGATAGTTGATTGTTAAGTGGATTTCTTATTGTATAATTATTATCATTATATTATATCATTAAAAGCCATTACATATTTCCTTATCTCTGACTAGTGATGAATAGGCGCATGCTACATATCACTTGGCATCGCGCCAACAAAATTATAATGCCGCGTCTTAGTTACATTGATTCAGGCGGATTAATACTATTTATAAAAGCCTCGCATGACACCAACACCAGACGATGAAAAATGATTGCTTCGTTCTTTAAAAATAAATTCTTGTCAGCTTCTTTTAAGAATTTGATTTGTTTAAAACGTCATAAAGCTCTAGTTTTTTTCATGTGATATACAAGATCTTCAACTCGTTATGTTGGGATATAAGATTTTATGAAATACTGATAAATTTGATTCACATCTCGTTTGCGACTCGTTGTGAATCTAATTTATGAAACTCGTTTCATAAAAGCTGATATCCCAACATAACTCGTTGGAGATCCTCTAATTTCAAAAATTTACAAGGATGTGCATGTGAAACTCTGATAGTTAGACACCCCACCCCCCCCCCCCCCCCCCACACACACAAATGAAGACCGCCTATATAACCACATCCCTGTTAGGCGGACACACTTTGAAGCATTGTCGTCCAGCTGAAACAGTAAACTACGTAACAATGAACCGGGGATCGATGTTCTACTCGAGGGCATGACACATAACTTGGCAATCAATTGGACCGTTTTGAAGTTCTTACGTACAGTATCGATTTGGACCACGACATTTAATCTTGACTTTAACAGATGCGAAATTCATTTGGTGTGTTCAGGGCATATATAGACATGTGTTGATATATGTATTTTTCTCATCATGTATTAGTTGTTGTCGAGATTAAGAATAACATATATACGTGACATGTATTGAATCAATTGAATACATTAGAGTGATGTGAAACACTCCGGTATATAGGGTGATCAATTAGAATGGAGAATAATCTTGTTCAAAGTAGTTATTTTTACAAATATTATATCTAAATTGACAACACACACCATCATTCTTATATATTAATTAAATGCAGTGACTGCCGATGGCGAAATCGTTTTCGTTAGTTTATCGCCGATAGAAACGTCCCGATTCGAGTAGAAAATATTTACAATTTAGCGTAGTTCAGACAATGTTTTCTATGGAGTGTTACGGTCGATTTGCTTAAGTACTATTTGGGGTGGGATAATTTTTTTGTTCTGGGGACCTGTGAGTGTACCGTTATCATATCAAATGTTTATGCGCCGCGTGTATTGGCAGCCGTTTGGTCGGAAAATATGTCAAAGAAAAAATAATAGTGGGTTATTTAACTATATTGCATGCATACACCAAGCATTCAATATAGGTATGTTCCATTTTAATAGCAGTCTTTTATAAATCAATATATTATTTCCCAACCAATGGAATTAATTTCCAACCAATAGTCTTTCTTATATTCACATATGAGACAATTTCATACTAATATATATCGTTTTTATCAATGTTGAAAGACGCAAAATTAATGTTCTATTTCAATTCAATAGTACTCATACTCCAACCAATATGTCAAAACAAATTCTAACACAATTATACATTCTAATACAGCTATCGTAAATTTAATATACGTCAATTTCCTTAGCATTTCTATCAATGGGGGTGCATGATTACCGCATTGGTATTTCGGTAGATATTCATTGAGTTTACGCCAACCAGAAAGATATATAACTAAAAATATACGGAAACAACCAATGCTGCACATTTATGGGATAAAAACTTTGATGTTCTGAAAGGTTGGAGTTCCTTCGGAATACCCTATAGGCCACCTCCCTCAACCGATCGACACCAAACTTCATATGGATATTTGGGGTGGCCTTCAGATGGGATCTGTCAATTTTGTCCCATTGTAAAAAAAAATGGCCACCAACAGCCATCTTGTTTATCTGGAAATGTGGGGTGTTTGTCCGTCCATGCATATCCACCGGTGGTTATATGACCTAAATGAAATTTGGCATGGAGGTTCACATGAATAACTGCATGCTTTCAAAATGAGGACAAATGACGTTGTTCACGTTGTCCACTTTAAAGTTACCCTTCTCTGTTTATCTGGTAAGTATTTCTTTTTGTCGTTTCGCGCAGATATCTCAGCAATGGATTATCGGATCTGAATGAAATTTGGTTTGGAGGTTTGAACCAGGCTCGATATCGTGGTCAAAATTTATGGGAACATTGTAGGGCAGAGTGAAAATTCAAATATGAGCCAGTATGACCGGGGGGGGGGGGGGGGTCTGAAAAAAAATTGCACATATAGGGCCCAAAAAGTTTTTTCCGACCCCGAGGGATCCACCACCCCATTTGTGCAAAAAATATATTTTTTTTCCTCCAAAATTTTGGGGACCCACCCCCTTTCTCATGTTTTTATCAAAATTTCAGAGTATGTTTTTAGCCGTTCTTCAATAACTGTGTTAACTGCCTTTCAATCCCATTCCACTATCCTTTTTTTGGTGCAAACTCTTGCTGTGTACCATTAAGACTATTAATTGGTAAACACAGATCAGAAAAACGAAAAATAAACTGTATTTCCAGGTGTTTCCAGTATCTAACAACAATAATAAAGCATTGTGTAGGTACACTATATGTCACAAATCGTCCTAGACCCCATTATAGCCTTAATATATCGAGCGTGTTGTGTCTGACAGAGAACACTGGCCAGTGTAAATAGTGGTAAACAGGTCAGGGGTTCCACAATTATTTGTGCATGACCAAAGAACTCTTTAGTCTTATCCACCGGGGTGTGGTGGGGGAGGGGAATTGTTTTGGTTAGGTATACACATAGATATATGGTTATTATACCCCCCGATATTAGTCGGCGGGTATATAGTTGATGTCTCGAGCCGTCAATGCATACCAGAGTTACCGGCCTTGTTCCAACCGTAAACACATTTTGCATTATTATAACTCAACCAGTTGGTTAACAGATTTTAATACTATTACATATATCTAGTGAATCCATTGTGGCTCACAACATGACTGCTTTTGACTAACCATATCAGTAAAGGCAAATAGAATGTGTGGACCTAAATGTTATCAAATGTTCAAGAACTGTTGAGTTTTAGTGGAGCTTCAGAAAGTTCAGTTGCTATGGATTTTAAATATGTGTATGTACATTTGTGCACTAGAGTCTGCAGTATAGTCTCAGTCAGATTTTATTCTTGATTTTACTTTTAGTTTGAACTTTGAAGACATTGAAGAATGTCATTTCTCAATGCATCTGAATGCATCACATTATTTCAGTTCATCTATTTGTAAGTGATAACAGTATACACTTAGTATTTTAATTTAGTCTTGTTGAGCAGTAAATCTCCAAGATGAAGTTCGGAAATTCAATGAGAATAGCGTCACCTTCTGTTGGGATTGTCTGGGCAGTAAACAGTAACGGTCCTTCATCATAACCAATTCAGTTTTATTTGGATAATTGTTGCAAATTAACATTATTTGCAATCATTCAAGATGAGAAATAACCAGAAGGAATGAATTTGATTACATACCAGAACAAGACAGTATTTCAGACATTAGAAATTTATGAGATACCCTTTTCAATTTCATGTTATGCAACAATCAGGTTAATGATATCTAGTCATCATTGAGTATTCACCATGTAGTATCTAATTTGTGATACAGTTTTTTTGTTTTAATACTTTTATTCAGGTAATATATTAATTTGTTTACTAAATATTTCTTCCGTTGATCATAAGTTTCCCGAACGCTATTACGGTGGTCCACTGTGAAATGGGCCAGGATCCTGTGAAATCCAGAATGTTGCTAAATCTGAGGCTAAAGAGTCACTATAGCTGCCTATATAGCCATATAACAACAAGCATGGTACTAACATGCTTACAAACAACATTACATGGTCATTACTTGTAAATTGTTTGAGAAAAAAAACTTTTTGGAAAAAAATTACAAGCACAATTTTCTCGGCCTCTGGACCACCCACCCACCCCATTTTGACAAAATTTCAGAGTATGTTTTTAGCCGTTCTTCAATAACTGTGTTAACTGCCTTTCAATCCCATTCCACTATCCTTTTTTTGGTGCAAACTCTTGCTGTGTACCATTAAGACTATTAATTGGTAAACACAGATCAGAAAAACGAAAAATAAACTGTATTTCCAGGTGTTTCCAGTATCTAACAACAATAATAAAGCATTGTGTAGGTACACTATATGTCACAAATCGTCCTAGACCCCATTATAGCCTTAATATATCGAGCGTGTTGTGTCTGACAGAGAACACTGGCCAGTGTAAATAGTGGTAAACAGGTCAGGGGTTCCACAATTATTTGTGCATGACCAAAGAACTCTTTAGTCTTATCCACCGGGGTGTGGTGGGGGAGGGGAATTGTTTTGGTTAGGTATACACATAGATATATGGTTATTATACCCCCCCGATATTAGTCGGCGGGTATATAGTTGATGTCTCGAGCCGTCAATGCATACCAGAGTTACCGGCCTTGTTCCAACCGTAAACACATTTTGCATTATTATAACTCAACCAGTTGGTTAACAGATTTTAATACTATTACATATATCTAGTGAATCCATTGTGGCTCACAACATGACTGCTTTTGACTAACCATATCAGTAAAGGCAAATAGAATGTGTGGACCTAAATGTTATCAAATGTTCAATAACTGTTGAGTTTTAGTGGAGCTTCAGAAAGTTCAGTTGCTATGGATTTTAAATATTTGTATGTACATTTGTGCACTAGAGTCTGCAGTATAGTCTCAGTCAGATTTTATTCTTGATTTTACTTTTAGTTTGAACTTTGAAGACATTGAAGAATGTCATTTCTCAATGCATCTGAATGCATCACATTATTTCAGTTCATCTATTTGTAAGTGATAACAGTATACACTTAGTATTTTAGTTTAGTCTTGTTGAGCAGTAAATCTCCAAGATGAAGTTCGGAAATTCAATGAGAATAGCGTCACCTTCTGTTGTGATTGTCTGGGCAGTAAACAGTAACGGTCCTTCATCATAACCAATTCAGTTTTATTTGGATAATTGTTGCAAATTAACATTATTTGCAATCATTCAAGATGAGAAATAACCAGAAGGAATGAATTTGATTACATACCAGAACAAGACAGTATTTCAGACATTAGAAATTTATGAGATACCCTTTTCAATTTCATGTTATGCAACAATCAGGTTAATGATATCTAGTCATCATTGAGTATTCACCATGTAGTATCTAATTTGTGATACAGTTTTTTTGTTTTATTACTTTTATTCAGGTAATATATTAATTTGTTTACTAAATATTTCTTCCGTTGATCATAAGTTTCCCGAACGCTATTACGGTGGTCCACTGTGAAATGGGCCAGGATCCTGTGAAATCCAGAATGTTGCTAAATCTGAGGCTAAAGAGTCACTATAGCTGCCTATATAGCCATATAACAACAAGCATGGTACTAACATGCTTACAAACAACATTACATGGTCATTACTTGTAAATTGTTTGAGAAAAAAAAACATTTTGGAAAAAAATTACAAGCACAATTTTCTCGGCCTCTGGACCACCCACCCACCCCGGTCCTATATACGGAATTTTTTTGCAGACCCCCCCCCCCCCCCCCCCTGGTATGACCGATGTTTTTTTGCGTAAGTTATATATAACTGTTGGCGGCGAAAGATGGGGTTTGTTTCACAGAATAAAGTACCTATATTAATGTGATTGAAGTAGATTGGAATATATAGTTCTAAATGTTTCACGCCATTTATTTTTTATCAATAGTCAATAATAATGGTGAAGACAAAATGGTATGGTATGGTATGATGGCACATATATATTTACTTATAAAATAGATAGTAGTACAGGACTGGAAACAAGAGTGAACAAGGGATACATTTAGGATGGTATTCCTAATAACGAAAATAGTAAAAAGGTTTTAATAAGTGTCAACCATGGATATAAGGGGATGGGTCCCAAATTGTGCAGAGGAAAAAAAATATTTGTTTTGCACGTAGGGGGTGCTGGGTACCTTGAAACCGGATTTGTTTGGGGGGGGGGGTAGTTTCTGGGGTTTTTTTTTTACAGACCCCTCCCCCGTGTAATATTGCCAGAAAACATGCGTGCACAGGTTGCTATCTTTAAAATAATTTCTGTCTGAATTCTAAAAATCAATCCAACCAAAATTATATTGTTCGCGTTTTCTTGAGACTACAGGGGGCAAGTATAAGTGACTCGTGTATTATATAGTAGCTTCGGTGTGTGTATATATATAATCATATATAGCGATGTTTTCTTCATACAAACATATGCGCGTCAAGTTCTGACAATGAAGCCAATATTTTCATTATACCTTACAGTTGTTGGTCATATAATCCACTCGAATTTCGATTCCATTTTTCTTTCAAAAGACTGGCACATGCATGGGATATCCGAAGAGTCTTCACTTCACAAGAACGCTCAGCATCGTTCTGTCTCTAAATTCAAATAGTATTCCAGGGTCTATTTAATTTTGAGTACAATGAGCCGCGATCCACGCAGTAGATATGGATTTTCTCTTGTTTGTAGTAACGGGGCTTTTCTCAAGGAGGATAAGCTGGATAAACCTATATACGTTTAGCCATTGTCTGACAAACTAAATGTATCGGGCCTCCTTCTTGATCAAGATATAAGAGTTCACGTACATTGACAACCGGTGTGCACCGACGCCCAATTTAGTTTAAGCGACCGGAAGTTCTGGTGATTACATAAATATCACGGTCCGGTTCGAGATTCAGAATGATAAAACATAATAAAACATAATTATTCACAACTAAAACTATAGTGATATACAAACAATTGACCTTTAATTCATCTTATTTAAATTAACCAACCTTATCTGGTCTTATTCATGTATGTATGTATTTATTTAACTATTTGTTTCACTTAATTTCGGAGACATGACGACAGGTGTGGTAAATACCCCCCTCCCTAAATATGTAAATATGAAGGGCTAACTTTCGGCAAAATTTGGAAATTTCATGCCTGACATCACCTAAGTTGGAATTTCCCAGACTAAAAATAGGTTGAAATTGTTCTGGTGTATTTGTTTTCCAACCAGTATTTAGCGTTAATGTTTAGAACAAAATCGAAAATTTCCCTTGTTTCGGTCACTTCATATAGGGGGTGTTATTGATCGGAAAGTTTGAGGAAATTCCCGAAAGTTAGAAAACTTGGGATTCTAGTTAGAACAAATTTCAACACATGCACGGGGTACGTTTGCATAATTATGCGTTTCCCAGATTCGGAAATTTCAGTCTGGCTCAATATATAGTTCAAGGGGTGCAGCTGGAACTTCGATTTTAGACACCCCTAACAGAGTTCCTTCCAGTTACGCTTATGTCCGACATGTGTTCATAAAAACCGTAGTTGCTTGATACTATTAATAGACAAACTCAGTTGCACGTATATACGGGTGCATGCGGCATGTCGATACGACATTTGGATACAGAACAATCATACGATGGAAAAGCAGCACTGGGGAAAAAAGGCTGGTCAATAACTGACCTATATAGGTTAGTAAAAAGTTTGTCCACATGATCAATAATATGCACGGGTTTGTCATAATCACGATATAAGGCCGGAATTTATGTATACTGACTAGGTGTGTTAGTCGTAACGACTAAGACTATAGTTTAGTCAAAATGACTATGATAATGCCATAATGACTAACACGTCTTGGTCTTTCAATGAAAGATGATGATGAATCAAACTACTTGTGACAAACCAAAACTAGTCATGTTGGCCACATTGAACAATTATTTCTCAGTATATGATATTTTCCTGGTATATTCACATGCAGTTTATAATAAGCTGACTGTCGTATATATCAGAATCTAGCATGTCGAGGTCACTGTATATCTAAATGTATAAGGTAAAATCCAAATAGGCTTACATTGTATGTATAAAATATAATATGTACGCATAGCAGATGCTAGATCATGCCATGAATTTCTATACTCTGGCTAACGTTTGCCCGCAGAGATCATATTCAACCAACACAAAACCTAGGAACTTTTTTAAGTTTTGACAGGAACCTTATAAAGTCTAAAAACAAAGCGGGGAATATAATTCTTAGTTATGATCTGTTCCATAATAATGTACTTCACTGTATCTAGGTGAAGGTCCCAACTCGAAATTTCACTATTTTAAGTGACGCTGTGAGCAATTTTGCTTTGTGTCGCAAATTGTTAATCAACGTTTATTGCGATATCGGCTTACACAAATCACAGAAAAGCATGCAATTTAAAATGATTATAACGAAAACAAAAAAATAATACCTACCTTCCAGGATTCATCCCCCGTGGTATTAATATATACTTCAACGAGAATATACGTATATATATACTAAAGTGTGTAAATTAATCCAATAGTTTGAACAGTGGTTCGCTGTATAGCTATCCAGATTTCATTCATGCAGTTATAACTAAATTGTTAATTCCTATATATGCAAATGTATATAGATGGAGGATCAATCCCTGTGTTGTGGAAACAATTGATCATCAAACTGCTTTGTCTCTAACATCGTGTTTACTTCTCATATAGGATTCATGTTCCATTCACATATGCACGTTTCAACATTGATTTACTGATGGGATGTATAGAACTTGAACGGTGTTCCGGGTGAGTTACCTATCCAGGGATGTGGCTAGAGGGGGGGGGGGGGGGTGTGGGGGGGGGGTGTCTCACCCCCCAGCAGAGAGCTATATTTTCAATAGTTGGAAATTTCATACCTGCCACAACGAAATTTCACACCAACAATAGGTTGAAAATGTTCTTGTAGTTTGATTATAAAACAATTTATTGGGGGAATTTATTGTTTTTCGACAGAAATGGTCATCAGTTGGAAATTTTCCAACCTTAGGGGGGTGACAGGTTGGAAATTTCCAACACTTGGAAAGCTTGTGTCCTGGTCTCTCCCCCGTGGCCAGTCAAAAACTTCTAGTTAATTTAAGAAAACATTATTGTCATACAATTGGTCAACATTGTCATTGGAATTGTCATCAGTTGGAAAATTTCCAACCTAAGTGGGGGTGTAGGGTTTGAAATTTCGAACAGTAGGAAGGTTTGAGGCTAGTCTAGATGTTAGGATTTTGCGATTTTCTTGTTCAGATTTCAAAATTTTCGCACACCGGGCCGAACCATGGTCGGTCCGGTGTGTCATTGCCCCATTCACATGGCCAATACAAAACTGCTAATTAGTTTAGCAAAACAATATTTTACTACATTTGGTCAAACTTGTAGACATAAATGGTCATCAGTTGAAGAATTTTCCAACCTGAAGGGGAGTATGAGGTTTGAAATTTCCAACACTAGGAAAGCTTCAGTTGAGGCCAGTCTTGATGCTAGGATTTGCGATTTTCTTGTATAGTTTTCAAAATTTTCTCACACCGGGCCGAACAACCATGGTCGGCCCGGTGTTTCCTGGTCTGTTGTCGGTAGCTGTGTGCATTTGTCTGGAATTAGATCACTAGTTGTTTTTTTGGGGGCAATTTTCAGGTTAAAATATCTTAATGTTCTCATACTGGGAAAATAGAAGCATGGCTTATGAATATATAGGAAATTAGGCCTGAGCATGAAGTACAAGGGGGGGGGGGGTGCAAAAAGTTGTGTTGGTACGATTCCGACTCAAGGGGGGGGGGGGGTGCAAATGGAATTATGCAAAAATTTGTGTCGGTGTGATTTCGACTCAAGGGGGGGGGGTGCAAATGGAATTATGCAAAAAGTTGTGTTGGTGTGATGCGACTCAAGGGGGGGGGGGTGCAGTTGGAAATTCCCAAGGTGGACACCCCCCAGCGGAGACCCTCTAGCCACATCCCTGTACCTATCTGTTATGTGACACATGGTTAAAGGTACTAAATCCGATAAAACTCCTCTCAATTACTATTTCAATGGCTTCAGGGGGTCAAAAATATTTGATTCGAGTCGAGGAAGTCACCCATCAAAGCTCACATTTGTTAGATATCGATTTTAGAAATCTATTATTTTTCATTATCGGGAATACTTTCTGGCCCAGAACTCAGTCAAAATTGCGTTATTATTACCACTTGATTTTAGAGTTATCCATCCTTGTCTGTTTGAATAGATGTTGGTGTACACATCCCGAGCAGATTACGGCAGTTGAAGGCATGCAATTATTAGTACTCATCTCGAGTAAATAACAAATATCAAAAATCAATATCTAATAACTCTGAGTTTTGTTTGATGGGTTCCTCGACTCGAATCAAATATTTTTTACCCCCAAAGCCAAAGAAATAGTAATATAGGACCCTCTGATCGGATTGTTGTTGTTGGAATCTGTTGAGATGGGGACCCTCTGTTCGGATTGAGTACCTTTAAGCTCTACTTTAGTGGAAATTCGAATTTACTTGATTGTCACAGCTATACATGAAGCGTAAAGATTAATTGTGGTTATAATATTGATGGTGAATGTAGGTTTCAGTCGCTGTACTGAAGTTCGCCAAATGTAACTGGCGTGGGAAGTGTGAAAGCAAAGCCTATACTGCTATAGTAAAGATCTCAGCTGCACTGAAATGTCCATTTGTCAGTAGGACAAATCCTGCGAAAACACAGAATATCCCATTGTATGTGGGATAGACTCCGATGACAACGGTGGAGTTAATGAATATGAACAACTAACATCTATACCTGTGTATTTGTGACACTACATCCCGTTATGATCAACGACGTGGCTTCAAAAACTAGTCAGTGGACAAGACGAACAGTATCAAATAAAACAATAATTTAATATGTAATCACATCGTGAAACTTCAGTCTTGTTGGGAATATTTTCGTTTGACTGAACAAACTGCATATTATCAAAATTACAAAACCATTCGACACTTACTTTTGCCAATTACTGTATATTGAGGCATAACTATATCATATATTGCAACTATTAAATCACGGATAGTTATAGTGAGTCAAACACGAATGTTAATCTTCATATATATATAGTTGCACAGGATCGCCAATAAGTGATATTACAATCAACGTTTGAGCATAACACGAAATTCTCCATAGGGTTCAGTGTTAAATTTTGGTCGCAACTGTAGCCAGCAAGAATCATCTGATCACATCCAATCTTTTTAAAACTATGTCTGTGTTTCATACTTAGTATTTTTTAGGAATATCAGTACGCGCATATCATCATACTCAAAATGGCGCCATTTATCCAAAATACTAGAATCTCCATAGGGCTCAGTGTTAAATTTTGATCGCAACTGTAGCCAGCAAGAATGTACTGATCACATCAAATTTTTCAAAAATAGACGTAAGGGTCACAGGTAGTAGTTTTGAGAACTTTCAAATCGCATCGATCACCATACGCCAGATGGCACCATCTATCGTTTCTGCAAATTTTATGCGAAACGCTCTTTAAATTATGTTGACCCCCGATTTAGGCCGACCCGCCAAAATTAAAGAATGGAAACAAGTCAATCCTGAAAACACACCTACTAGGCATACAGAATCCGTTTTCAGATCGCTTTTAACAAACCAAAAATTATATTTCAAATGAGAGTTCCATACAGTGTTGCAATATTCAATGATTGGTCTCATCATGCGTTCCAACAAAATTGCACATCGATCATATAATGAAAACATTCCTGAATCCAGAATTGCACGAAATCTTGAACTTTTTGATACAAATTGAGCTGACATTTTGCTCTTAGTGAGAAAACTGGCACGTACCCCAACATACTATTCTTAAAAAGAAAACTGTCAGAAAAACACCTGATGTCTGCCGCAAAGCTGCAGAAGTATCTTGACCGCACAGAAAAAATCCGCCCCAGAGGGAGGCAAACACATACTCCAGTCATAATCGGAGATAGTAAAGCAAGATACTTGAAACAAGAGAAAAATCCTGATCACAAGGTCGACTCTGCCATCACCTGGTACCCAAAGGGAGGAAGAAACACCAACGATAGCCATAGCTGGCTCAAAGACAACATCAGGGATATTGTCAAAACATCAAAGTCTCACCCAATCCATTACTATCTGTGGACAGGTACCTGCGATCTGACACAAATCGACAAACAAAACTTCTCATCCCTGAACAGAGACATAACAACACAGCGCATGGTAGACCGCTACAAGCGAGTAATCTCCACTGTGAAGGGATATCGCAAAACCGAGGATAAAATCACCATCCTCGAAACGCCTATCTACTCAATAACAGAGTGGAACAAAGCTGTGAGAAGTAAAGCCATCAAAAGGCATCAAACCCAACCAAGGAGATACCATCACGTGCCGACCATTCCAAACATCGGAAATCAAGACGACCAACTGACAAGCACCATCAGGGACTTGAACAAAGCAGTAACGGACCTGAACAACAGCATTGGTACACGTTCACCTTAATTTTCTTGTGACTTGTCAAGATCCTCAAAACATAATGCAAGCCAAGGAGGTCCAAACCACAGAATAACTTACCACAAGTACTGTTTCAGCACAACGCTAGACGGAATCCACCCTGCAAAAACACTCAGCAAAGTCTGGCTGCGGAAGATAACAAACCGCATCGCTTTGGACTGTTGGCGGCAATAGAATGGTTTCCCTACCTGGGAGGTGTGGGCTAGACCGCGCTATACCAGGAGATCAGGCTGTGTGGGCTATACCACGCTATACTGATCTGGAACCATTATATATCCAAATACACCAAAGGAGAAGAAACAGAAACAGAATAGGCATGAGCCTGCTACCACTCCTAATGGTCATAGCCTCCATAGCTTTCTTCAATAAAGTCAGCCTATCAACACCAATAAGCAACACCCAAATCGCTGACTACCACTGCATCCAAACACACCGGTTAAAATACCAGAAGAAATCAGACATGGTAAATTGCAACACCAAAAACATGGGCAGGAGAAGATCAGGACTCATCATCTTACTACTGCTATTAATTGCCGGAGTGGAACAAAACCCAGGCCCGAAGAGGCAAGAACCATCTATATACCCATGTGGCTCGTGCGAGCTAGAAGTCGGATGGGATGCAAAAGCAGTATGTTGTGATAACTGTGATCTATGGTACCATGGGTCATGTCTCGAGCTCTGCTCTGAAGAATTCAAAAACCTCCAAGACACCAGTATCAAATGGTTCTGCTGTAGATGTGACAGCCTCAACGTAGATAGTTTCACCTTTCATAACTATGAATTTAACTCAACTGTACTCTACTATCCCACAAGCTGCCTGGAGTCAACCATGGAAACCACAACATCTGCAGCATTCGACCCATTACATACAAGCAGCCCTGTTACAAAAAACAATGACAGAGAGATCGGCACAAATACACCAGGCTCACAAAAAATGGACACAACAAACGAATCAGTCCCAAGCCTCTATAAACTGCGGGAGAAGGAGAACCTCTGCTTTTTGACGGTAAACTGCAGGAGCTAGCGTACAGAAAAACCGAGCAGAATTAGCAGCAGTCATTGAATACACAAAGCCAGACATAATCATTGACACTGAATCATGGCTTAAAGGTATACAACCTGGTAAACCAAGAGCAAATGATGCTATAAACTCGGCAGAAGTTTTCCCACCAAGCTATAATGCACTGAGGAATGATCGTGGCTCGAGATGGGGCGGTGTCTTCATTGCTACGCATGAAAATATTGTAGCTATCGAACAACTTGATCTGATCACAAACTGCGAACTGGAATGGGCATCAATAACAACATCAAATAAAAAAAACCTATACATCGGATCTTTTTATATGGCCCACAGAAACCTAGAAGACATCAAACAGCTAGAGGAATCTCTCAATACCATACAAGATAGAAGGTATAAAGACATCATATTAAGCGGCGACTTCAACTGCCCAAATATCGACTGGGATAAACTTTGTGTAACAACAGGGGCACAGGATACTGAGATCCAACAAGCATTACTTGACCTGTGTATCCGCAAAGGTCTGACTCAAACCCACAGACAGCCCACAAGGGAAAACAACCTGCTCGATATAGTTCTAACAAACAACACCTCATTAATAAAGAACTCAAACAACATACCTGGAATATCGGACCACGACATCATAGTCACTGACTGCCAGATAACACCGTATGCAAAACCACAAAAACAACAAAAGAAACGCTTCGCCTACAACCGGGCTGACTGGACTAACCTATCACTAGATCTTAGGTTCCTCTCTGAAGAAATTAGAACAATACCTGGAAATCCCAAAATCAACACCATTTGGGAGACCTTCAGAGATGGTATAAAGGGCCTGATAGATAAACATATACCATCGGCACCAAAGAGAAGAGACAACCACGTGCCATGGCTAAACAAGCGCCTTATCCGGATACTGAAGAAAAAAGGGAGACTCTTCAAAAAAGCAAAGAGGACCAACCAATGGGGAGAGTATAAGGCACACCAGAAAACATGTAGGCGAGAAATGAGAAGAGCAGAGTGGACCCATGTAAACAGAGTCATTGAAGAGGGGCTGGCAAATAAGAACACAAAGCCATTCTGGAATTATCTGAAATCCAGGAAGCGGGACAACATCGGGATAGCGCCAATGAAACACCAAGGAAACCTCACAAATGACCCTGTCACGAAAGCAGAACTCTTAAACACCCAGTTCCGCTCTGTATTCACCAAGAAGACAAATACCACCAAAGCACCACTCCCATCTGACAAACCAACCATAGCAGACCTGAACATATCAGTTGAAGATGTGGAAAAGCTACTTAGGGACTTAAAACCCGGCAAAGCTAGCGGACCAGATGCCCTTCCAAATCAAGTCCTGAAAAAATGTGCCAATTCCATCGCTCCAGGCCTGACCTATATTTTCCACAAATCGATCACCACAGGAGAACTACCACAAGACTGGAGGGACGCAAACGTTGCTCCGGTATGTAAGAAGGGGGACGTCCACAAACCGGAAAACTACCGACCAGTTTCCTTAACAACAGTATGCTGAAAAATACTGGAGCATATTATATGCCGTCACCTGCTGAACCATCTTGACAAACATGAAGTCCTGACCAAATTAAATCATGGATTCAGGAAAGGCTACTCATGCGTAACACAGCTACTAACAACATCAGATGACCTGCTCCAATCCTTCAACAAAGACATCCAAACAGATATAGCAATACTTGACTTCTCAAAAGCCTTTGACACTGTACCGCACAACAAACTACTACAGAAAGTTCAAAACTATGGAATTAAAGGAAATATATACACCTGGCTCTCATCATTCCTAACCAAAAGACGAATGCGAGTAGTTGTTGAAGGAAGCTACTCATCATATGTCCCAGTTGATTCAGGAGTCCCCCAAGGCAAAGTATTAGGTCCACTCCTGTTCCTGATACATATAAACGACCCACCAACATGTGTAGATTCCCAGGCGAGACTGTTCGCAGATGACTGCCTGCTATACAGAAACATCACCTCACAGAAAGACCACCACATACTCCAAAAAGATCGAAAGAAGCTTGAAGACTGGGCTGAAAACTGGGGTATGCGTTTCAACTCCAAAAAATGTAACATCATGAGCACCAAAAACAAATCATCATACGTGTACCAACTGGGAGAACACATACTAGAGACAACAGCTGAGACCCCATACCTGGGACTGACCTTTACCAACGACCTGACATGGTCCGCCCATATTAGGAAGACAACATAGAAAGCAAACTGTGCTTTAGGCCTCCTAAGACGTAACACCAGACATGCTCCAGAGAAATGTAAAAAGACAGCTTACATCGCTACAGTAAGATCGGCGCTCGAATATGGAGCAGTGGTATGGGACCCCCACTTAAAGAAAGACATTGACCACCTTGAAAAAGTACAGCGAAGGAGCGCGAGATTCATAAAGAATAATTATAGTCGCCAAGGAACATCAGTCACCACCATGCTTGAGGAACTAGATCTAAAACCTCTAGACGAGCGACGTAGAGAACAGCGTCTCATCCAGTTCCATAAGATAGTTGAGGGGATGGTGCCAGCATTAAGTGAAAACAACTACCTAACGCCTAAGAAATCAGGCAGGAAGATCACAGCCAAAAAATTTGTTGACTGTGTGACAACAAACATCGTCGAAAAAGAAGAATGTAAACATGTAAGAGCCTTCGAGCCACGGCGTGCCAGCTGTAATCAATTAAAACATTCTTTCTTTAACAAGACGATCCTGGATTGGAACCAACTGGAAGACCGGATCGTGTGCAACAGTGATCCAGAGTTATTCTTACGGGCACTCCGCAACGATGGAATCACTGAACCTGAGGACACAGCACCATCAGAGTCCTCGACGGAACCAACATCATCCTCCACCCAGTGCGCCTAAAACCAGAATTGGTTACTGCACTGAACCCACGGGTCCCTACTATACGCAGCAAGTCCCTGGATATGCAGCAAGTCCCCGGTAAAATGCAGCAAGTCCCTGGTAAATGCAGCAAGTCCCTCACACCTAGGGTGGATTAGTGGAGTTGTTGATGAGTTTAATCAGTGTTTTATTATCCATTTGATTTATGATCTGTGGCAGTTGATTAGAATTGATTGGAAATCTTTATCCCTTTATAATTATTTAAGATGTGTATTTGTAGATTTTTATATATAAAATAAAATAGTTTTTCTAAGTTTTATTAAGTTGCTATTTCTTTTATTCTACTTACTATTTAATATAATTTAATTAATATGATTTATATATTTTTTTGTGATTAATTATCACTGAACAGGTGTTTGTTTTTGTAGGACAAAGGGAACAGCACCCCCTCCCCCCCAATTAAGTGCGAAAATAGCCGGTTCGGTTATATTGGCCTTTCCGGTTTTTAGTTGTTCCACTTCCACCTCATATTTTGTAGAGTTAATTCAGGGGACTGAATTCTATTTTTTAGTCTCCACCCACGAAAAACGAAACAAGAGAATGAATGACGTTTCTGAACTTGAAGAGCGGTTACGTGAAGCAGCATGTATTGGAGATCTAGATAACATAAGAAGACTCATTGAATGTCAAAGTGTTAATTTGAATTCCCAGAACAAAATTAATGGGTGGTACGTTCAAAGTTAAGGGCTTTGTCACAAGTTTGTGGACCCAATTTTTCCAAAATTTTATCATCTGTAGTGTAGGCCTATCTGTATTTTTCCGGCGCAGGAGCCTCTCGGCTGTTGTCGCGTCGTTGCTACTACTCTGGTGTTTCTCCTGTTGTATTCCCCGAGCATGCGTAATCTTCTATACTGTTCCAGTCTCTGATCGTTCTCACGAAGAATGATTGTTACGCCACCTAGTGTGGTGTTACTAGCATTTGGTTTTTTTTATATCGCATGGAGTACAGGGCGAATGTATTCTTGGAGATTGTTTGTACCTTACTCAATCGTACCGATATAATCACGTAGATGCCGAAATTGTAAAGTTAACGCCAGCGGTGTATAATACGTTTATGAAAATATGATAAATCCTATCGATAGAGTCAGGACAGGCTCAAATTGTAAACTTAAAGTCACCGTGTAATAATATGTTGTTGAAAATATAAATAATCTGATAGCCTGAAAATATTGTATAACCTATTGGGAGCCCATAATAAATGGGAATAACCTATTGGGAGCCCCTGCTGTATTTTATGGAGATTGTTTGTACCTTACTGAATCGTACCGATATAATCACGTAGATGCCGAAGTTGTAAAGTTAACGCCACTGGTGTATAATATGTTTATGATAAATCGTATCGATAGAGTGAGGACAGGCTCAAATTGTAAACTTAAAGTCGAAAATATAAATAATCTGATAGCCTGAAAACATTGTATAACCTGTTGGGAGCCCCTGGTGTAGTGAACTGAATTATGGGTAATTTTAATTGGAGTGCGCATGTCTGTTTTTTTTTGTAGTAACGGCCATCTTTTATTTTCTGCATGCGCAGTCTATATGCGTTCTTTTGGGGAAATTCGCTATTTTGGTTAAGTGAAACAATGGTATGAGTTCAATGTTTGTTTGTATATAAGAAAGTATATTGAATTTTGGAGGCCGACAATTGTATCTATTTGAAGATTACAAGTTGCTTGTGTGTATTTAGCTGTGCATGGTTCGTTAATTAGGCCAGCCTATTGTCATATTAGAACGTCTCCAATAACATACAACCTCTCTGCAGTTAACATTGTGAATTTGGCAACAGTCCAAGCAGGCCCTCTAATGGAGCACTGTGAATTTGGCAACAGTCCAAGACACGTGGGGTATATATAGAATACACACGTAGTGTTTCTGAATACCAAATTTACACCACGAGTGGGATTGATGGTTTACCACACGAGCTTTAGCGAGTGTGGTAAATCATCAATCCCACGAGTGGTGTAAATTTGGTATTCAGAAACACTACGTGTGTATTTTGTTTATACCATGACCGGTACAGGAGCAACAACTGCTATGAAATCGAAATAAACCCACTTAAATTAAGATGATTCTGTCGCACCATTCACAATCATCCCCGTTGTGTTCCCCACACTTGGCCGTACATCGACGTACACTATCACAGCTGATCAGGCGTATTGATACATTGAATTAGGTCAACATTCAATTGTACGAATATGGTATCATTGTAGCCAATTCACAATAAACTGTAATCATGATGAAACCGCCATAAATAAACAACATGAATATATATATGGGAATACGAATTTAATGAATATAAATATAACACATTGCGGGAACTTTTTTTTCTCCGCCGTACAGTGAACAGGAAACCACGAAAGTCATTTTGAAATCCACCGTTTGTTGTTCGAGTTTTTTACGTCTATTTCTTGAAATATATGTTCAATTTGTTGATCTGGATGTGATTTCCACGGAAATAACTGTTCGTTTTTATCGCATTAGTGAGTATAATATTCAATTGAATCGAAAGTATCAAATTGTTTTCATCGCGAGGCGCTACATTTTAAAAATAGAGTGATTTTGATCGAGGTCATGGAAGGTTAATGAAAGGTCAACTCGGATGTAGTTCTACTATGGGTATAAACTTTAACCATTGAAATGCCATTAAAACGTGTTACCCACAGTAGAAACGTGTTACCCACGGTCGGACTCCTGTTCACACACAGTAGGGTGTACAGCACAAATATATTATATAGCATGTTTGTACACAGTACAATAGGGAGTCATGGTATAAAATAACTGAACACCTGTGGCCAACTTGATCTCCAGAATGTTTTTAAGTGGAAGGGACAGTGTAGTGGGGTGGGGGTGGAAGTTAGATTTTGAGTGTGTATGATTCACAACTTTTGTAAAAAAAAGTTAATGCACATGTAGTTGGAAATTTCATACATTATTACACTACAACATAAAGGTTAAAATACATGGTTACCATTGCCTGGTATCCCAACTAGTAATTATTGTCCCCATTATGATGGGGACGGGGATCGAATGATGGAGGTATTTTGAGGGGGTGGGAGTCACAACTGTTATAAAGAATTTTAACAGTTGGAAATTTCATACATGATTACACTAACTTTTTGTCCCCATTTATTTTACTGCTGTCTTGTTTGTTACTGTATTCCTGATATGGAAATAATAAAGAGCATTTATTACGCCACCTGTGGTGTATCTAGCTGCTGAGATTTTGATATTGCGTGGTGGACAGGGCGAATGCATTGTGGGGCTTTTATTTATAGAGTTGGAAATTCCGTTTATTTAAAAGTCGGAACTACGCGACCAGTAGGCCAAGTCCAGTAAAACGGTTCGTTATAGGTGCTGGTTGTTATTGTTATTTTAACGGAATTCTGAGTTGGTCATTCGCGAAACCAATATATTTTATATTCTATAATTAAAACCGTGGGTATATAATATATGATCCTCTTTATGGATATTGTAGGAAGGTAAATTTAGCTAAAGCGGTGGGATATCTTGCAAGACAACACATTTCGGTTTGCGCTATAACTGCTCAATGTTTTAAGGTGTTACACAACGTCTGATAAAAAGAGTTCTATCGGGAATATTCACACTATTTTTTCAGAGAACATGCATAGAGTAAACATAGTCCTATCGGACTATCGTAAAGTAGTTCCGTTTAATTCGGGATTAATTAACCCTCAGACTGCCGAAACTGCCGACAATAAATTCGCTTGTTCGTGTCCGCCGAAAATCAAACTTGCCTGTTTAGAGGTCCCATTTTCGTGGCTAATGGTGATAGAATCACAATTTTTCAGTCAAATTCATGGATAAATTACATTACACTTAATCGGCTTATGTCCGCGGCCATAAACCTGCGTTTTGATAACAATTTATTTGAGACAAACTGTTGCGCGGGTATCAGTCGGCGCTTATCGGTTGAAGTTATTATGATCGTGCAGCCTGCGCGTGCAACAAGTGTTCAAATACAACAGAAGAAAAAAATACTATGTCAAATAAATAACGTCATCAATGGACAGACAAGTTTCATTTCCGCGGGACACGAAAAAGCGAATTTAATGTCGTCAGTTTCGGCAGTCTGAGGGGTTTAATTAATCTCCTTTACGATATCCCGATAGGACTATATTTACACTATGTTCTCTGAAAAAAAATGGTGTGAATATTCCCGATAGAACTATTTTTATCAGACGTTTTGTAACACATTAAAACATTGAGCAGTTAGCGCAATTTTCTGGAATTTCGGACTATTTCGTCTATAAAAATACGATGAGCAACTGAAAATGTTTTTCAACATTCTGGAAGTGGTAGATGTCCAGGTATATATGTTTAAAATTTCACGCATAAACTATGACAGATAACAAAGTTATAATTAGTTTTATAGGCCCACCATAAATCCCCTATAATAAACGCATGCCCCCGTAAGCACATGGCTTTGCTGTGGATGCTTTCGTTCCCAGCATGCATCATTCTCGCTATCTGTAAAATGTCTATGAACAATGGCTGTGCCACGCACTCTTAGCTTTGATCCGCATTTAGAAGCATTCTGGTGTTGCGAATGAGAAACCTGCAGTAATTTATAAGCCGTAGTTCATTGTAATAATTTGAAGAATTACTTATCTTAACGGAATTCTGAGGCGGTCCATTCATGTAACCAATATATTTTATATTATGATTTATATTTATGGCTAATAATACGATCTTGGTGGCGTTACCATTTCTGACTATGGTTTTCTTGTTTATATTGTTCCGTGTCTATCTATCTATCTATCTATCTATAGGTTTCTCCTAACCTTCATTATGCTGAAGTTTTAAAGGAGGCGCATGAGGTGTAACTATACAATTTTTGTGCAATATTTTTGGTGAATTTTGGATTATATTTAAAAACATGATAAAACTCAGATTTGGTACAGGTTGGTTATGGGAGTTTAAAGTGGTCGCTATAGAGAGTAGATTTGAATTTGTCCAGGTCTGTGAGGGTAGCAATAGAAGGGTCGAGAGAATTCCATGCAAGGATAGTGCGAGGGTAGAATGAGGTGCGGATGTATTTGGGTCCAGTATAAAAGAACACGAATTTATGACCTCTCGATGTTGTGAGGGGAGCGGTGTCTCGTATGTTGACAATGTTGTTTTTTATTTTATAGAACATGACAAGTGATTGGTACAAACGCCGCTGTTCTAGAGTAGGCCATTGCAGCTGTCTTAGTATATCGGAGGCACTGCTTGGGTAGTTGTAGATGTTCATTGTGTACCGGGCTGCTCTGTGTTGGACCATTTCTATTTGGTCTCTTAGGTATGCTTGCCATGGATGCCATATGGTTGAGCAATATTCCAGTTTAGGGCGGACATATGTTTTATAGGCTAGTTCTTTTGATTTGTGGTTATTTGTCCTGATGTTTCTTCTGATGAACCTCAATGAGGCATTGGCTTTGTTTGTGATGTTGTTTATGTGAGAATTCCATGACATATCTTTAGAGATGGTTATTCCTAGATATTTTGCCTTTTCTGTGCTATTTAGTTTCTGATGGTGGAGATAGTAGTCATGGATTATAGGTTCCCTTTTCCTATGTATGTGGATTATTTCACATTTGTCAGTATTGAATGCCATTTGGCTCTTATTGGTTCGAACGATCGTGAGTTGATACACTCGTCTCTTGGCTCGAAATTATGTTATCACTTTTGTGGTCTGGAAACTTTTTTGCTCGGATTTTCTTATCCTTTAGTAAATCATGTGTGTGTATGGCTGGGATTATCCCCTCAACCACCTTGCCGAAGAGTTCTATTCTCTTCATCTTTCTGCGGATCTCTAGTGAGTCTAACCTTAGGCCATCAATCATGCTGGTTACTGCGCCTTTTTCCCGGTCTCTGTAGTTGTTGGTGATGAATCTTGCCGCTCTTCTCTGCACTTTCTCTAACTTCTCTATTTCACCTACTGCGGCGGGGTCCCATATTTCTGCTCCATATTCGAGTGATGTTCTTACCATAGCTCTATATGCGGTCTCTCTGGATTTACTGTCCGCTCTTCGTAAGTTTCTGCGTAGGAAGCCTAAGGTGCTATTGGCCCTTCCAGTGATCTTGGATATGTGCGTTGACCATTTTAGGTCATCTGTGATGGTCAGTCCAAGGTAGACGCTTTGTTTGACTGATTGCAGAATTTGATGGTCAAGCTGGTAGATGAACGATGTTTTGTTCTTGTCCTTGTTCTTCATGGACATTATGGAGCATTTTCCAGCATTGAATCTCATCCCCCAGGTTTTCGCCCATTCTTCTAGTGATGTCAGATCCTGTTGTAGTTGGATGTGGTCTTGGTAGTCATTTATCTGGCGGTATAGTATGCAGTCATCAGCAAAGAGTCTTACTTCTGATTTGACTGCTTGTGGAAGGTCGTTGATGTGGCAGAGGAATAGTAGGGGTCCTAGTACCGTACCTTGGGGTACTCCCGATTCCACTGGAACACTTTTGGATGATTCTCCTTCCAACACTACTCTCATATGCCTTTTTGTTAGGAAGCTTGTCAGCCAGGTGTGTATTGGTCCTGTGATTCCTTATGACTTCAGTTTGTATAGCAGACTCTGGTGTGGTACCGTGTCAAATGCTTTGGAAAAGTCGAGGATTGCCATGTCAGTTTGCTTCTCCTAGTCAAAGGTCGATAGTAGATCTTGTGTGGTGTTTACAAGCTGGGTTACACATGAGTGGCCAGATCTAAATCCGTGGTTTCTATCAGTCAGTAGGTTGCAGTTCCAGGTGGTCGCGGATATGTCTACACAGGACGTGCTCTAGTAGCTTACAGCATGTTGAAGTGAGTGATACTGGTCTGTAGTTGGATGGTTGGTGAACGTCTCCTTTCTTATAAACTGGTGTTATGTTTCCGTTCAGCCAGTCTTCTGGAAGGGTGCCGGTCTCTATAGATTTGTTGAATATGGTGGTGATGGGTTTCGCCAGTACGTTGGCCAGTAATTTGAGTACTTTGTTAGGGATGTTGTCTGGACCTGGTGCCTTTGATGGTTTTATATCTTCCAGGAGTTTCTTTATTCCTTCTTCTGTGATTTCCAGTGGTTTGATGTTTACACTGTTTTGTGGTATGGATGGTAACTCTTCGTTAGTGTCTACGGTGAATACCGACTGGAATTGCTTATTTAGTAGTTCCGCCTTCTCTTTTGCATCGTTTGTGAGTGATGTTCCTGTTTTTATCGGTGGCGTACCTGTTCTTTCTTGTTTTCGGGCCTTCATGTAGCTCCAGAAGGGTTTTGATGTTTTCTTTTCCTTCCCCTTCTTTATTATGGTGTTTATGTGTTCTTGTTCTGCTTTCCTCATTTCTCTCCTACATTTTTTCTGGTGGTCTTTATACTCTTTCCAACATCCTGCTTCTTTAGCTTTCCTGTGTAATCTTGCTTTTTTCCTTAGAAGCAATTTGAGTCTTCTATTTATCCATGGCAGTTGTTTGCGTCGACATCTTGGTGCTTTTGGTACTCTTTTTTCCACAACTTCTTTGATGGAATCGCGAAAGAAGTTCCACATGGTGTTGATGTTGGTATCAGTGGGAAAATCTTCTATTTGCACCGCTATCTTCTCCACATCTGCAGCTATGTCAGTCCAATTTGCCTTGTCGAATAGATATCTAGTTCTCTGTACTGGTTTATTGTAGGATGGAGTTGGAGAACAGTCAGCAATGATCATATTATGGTCTGATATGCCAGGTATTGTAGTGGTGGATTTTATTAATGCTGGATTGTTTGTTATGATTAGGTCCAGTAGGTTTCCTTCCCTGGTTGGGTCCTCCTGTACCTGTTTTAGTCCTAATTTCGCACATATGTTGATGAGGTCATTCTGTATCTCTCGGTCTTGTGCCCCCGGCCTTACAGTCATTGTATCCCAGTCGATGTCAGGACAATTAAAGTCTCCTCCAAGTATGAAGCTGGAGTCAGTCTTTTTCATCAGTGCTTTGATGGATTTTTCTAGATTTTCTACATCTGATTTGGATCGATGTGCCATGTAGAAACTTCCCACGTGTATATCCTTGCCTCCTTGTATTGACAGTTTTATCCATTCAATTTCGCAGTTGGTGATATATTCTGTCTTCTCTATTGCAACTGCTTCCTGTTGAATGGCAATGAAGACTCCTCCACCCGTAGTATCTCGGTCGTTCCTATAGGCAGTATAATCTTCAGGAAAGACTTCAGCTGACTTGATGGCATTTTGGGCTGGTTCTTTTCCTGGTTTCTTTCCATTTAGCCATGACTTTGTACCGATGATAACATCAGGCTTTATGTAGGAGGTTGCGATTTCCAGTTCCGCTTTGTTGCTGACTAGGCTTCTACAATTAACAATTAGCAATCTGAGATTGTCTTTCCTTGGTGCGTTAAAGGTATTTTGGGATGCTAATCTGTTCGATCTTGATGCTGAGCCTAGAGTTGTGTCTGCTTTGGGACTGCTAGTATGGGTCGGGTCGAAAATTGAGTTCATACTTCGGATGGAGCTGTCTAGATGGCTTAGTGTTTGGTAGTAGTTGGAGGTACTGACGTCATAGCTATGGAATGTGAAGCTCTCGATGTTGATGCTGTCACATTTCATGCATTTCCATTCTTTGTTGGGTCTTTCTTCTAGTGATTGGACTTCTGATGTGTCTAGGTCTATGCACGAGTAGTGATGCCAAACATCACAGCTATCGCAGCATACTCCTACGTTGACTGTCCATGTCACTTCTCCTTCACATACTCCGCAGGGGTATACTGATTTTTCCTTTTGCTTGGTGGGAGCTTTCTTTTTCGCTTTTTTGGGCCCCGGGTTTTGTTCGATGCCAGCGATGATGAGGAGGAGGCGCATGTGTTTTGCCGTTGTTATGTTCCCATATCTCCTTTTGTGGCTATCTGTTAGGGGTATAGTATGGTTCAGCCCATACCGACCCGCATTTGTTTTATCTTTGTTGTGTAGAGCCTGGTGTTTTTGGTTTTGGTGTGCATAGAGTGTAGCATGGATCAGCCCATGCCTACCCTTCCTCTGCAGTGCCCGTTGGTAATGGGGTGAATAGAGTGTAGCATAGATCAGCCCATGCCTACCCTTTCTCTGCAGTGCCAGTTGGAGTGTGCAGGGTGTAGCATGGTACAGCCCATGCCTACCCTTTCTCTGCAGTGCCAGTTGGAGTGTGTAGGGTGTAGCATGGTACAGCCCATGCCTACCCTTTCTCCGCAGTGCTCCTGATGGTGTGGTCTGGTGTGTTTTTTGTCTGGTATGGGTTATAGCATGGTTCAGCACATACCGACCCACATTTTGTTTACTACCAGCAGTCTTTGAGTATCTGGTTCCTGATTTTCCGGAGCCAGACTTCACTGAGTAATTCATCAGGGTGGATGCCATCATTTCTGTACAGCTTGTAATTGTACCTGGTCTCAGTCCTGATGTTTCGCTGTGCGCGTCCTGTTACGTGCCTCTTGTACGTGCGCAGGTCGGATGAGAATTCCGGTGAGTTTTGATGGTGAGACTGGTTGACTGCCTTAATCTCGATGTTAAGTTGCCTGATTTGTTCAGTCAGTACGTTTTGGTGGTCTTCTGGATTAGGAGGTTGTATTGCTGGTGGATATCTTGCCGGGTTCTCTCGGTGTTTTCTTACCTGCTTGTCGTATTGGTAATTGTTCCAGTCAGGGATTGAGTATGCTGGAGTCTCGAGGATAGTCAATCTACAGTCTTGGTGTCTTCTAATTTCTCTGTAAAGTTCTTGGTATTGTAGAGATAATTGATGGACTGTATTTTGGCCACTGATTGTGGAGTAACCGCCGGCTATAAGTTTAGTTAGGTCACACGTTCCAGTCCAAATGTAGACGTGTTTATACTAGAGTCCAAATAAAGGATTCTGTTCATGTATATTAGTAATAATAGAAACCATGCCCATTGATGCAACATTTTGAGAGCATACTTCATGGTGGATTATGTTAGAAATACAAAATGTGAACTTTATTGAGATTTAAATTTTTTTTTATTTACACTAAAATTACAGGCAATGGATGAATGGTCCAAGAAAAACAAAGTCCAAATCTAAGAATCAAATAATGAAATATGGGAATATGTACTGAACACTGTGATGAATGATGTATTACAAAAAAAATATTATATTTCTTGAGTGTTCTTTGATAAAATTACTTTGAACCGGTTGTTGACAAATGATATACTAACTTCATAAGAATACAGGAGAAGTCGGCCCCGCGCGAAGTCGGCCCCATATGAAGACGGCCCCACGCGAAGTCGGCCCCAGAGAAGTCGGCCCCATATATAACAGAACAATTGTTTTAAATCATTCTTTATTTAGTGGGGAATGAAAATCGTCGGAGGCCCGAATTTTTTTTTAAAGTTTGGCCTCTAAGGCGAAAAGTTTGGCAACGAAATTTTGACATCATGGAACATTAAAACTCGGGTTTTTGACATCTTGATATGAAATATGAAACTGGTAATAGTAATAATGACAATATAATAATAACAAATTCAAACAACATCATCGTCGCTATCACTGTCACTTTCGTCAGTAATGGCCCAATAGGCTAAGTTAAGTCTGAAATGAAATGGTACAAAACCGAGCTGTCAGATACATCTTTAATATCTACAACTACCCAAGCAGACCCACAAACATGCTAAGCATTCTCAAATGGCCTACTCTCAGCAGAAAAAAGATACTTCTCCTCTCTTATTCTCTTCCATAAAATCCGACATAACCATGTAAATTTATATGTATAACCATATAGAGTTCATTTTGTTATTACAACTAAGAAAACATTGCGGACTTCACCATTAGCTTACACAAACACTACACTGAATTAATCAAATTAAATTTGGGGACCTCACAATTAGCCAACATAAACACTATCTCAATAAAATTAAGACAATTTAATCCCTTCTAATTAATGGGACCGTCTTCGTATGGGGCCGACGTCGTGCGGGGCCGACTTCTCCAGATACCCTTCATAATATGGTTGACTGAGAGGCAGCAGTTAATGGGTCAACCTTTCATGGCTGATGTCCATTCTGGTGTGAATGGCTTTTTACCAGTGTCAAACTTCCACATGAGTGATCACCCTGAGTGAGTGGTGACCTACTTACTAGAATTAGTATGGTGATCTGGTAGGGGTATGATTGAGGATTAGCATTCTATTGTCAACAGAGTCCAACCCGTGCCTGCTACCACCCACATAGCCAACGTTTAAGCAAGTATATATCATTTGTCAACAACCGGTTCAAAGTAATTTTATCAAAGAACACTCAAGAAATATAATATTTTTTTTGTAATACATCATTCATCACAGTGTTCAGTACATATTCCCATATTTGATTCTTAGATTTGGACTTTGTTTTTCTTGGACCATTGCCTGTAAATTATTTTTTTTTAAATCTCAATAAAGTTAACATTTTGTATTTCTAACATAATCCACCATGAGGTATACTCTCAAAATGTTGCATCAATGGGCATGGTTTCTATTATTACTAATATACATGAACAGAATCCTTTATTTGGACTCTATAAAATTTTGGGAAATTTTGGAAAAATTGGGTCCACAAAGCCCTTGACGTTGGTAATCCGAATTATAAATTATAATATAAGTAAAACAACGAACAGGTCGGGCACACATAAAAAACGGTCTACGTAGCTCGTTTTGTCTCTTGTAGCCCGATTGACCTACGTTTTTAATGTGATTTACACGCCTCCTACGATTTTCGCCATACCACGAAAAAAGCGCATTTCGAATTTTCGTTCATTAGTTGTGTACCACTATCACGTCTACAAAGAAGCAAAAAACTCAACGACTCACCACGGCTTAGCTTACTAGGCGCAATTAACGATGTTTTAATTAAGATCTGTAAGCGTTTGATAGTGACTTTCCCGTAAATATATTTATTTTGCCATAAAAAGTAGGCAAAGATCCATTTGTTTTTGCAGGATATTTATTTTTGAAGGTCAAGAACGTCCAGTTTATGTGGCTTACCTGATTGGATAAAGCGAAAAGCTTCACTCGGAGATGACTATTTGTTAAATGTTTGGCGAACGCCATTCAGAGAAGACAACTATGGAAACACGATTCACAACTCTACTTTGAATCCCCGGCTAAATTCAACCAATCAGATTATCGCCTGCACACGGATGTTTGCGAACACAATTGCCACTGGAACTACCTCAGATTTGATAAAGAATTACATTTCGATCAAGAGATTTTGATGATCATTTCTTACCGTTTTTCTTGGTAAATTGACCAAAACAAATTGATTTTGAATCGCTCAAAAGGTATTAAAGCCATGGTGAGTCGTTGAGTTTTTTGCTTCTTTGTAGACGTGATAGTGGTCAGGGTTTCCGCCAGGGGAAAATAAATGAGTCCGTATTCAGCCATATTTGGGAAATAAATAACGTGACGGGGTGACCATGGTTCGTCCCGTCGGCAGAAAATTTTGGTATATGTCACTGAAAAGTAGTCGTTTCCTTGCACCTGAGATACTCACAAAGCAACCCAAAGCTACATATATTATGCAAGTTGATCATTTACATGGGTGCATTAATTCTGTTGATGGTACCCAGAGCATTAATCATGTAATTACACCCATGATACCGCCCTCTGCATGATTGAAGACTAAATAATTGAAAAAGCTACGAGTTACAGTGTTTAAAATTTATTCGCTTCCGACAGGTATAATTAAACACTAATAAGCATCTATGCATTGACAAACAAGGAGAATTGAATTAAATATTTCTAAGAATTTCAAAAGGTAGCTTCCGTGAAAATGAAACCGAAAGGATTATATTCTGTCAATCGTAAACTATTTCTGCACTGTGACGTCATACCGCAAAAGATATTTATAGTGGCGTATTATGAAAGGTAGCGAAATCGTTCAAACTCAAACAGTAGCTTGTTCAATAGTCTACATTAGTCCAACAACTATAGTTTGATCTCCGAGCATGAGTAGTTTCATCAACGGAAATCCCATGCACAAAATATTCGCATACTCTGCAGTTCGGCATTCTTTGAGGTTACTGCGACATTCGTATGTGTATTACGCTCACTATTTGACTGCACCTCAAACATTGTGTTTTAGTTTTTGGCGCTTTTATTTCAAAGGGTTACACAGTACTGGTAACATACTGTGCTCAATTGACCCGCTTTTTCACCAGTCTTCTGTTTAACCCTCGAACTCCCGTTGCAGTCATATTATTTACGATAGACTGCTATTAACTTTAGGCACATGTATGTCTCAAACAGATTATCAGCGAGGGGAATGAGGCCGTTCAACGGACGCTGAGCCGTAGTAACGGAAACCCTGAGTGGTACACAACTAATGAGCGAAAATTCGAAATGCGCTTTTTTCGTGGTATGGCGATAATCGCAGGAGGCGTCTAAATCACATTAAAAACGTAGCTCAATCGGGCTACAGTAGACAAAACGAGCTACTTAGACCGTTTTTGATGTGTGCCCGACCTGACAAATGTTCAATCAATGTACATTAACGTTGGAATGATTGGCCGGCCGACCGTCCAGCCTCCAGCGGCCTCATTCCCCTCCCCAACCTTGATTTAATATTGCTCCAAAAATAGCCACAGACCAAAATAGCCAGCCGTCCCAGTACCCACTTTTATGTAAATTATGATATAATTTAGATTTTACTTGATGTCACGGGTCCGTGACTACCCGCCCCTGAGACGACCCGCCCCGTTTCACTCCGAGACAACCCGCCCCGGGACAACCCGCCCGCTAGAGCCCGAAGCCGCCATCGCACGCCGCCGCCAGCCATATTGGCCACAAGTCGCCGCCAGCCATATTATCTCTAACGCCAGCCATATGAAAAAATCTCCGCCGCCGGAATTGTAAAATGGCTGAGCCGTGCATATGTGCATGGGCTTATATGTCAAGCACAACTGAACTATGAATCACAAAGAATTATTTAAACCGCATTGCCTAATATTGGCATACTCGCATGGACACGACATGGTTGGGAAACTACATAGTACATCCATGACAGTCCTTCGTGTAATTTCGCCATAATGAAAAAGCCCAACACCAAAAGAATACTTGTCTGGACTGAGTGGGCCCTGGGACGAGCTGGCCCGGATCTCTCCTTTTTACGCAGGATGAGCGATCACCGACACTGATGATTAACAGATTGCTAGGATTCCTGCACTTGGTGCCTGAATAAGACATGATCAGTAGCACGGACCTTGTGCACAGTTGTCTACACCATCCAGGGTAAAGCTGTGTTGCCGAATGTTTAGTAGTAATCAGCCTCTCTTATTTTAATTTGCCATATGTAGATTTGTGTCTATAAGTCCCAACTTTGTGACCCACTATTTTCCATCAGAATGTGCATTATATATCGGTAAGTCATTAGGGGGGTGAATTCTGAGCTACAGCCGTGAACACAGGTGAGGTCTGGCAGTCGCTGCGATGAACAGAGCAGACATGTTACCTCAAAACAAGGTCTGTATCAAAGAAATGTTTAATTATAAATAAAACACTTACAATATTAATAGTTATTATCAGTGACAGTGTATTTATTCCCTATCCAATTAATACAAAATTATCCATAATACGAATCCATCAGTCAACTCCGACTGAGGAATGGCTTTTGATTTTACACCAATTTGTTTTAAATGGTACTGTGAAACACAAAGAAAGCATGCAGAACGTGCACATAGCAGGTGATATGACCTCTGCTCATGACATAATTACGTGCGCTCGCGCAACAGTATGGCGATCAGTCAGATTCGTAGGTACGTACGTTGGTGTCAACCTACCGATTCACTTATGAACTACTACCAGCTCACGGAAGAATATCTTATACTTTATATAGTAACAAACTGCCAATTGCTTAACCAAGTTATAGATTTCACCAACTGAACATTTAAAAATTCTATTTGAGTGCGTTTTGGAGCGCATCCTTTGATCTTTTAGAAAGTTGTTGCACAAAAATACGTTGTGTATGTTGACATTTCTAAGGACGCTGTCACTAACAACGGAAACCAGCATGGTCCATTCTAATGATGCTCCATAACGTTGTTACGACCCAGTGACGTCACTCACGAACTGCTGGAGGTTAACTGCTCCAAGTTCTTGTAACCTTTCTTCCTTGCATATTTTAAGTTTATCTGTCTAGTAGAGGATGCTTTATCTGTCTAGTAGACGGATAGAGGCGTGGTTTATCTGATGGGCTTTATCTGTATAGTAGACAGGGGTAGGAGGTGGATAAATAGGGGTATTCCTTATTCCTTACATCATATAAATAGGGGTATTCCTTATTCCTTCCCCTTCTCTGTTTTGTTTGTTCCCATAGTGTTCCCATGGAATATGCATTTTTTACTGCCATGATAATAATCCAGTTATACTTCCCTTACATATATCAATGTGATTATAATATATTATATACTCATAAAATTATTGAAGATTGTAATTGTCTTTTTTTGCTAACATTAAATTAAATTAAATTAAATAAATTAAGTAAAATACAGTGAAATTATTTTTTTAATTATTTTTTATTACATTTTTGCGCACGTTGGCATCTCTATGAGTGCATTCTAGTTATCACTGGTTACTGCTAGAGTACACTTGACACCGAGTGTGACAATGTGTCTTTGCCAACCGCCATAGTTCCTTTGATGCCGCTTAAATTGCTACTGTCATAAAAAGTTGTTGTATCAACTTTATATTGTGGTGTTACATGCTTTTAGCTCGTCTACTTGAGATCAAAAGAAGGACGATCTGTTTTAATTTGGTTTCTATAGGAAGGTTCAATGTTCCTGCTTGTTGTCTCAAATGCAAGGAAATGGCTACTTTTCAGTGATAAACATGAAAATTTTCTCATGACAGGGCGCCGGGTATGTGCTTCCCAAATATGGCCACATTCCCCCAACCCCTAGTAGAAACCCAGAATTGATCATGGCATGATGGTCATTATTTATTTAGCCTTCAGGGTGCGACGATTTGTAGTAGGTTCCTGTTTGCAGAGATCCTCGAATTTGCGGAGGTCCCCTAAAATGGGCTAAAGAGACGACATTAAAGGGAGGAACGGGTGTGTATATGTCAATAGAGACATATTTTAAATGAATAAGTTAGAATAACAACACAAAAAATAATAATAGTGGCTTGTTCTTTCAATTATATTCACGTATCTCACTTTGCGCAAATCAATACAATGATACACATTTGCTATGGGCCTATATATAAATGACAAGAACATCAATACTAAGAGTGATGAATACTAAATTTTTAGGTGTCGCTATTGAAGACAATCTATTTTGGGACAAACATAAGTTTAATATGCTCTAATCTGTCCAGCAATGTCAGAATTCTAAGAAAAAATCAGTGACTATGTTCCTACTACTACATTGAAAACTGTATCTATCATTATTATTCCCTACATGACCTACTGTAATGCAATCTGGAGCTCGTCCACCAAAAACAAAAATCTAACTAACATCAGAAAACTACAGAACGCCCTAAAAATATCAAAATTATTCACAAATCTAGCATATTTACAGTCATAATACTTGCGCAAAATCAAAAGGTAATCTATATCAGGGACCAGCCTAGGGGGCGACGTGGGCGAAATAGTCGCCCTGTGTGGCCGCAAGTCTCCCTGAAATGACGTCGGCGAGAAGTGGATGTCTCCCTAAAAAAAAAAAAAAAATAAAAAAAAAAATATATATTTTTTAGTTAAATTTTTAATCTCCCTGAAGAATTGGTGACTGGATGATCTACTGCTCAGCTTAACACTTCCAGTTTATCCTCACACATGTAGAAAATCTATTGTGGACAATAATAACAGCTAAAACAATCAGTTCTAATGAATAGTTACTAGCGACAAATAGTCGCACTAACGCTCCACTTCTCCCTGGTAAGCCCTCACTTTTCCTTATTTTTCCAAGAGGGAGAAGTCACTTCTCCCTATATTTTGACCCTAGGCTGGTCCCTGATCTATATCATGAATTTAAAAGGACCATTGAAACCTTCCAAAAAGGCAATCTCAAACAGAGCCCGAGTATTATGGTATAGCCTCCCTGAAGCTTGCAAATTATGCATTGAAATTAGTATTGACTGCCCCAAATATCTAAAAGATTACTTTATCAATGACTGTTACATTGTATCATAAATTATCCATATGTCTTAATGACCTTCTATATAATTCAAATTTATAAAAGTGATGGGAAACACTCTGGTATAGTGATCAAATATAAATGCAGAATAATCTTGTTCAAAGTAGTAAGTTTTACAAATAGTATATCCAAATTGAAAACACACACCGCCATTCTTATATATGAATTAAATGCAGTGCCTCTCGACGGCGAAATCGTTTTATTTAGTTTATCACCGATAGATGAGTCCCGAATCGAGTAGTAAATATTTACAATTGAGCGTAGTTCTGACGATGTTTTCTATGGGGTGGTATACAGTCGATTTGCTTCCAATTTTTGGAGATGTCAGTAGAATGTTACATTCCTCCAGTTGTCATAGCACCTGAATACTAACATCAGTTTCACGCACCCGAACAAGTACATAGTATGTCTTTAAAGAATGATAAAAAAAATTTGCCATATTCTTAGCCTAAATCAACTGAGCTCCACTGATTTAGTCACAACCTTACACACTCATTAAACTGAATAAATATGGTTTCATGAGTTCAATTAACATATAATTTTATTGCTTATAACTAATATAATCTCCAACATATTATGCACACTATGTACCACCCCACCCTCTCCCAACCTACATCTCTCTCCCAACTGTTCTTCTGCTCTTGCACTTGTACCCACATGTAGTTTATGTCTCTATTACATGTATAATTAGTGTATTATAGGGCTCTGACCTGTAAGCCATGGCTTCCACAGCAGAGTCACATTACCATATTGTTTTATATACATTGATCATCAAATAAAATTACTTGAGTTTGGAACTGTCAAATTTGAATTTTTTTTCCGTCTTATTTTATTTATCTGGAAATTATTTTTTTTTGTCCATCCACCTAAGTATCTCGGGTTATTTGATTTGAATGAAATTTGACATGGAGGTTCACCTTCATTAGTGCTTTAATAAAAAGGCCCAATGATGTATATTTTTCTTTTTGCATGACTAAATCCTTTGGCACACTCTACAGATCACATTCCTCATCCGATCATCACCAAACTTTGTAAGGATCAGATCTTATACAAAATGTTACAGCAAAGTTTTTGAGTGTGGCTTTCGGTTTGCTGTGATAAATAAGGCCTAAAATGACCTAGAAGGATATCATATGAAATGAATTATGTTTTGGTGAATAGTAGGGAAAATATGCCAGCATATATCTTCTGGGTATATCAATCCTGAGTTGGAGCAGGACTGGCAGTCCAGAAAATCCAGGAGGGCTATTAATAGCCCTCCTAGATTTTCCTAGAAGGGCTATAGCCCTCCTCAACTTTTACAGTTATGATTTATTTTACCTGAGTTACGACTGCCCTTTGTCTATTTTTGATGTTTTTTAACTTCATCTAAATTAATTTTGTTATGTGGAAAAAAAATGTCCAGAGTTGTGAATGTCAAATCCCCCGCAGTATGGTATGGTGAATATTTAATTATGTTTTATATGTTATGATAATTAATATGAACCACAAACAAAATGTAAGAGTGTTTGTACTCAACAATTTCAGTCGGTGTCCAACCCATCCAACGAATTTGGGTGAGTTTGTCAATGTTTAAAGGAATTTTTATGTTGTGTTACATAAAATACACAATCAGGTAGCATATTAAATCCAGTATATTTACACTTGAATACAATTACAAATGACTGCTTTATTTGATTTAATTAATTTAATTTATTCAATTTAATGATTCCGCTATTACCATCAGTTGCTGACGTCACGCATGCACACACACTGTACAATATAATTCTTTACGATTTCGAGGCAGAATTTTTCTCATAAAACGCAATAAAATAACTAAATAAATTTCCTATTGTAGACAAGGTGGGCTATAAAAAGCCTGCCTTGGAAAATTCTAGGCGGGCAGCCCGCCAGCCCACCTTGTGATTTCCAGGCCTCTTGTTTTTTACTGGCCATAAGTGGTTTGTTATAATAATAATCACCACCTATTCAATACAGCCTTGTTGTATGAAACAGTATGATGCTGTTCTTTATATTGTAGGACAGCTTTACATTGGGCTTGTAAGAGAAATCACACGCACGCTGTAGCATATATCCTGGACCATGGCGCTGACAAAACTATCAAGACAAACAATGGAGAGATTGCTGCACAACTGACATCTAATGCTGAAATCCACAAATTACTGGGGAGTAAGTATTCCATCACCCATAGTCTTCATTGCTGAATAATATTGTTTATATTATAATATAATTTATTATTATACATCCCTTAACTAACACTATTTCTGATTGGGCAAAAGCCGGCACGTGAAAATCCAGGAAAAAGTGTTATTGGACTCCCGAGTATCATATTGGACATATCATATAAGTGTGCAATATGACTTTTTTATCAGGACTCTGTGATGTCACGAATTAACTATTGCGATATGAATCGGTGAAATTGTGATGCGCGTTCAACACTGGTGGATTTAGCAGACGTTTCACTTCCTCATTGAGTTTTATTTTTATTTCCGTGTTTACTGTTCCAAATCATGCTTTCTGATGATCAAATACAGGCGTTTATAGAGAATTAAGTGCCGACAAATACCAAAATTCCCAAATAAATTTGGGTAAACATACATATTGATAACAAGAGGTGGCATCAGAGATGCTGTGTCTCGTTTTCGGTGGCTTACCGCCGGTGGCTACCGCCAATTGGTGTGCATCAGTATCGGTAGACTAATTAATAGGTAAAATCGAAAAATGACTAATTAAGGGCCATAACTCTATCAAATTTTATCGGGCCAGGCTGGTTTTCGAACTCGTCCGAAATATTCTTGGCAAGTACGTCTATTCCAAATTTTAAACAAATCCGGGACGTTTGTTGAAGTTATCGCGCTAACGAGCTCAAAATTCGTACAAAATGACTACTTAAGGACCATAACTCTATCAAATTTTATCGGACCGGGCCGGTTTTCTAACTCGTCCGAGGTATTCTTGGGAGACACCTATATATCAAAATGTCAATCAAATCGGATAACGTTTGTTGAAGTTATCGCGCTAACGAGCTGAAAATTCGTGAAAAATGACTAATTAAGGGCCATAACTCTATCAAATTTTATCGGACCAGGCCGGTTTTCGAACTCGTCCGAGATATTATTGGGAGACACCTATATACCAAATTTCAATCAAATCGGATAACGTTTGTTGAAGTTATCGCGCTAACGAGCTGAAAATTCGTGAAAAATGACTAATTAAGGGCCATAACTCTATCAAATTTTATCGGACCAGGCCGGTTTTCGAACTCGTCCGAGATATTCTTGGGAGACACCTATATCCCAAATTTCAATCAAATCAGATAACGTTTGTTGAAGTTGTTGCGCTAACGAGCCTAAAATCAGTGAAAAATGGCAAAGGTCCATAACTCTGTAATAAATGTGCGGACGAACCCGATTTTTTGTCTGCAGCTTACGTGCATGGATATGTACTCACACACCGTCAATAAACGGTTGAGTTATAAGCAAAACAGGCCGCCCGCCCGCCCGTCCGCCGCCCGCCGTCCCCCATCAAACTATAAGTCGAGTTTTGGAAAAAAACTCGACTAATACAAATGTCATTATACAATGTTGTGTACAGTATGAGTTTTACTTGTACTTGTCCAGGTAGACCGGTCCCCAGATGAGGGTAGTGTCACACGAAAGGGTAGAAATTTTGACGCTATCTCCAATTATCCTTGCCCCATGGGGGTTCCAAAACACTGAGGTATCTAGGGCGGAGCAGGTGGAAAATATATTTTCTTGACCTTTATGATGTTTTTGACTTGCAAATTTCAGTATAATCAGGAAAACCAATAAAATAAGACAAATGTTAAATAAAATAAATTTGAATATCATATACTTATTCTATCTGGGTTGCTTAACATTTATGATGTGCAAAAAGTTATATTATCCAACAATTTTTGTGAAAAATTCACGAAAATGCCAAAAAAATGCATAAATTGCAGTGCTTTTTCAAAAAAGTTTTCCAGAAGATTTCCTATAAAATTTTAATTTTTTGGTATAAACTCTCAGTACTCTAGTAGCTCATGGTGGTTTTGTATGCACTTGTATGTCCAGAGCAAAACTCTTCATGAATCCACTAATTGAAGGTACACGAACAATATTTGGTTGGTAACACATTTCCCATTGACGGCGAAATGGGTCAAATGGCCACGCCCCTTTTTGCGCGAAGTACTACCAACCGTCGTGACTATATCTCCAGAACCGTTGGACATAGGGGGTCGTGTGACCACTCAAAATGTGCGGAATGGCCACATGATGGGGGGTCAGTAATACATTTTCATATCCAAAAGTCAATGGTTTTTAAGATAATTGCCAAAAACCAAAAAAAAAATCCATTTTTGAGGGCCTGAACCCCAATTTTGGGATTCAGCACTTTTATCTCAAAGTTGAGCCCCCAATTAGAATTTTATTGACCTATATCCATCGGTGCCACATACAGGTATCATTTCTGATATTTTCTGTACCATTATCGGATGGGATTGACCTTCAGGGAGCTCTTGACCCTTAAAATAAGGTTTTTGGATGGAATATATTGGTCGTAGAATGAAAAACAAACATTTTTCCAATAACAAAGATGTTGAGGAAATCATCTTTGTTCAGTAACCTAAAAGTCCTACAAAAAGGTTACCTGGTGATATAATTTGAATGTAGTTCATCTTTTGTTATCTAGATTTCATGGCCTTTGATGTGAGATGGTTGCCAAAATGGTTATAAATGGAATGACATATACATGTATCACATTAGCAATATACATGTAAATGAGTTCAATGTGTTATTTTCTTTAAACTTATGGGAGAACAGGGTGTTTTTATGGTATTCTAATGTTGAATTGAATTATACTCAGCCCACAAGCAGGTTTAGTGATGTTGAGATACTACAATTTGATCAATCAGTATGATTCGGTAGTCGAGCAGGTTGTGTCTTTGTCAGTCCCACGTCAATTTTGATTGGCTGCATCACCATTTTGTATAAAGGTTCTACAATTTCCCTAACACATATATTATTTTAGAACAAATAATGGCCAGCCTGGCATGATCGCCTATATTTATATCCTGATATGTGTATATGTACACATAGATGTATATTTGCCCAAAATTGTTTCTGGTTCAAATTTGGGAGTTTGTAAGAAAATAAGTCATAAGAAAGATGCAGTTGCAGTAATATTAAAATATATTGTCCTGTTAAAAACTAACAAATACATGTCTATTGATTATTGGTGTGATATCCAGTAATAAAGACTTTAATAAGGGCTTTAGTCCAGTTATAATAAATCCACACATTAAAAATATAGGGCTTCCATACATACAGAATATTTTCCAACTTGACAATCGTTCCTTGTGTTCAACTGAGTGAGTTCATGGAAATTTATTTGGCAAGCTTGATTCTAAAGTGTCTAGCTTTATGGGCTTGAAATTCCGAATGCAATCCTGTTGCGTTGTGAGCTCAGAGTGAGTTAGAAGAAAAATACAAGCATCAGTTGATATGCAGATATAAATACATACAAATCTACATTCTGCAGGTAGCCATGCATGCTATGCAATCCTCCCTCATGTTTCAACTTATCAAGGAAAAATGATCACATTACCAATGACTATGATAGTCAGATGTTTTTGTAGATTTTGTAGATTTGTGGATGTTGTAGATTTTGTAGATTTGTGGATGTTGTAATGCAATATAGATCTCCATTATAGTTGCACAAATTTATTTTTCATTTCGTCCCTTTAAATTGACTTTTATTTTTTATGTATGTATATGTGCCACTCCAAAAATGTCAGTAAAAGTACTGTAAACCGTTTGGTTTGATGTTATAGGCACAGGAGATATATATATATACTTTACATGTCAAATATTGTAAACCCTGCAGGTACGTGTATGTGTGTCAGTCGCCTTATGTGTGTGATATACATGCAGTAACTACATGTATATTCTAGTGAAATTTATGGTCTGCACTCTGGAGTATTTCAAAAACATGCTATGGCCATGCCTTCATATACATATGTACACTGATTCTAACACAATGATTGTCAGGTTATAATCTATGTTTGAGGAAAGTTACTATGTATTTTTCATTTGTGTTGCATTTGTCAATATTAATGGGTCCCAGGAGCCCAGATGTTACTAGTGCAGAGCCCATTTAATTTTCATGAGACTGGTGGACTTCATGTCTATACTCCTAAATAAACATGACTCTGAGTCTTATCAGACCAAGACGGTATTGTGTAGGTTTTACTAGAATTATATTTTGAAAAGACTCAACCATTATTTTTCCACTACCCTATATATCACAATATATTCATTTGGCAGTATTCATCCCAAGTTTAGTGGTGATGCTAATAAATTTGGTATGATAGTCAGGTAAAGCAAAGCGATCTGAACAAATCGAGGATAAGCCACTATGTGTAGTGTACATTAAAAAACATGTATATTGTGAAATATTTTAATAATGGGTGCTGGTTTTTACAAACTGGCCATAATTGAGATGACTATTCCTGTTGTTTACCACACATCAGCGTACACATTAAATATTTTGAAGTATATATACTTCAAAATATTTAATGTGTACGCTGATGTGTGGTAAACATATATATATGTTCTTGAATGTTTCATACAGACACTGACTTTTGCACAAATTGCTCGGATTAGCCATACCATGCAAAAAGAACCAACTTTTGGTAAAATGATGGTACTATTTCTTAACAGAATTGCCTTGACCTACAAACATCGATCATAGCAATCCAGCAGTACCCATCAGCAAAATATAAAATTAGTAGGACCACTTAACCTGGGGTGGTATTGAAAATGAAAATATCTTTAAAATGGTAAGTTATGAGGGCTATTAGCTATTATGAAGAATTATGTTAGTGAAATTATAGACCCTCATCTTCTCCAACCTGCAACTATCATGGCCAATCAAAACTAAAGTGTGACTGACAAAGGCTCATTCTACTATTGATTGAATAGTGATGATTCCATCATTTCCTAAAACTTTTTGTGAGATGAGGTGTCCTTTTGGAAGAATTGATTATATACTTCTGTAATATATACTGGTATATATGGTCATCTCTTATCTGATTACAACATCTTTTTACTATGCCCAGATGCAATACCCATTTTAAGATCGCAACATGTGGCTGCTGCATGAAGCAAACAGCTGGTCATTCCATTTAGTAAAAGTGTTTAGCATGTTTCATAGCTTGGTCACTTAAATCAGATCAGCTGTTAAATGTTGATAACAAATTTTGAAAACCTGTTTTGTTCAATCTGTACATTTCTGTTGATTAGAGCACAATTGTTACCTGATTTTTGGTAAAGCACACCAGTTTCCATTAGGCATGTTCAGTCGGGAAGAGCTCATGTTGTGTGTCGGGGTAAACACATCCTCAGCAGCAATTTCCAGCTAATCCCATTGTGTGTGGTCAATTGTGCTCTTAAGTTGATCAGAGAATGCGGATAGTTCTTTAAAAAGTGTCCTTGTGGTATTGTATACTTGTGGTGCATTACATGCTGAAATCGGTTTTTGGCAATTATCTTAAAAACCATTGACTTTTGGATATGAAAATGTATTACTGGGGGCTCAACTTTGAGATAAAAGTGCTGAATCCCAAAATTGGGGTTCAGGCCCTCAAAAATGGATTTTTTTTTGGTTTTTGGCAATTATCTTAAAAACCATTGACTTTTGGATATGAAAATGTATTACTGACCCCCCATAATGTGGCCATTCCGCACATTTTGAGTGTTCACACGACCCCCTATGTCCAACGGTTCTGGAGATATAGTCACGACGGGTGGTAGTACTTCGCGCAAAAAGGGGCGTGGCCATTTGACCCATTTCGCCGTCAATGGGAAATGTGTTACCAACCAAATATTGTTCGTGTACCTTCAATTAGTGGATTCATGAAGAGTTTTGCTCTGGACATACAAGTGCATACAAAACCACCATGAGCTACTAGAGTACAGTGGTGCATCAAAAATTTCAGCATTATATACCTGATTTATTAATATCAACTTCACCAGCAATGATTTCCAGCAAGCCGAGATATTTCCAAAAACTTAACCCACCCCCCTAAAACTGATTTTCTATCTGAAAATACCTGTCTAGTCAGAATAGCCCGTTTTCATTCCGTTTTGTTAACCAATTCAGAGTCTTATCATATATCATGGAATTAGAATGTATCTGAGGAGGTTTATGTTATGGTAGAGTCTATTTTTTTTTAAATTTTGATTTTTTTGGGGTAAATCAGGTAAATTGGCTAAAATTTCTGAAAAATTCCCATGACTCAGTTTTATGGATACAGCTGCACAACATGCACCGCAATGAGCATAAATTCTTCCCCAATATCAGACATGAAATGCTATGATCATGTACCAGACCAGAATTAAGAAATAAAGTAAAACTTAACCTTACCCCAAGATAGTGTTCTCAATGCTTTCAATTTTATGCTATACTAAACTCGAAAGGTCGTTCATACTAGTTGATATAATTCATATCATAAATTGCAATAGTTCTGCCCATGGATTATGCAATCTCATCTTCGCTGTCACTGTCAATTTCATCAAATGTGATGGTAACAGTCAATATAATTTCTGTGCAACATCTTACAACTCAGGCTGCCTATCAGCCGTCCATCTATGAAGTGCTACACCTGGAGTGGTTGATTTGGCAACGGTTGCAAGTCTCCACTGTTTTGCTATCATGTTGGCTTGTTTTGGGTGTAGAATTAAAGATTCCTCACATGGTGAAAGTGCAGAAAGATCAAGTACCTTCTACTGATTCTCGAACTTCTGCTGGAACATTATCCGCCTAGCTTGATTCACTTTTCTCGAACGTAAGGTACCTGGACTCGTACAAGAAGAAACACATACTGTACACAACATTGTATAATAACTTTATATTATTAGAAACAAAGAAAAGGATCACTATTAATTGGAACCATCAGTATTGTTGAAATAGCCTGGCGACCTTCATACAAAGTTTTATGCTCTTCAGCAGAATGTCTTATAAACTAGTGTCATAAATAATTTTCCTTCTTGGATTATGGTCTCACCACTGGTGGGTATCTGATATCTGTATTCAAGCACGGCTATGTTCTCTGTGATATATCCAAACTTGCAACATGATTTATGTGTGACCAAGAGAAAACTGAGTCTTGAATAGCAACAGGCCTCAAAATATGGTGCTGGTAATTTTTATTTAGTGACGCTACCCACACATCGGGCTAGTATCACTAAATGCACTCTCTGGGTATCTCATTTTGCGTAGGTCTAATCTTCTCTGGAAAGCATCTTTATTACCAAATTAGCAAGTTTAAATTTTTTTTTTTTAGAAACTTCTTTAGAAAGTTTCTTTTTCTTTTTTATATACCCAAATTGGTAGATGACACAATGTATAGTTGAGGTGTCCAATGGGTGCACATCACCATCTGGGAACTTAAATCTGAGTCTCCCATTGCAGATGAGGCCATGCATAATGAGGTCCCCAGAGGATGATTTTAGTGATGCTTGCCTGTTGTGCAGGCTAGCATTACTAAATTCACCCTCTGGACACCTCATTCTGCAAATGAACCATATTTTGAGGCCTGAATAGCAATTTCACAAATCCACAGGGTTCATTTGGCAACAGTTTTGCCTATCAACTTCTCATTTCTGAAAGCAAGCAGTACAATGTAATTATTTATTTATTGAGAAATTCAATTTGGTCACAAATGCCTGATACCAGTTTTCTAGTAGCAGCTTATGGGAAGTCAATCCTTTCATGACGGAGCTGTGCTGGTACAGCATTAAAGATCCTGTTCCAGTACATTCTCTTATATAAGCGAGTCTCACACAGGGAGCCTCGCATATATAGGAGAATTCACCGGCTTACAAGGTCAATATTGTTAGGCCAATGTATTTTCTTATATACAGTATGCGAGGCTCCCTGACTCGCATATTATATAAGAGAATGCATTGGCACAGGGTTTTCGTAAAAATTCAGTAAGCTCCAGTCATGAAAGGGCAACACCTCTATCAACATAGTTAGATTGCATATCAGAGAGGAGGGCCACTGAGGTTGATGGTGATGTTTACACAACTAATGCCCGTAATTTAATGTATCCATTCTATAGTCATATTGACAACTAATGTTTATTGTTTTATGATAATCCACAGGAGGGACAAGAACTATTAAAGGCCCACATAATTTTTGAATGCCCAGATAAAATTATTACATATTATATACCATTTGGAAGAGGAACCAAAAAGATATTTATTCCGCAGAATACAAAGCAGCTGTGGCCTAGCACTGTCCACCAAGTGATAGAGATTCATTCCAAGACTCCCCCCTTGTCAACACAGAATGCAAACTATGAGATAGAGTTATTCCCCTTCCATTGAGTACAATAGACCTTTTAGTACAGTCCGGTTCAAAATTAAATACAGGACACACCTTGGTACCTCGACAAAAAACAACAATGTTCCCAGTTTATTTGACCGGATCAGTTAATAATACAATGTGTTGGAGCTTCCTCTTTCAAATGGTATGGAATATGTTGTATATAATGTGATTCGATAATTAATTGGGCCTTTAAGAATTAATACTGCTACCAGGATTGATTCATTGTCCTTTCATGCATAGTCTATAGATGCACCGCATCTCGATTATTTTGACAAATTTTTCGCTCAAAAAGCTAATTTTTTATAAAGTTAAGCTATTGCCATGGGTTGGCGTCCATCGTCCGTGCATCAACAATTTCCTTCAGTGCGTCCTACAGGCCACTCAATCATCCGATCTTCGCCCAACTTCAGATGTAACTTTAGGATGACCTAGAGATAGGAGCTATCAAATTTGTCCGCATTTCGATGAAAAACATGGCTGCCAGCAGCCATCTTGGATTTTAAATTTGAATACATCGGCACACCCATATTTATGGCCGGATCAGTTTTTAATTTTGCAGACACCTAGTTTCCGCTAGGGTTGGGGGAATGTGGCTGTATTTCGGCAGCACATACCAGGCCCTGTCAGGAGAAATTTTGGATGTTTATCACTGAAAAGTAGCCATTTCCTTGCACTTGAGACAACGGGCAGGAACATTGAATCTTCGTACAGAAACCAAATTAAAACAGATCATCTTTCTTAGTTCTCAAGTTAATGAACTAAAAGCATGAAAGCACAACAGCATACAATGGATACAACAACTTTTATAACAGTAGCATTATTAAAAGCCGACATCAAAGACTACCACGGTTGGCAAGCCACATTGTCATACTGTCTTGCAGTATCAGGTGTTAGTTATGTTATGAGCAGAGCTCATGTCACGTTCTATACGTTCTGCATGCCTGCTTTCTTTGTATTTTGTTCACAGTACCGATCAAAACAATTTGTTGTAAAATCAAAAGCCATTCCTCAGGCGGAGATGGTCTCATGCTGTTTTATTTTTAATTAGACATGTCTTTGATACAGACCTTGTTTTGAGGAAAAAGGTCAGCACTGTTCATCGCTGTGACTGCCAAACTCACCTGTGTTCATGGTTGTAGCTCAGAATTCAGCCCCATAATGACTTACCGATGTATGTTGCGCATTTTGAGGGGAAATAGTGGGTAAGAAAGTTTGGACTTATAGAGAGAAATCTACGGTAAATTAAAATGTGAGAGGCTGATTACTACCAAACATTTGCCCGACAAAGTATTACCCATGATGGTGTAGACAAATGTGCACGTGGTCCACGCTACTGATCATGTCTTATTCGGCAGCAAGTGTAGGATTCCTTGCCATCTGTTAATCATCAGTGTCGGTGATCACTCGTCCTGTGTAAAAAGCAGTCTGAGCTAGGTCTGTGGCTATTTTGTGACCCATATTAAATCAAGGTTGGAGAGGGGAATGAGGCCGCTGGACGGCCTGCCTGCCGTAGTAGCGAAAACCCTGGATCACCTGTAGATGGGAGCTGTCATTTTTGATGAAAAACATGGCCACTGGCAGCCACCTTGGATTTTAGTCGTTGCATGACTAAATTCTTTGGCACACCCGTCATCCGATCATCACCAAACTTCATATGATCTTTGGGGTAACCTAGATGGGAGCCTCCTATTTTGACCAAAATTTGTTGAAAAACATGGCCGCCAGTTGTCATCTTGGTATTTAGTCCTTTGGCAGACTCAACATGCCACATCTCTCATACGATCATCACCAAATTTATATGGATCTTCGGTGTGATCTATAGATGGGAGCCTCCTATTTTGAACAAAAATTGGTAAAAAACATGCCCATCATGGATTTCAAATTTGAATCAATTGGCACACCCCGCATTTTTTGGAGAGTTGATTTGAAAATTTAGTCATGTTTAGAATCACCTCTAGATGGGAGCTATCAAATTTGAACAATTTTAGATGAAAAACATGGCTGCTGGCAGCCATCTTGGATTTTACTCTTTGCATGACTAAATCCTTTGGCACACCCTACAGACCACATCCCTCATCTGATGATCACCAAACTTCATTTGGATCTTTGAATTTACTCTTTGTATGACTTAAATTCTTTGGCACATCACCAAACTTCATATGGATATTCAGCATGACCTCTAGTTTACTTTCCTTCTTCTTTATCATTTCATTGCTCAGCAAAAAATTAACTCCTCCCAAGTTGAGCTACAGTGTCATTGACACTTTCATTGTAAATTTTGTAACTTAAAAAAAAAACGTAGTTCTTAGAAGTCAATTGTAAAGATAAACTTTCCATAAACCCCCAATATTTTGGCCTGATATATTTTTCTGCAACTTCTGAAAGAATTTGGCAAAAGTAAATTATGAGCCAGTGCAAACCCTGACAATAACTAATCTATTTCGCATTTCACCCAACTCTTCAAGACGTAACTCATGAATAGGTCTGTATGCGTTGTCAGTGTGAGACCAGGTGATGTATGCGCTAGCAATATTTTATTTTATGCAGTGAAGTGTCACTATATTTTAAACCATAATGCACTTGTCTTTTTCAGCCACTACGTCTGTTTATGAACCAAAACCTGAATTATCAATTACTCCAAACTATATCAAGTACCCCACACTACCAAAACGAGATGAAAAGGATTTACAACATGCTGCATTGAAATCGTCTGTGAATAATATGTCAATGCACTGTGGAGATCATAACAGCTCTGATATTGATGGTTTGTATTTTTTGTCGAGTTATTTGGCAAGGTTGCGACATGTGTGGACAGAGCAGACTGGTGTTGGTTATAACTGGGCGTTTGGTTGATATTTTGGTACACGAGACTTCAAGATCGAAAATCTGCCTGATCTGACAAATTGGGAGCAAAGAACTACCCCTATAGAGTTCATTTTCCCCAAATATGTTTTGTTAGCATGAAAGCTTGGAACAATGTCAATATAAAACTATCATACTCGTATTTAAATTTGCGCAGTTCTATTTTTTTGGTCATTTTTTAATTCGAGCACGTTGAATTCGCGCACAAAAATATTTCTGTAAAACTCATGTATCTGATGTGAGTTTCAGTTCCTAATCAGTCATGAAGTTATAATATGTGTATATTATAGACCATCATGGCAAAATGTATGTCCAAACTGAACATAACTGTTCATTATTAACAGTAAACATGTGTGTTTATAATGCTTCTAATGATCATTCTGATAGCTAAATAGTTATGGATATCATTGATATGAAATAAGCCACAACTTCGTAGGATGTTGACTTCAGAAAAACTCAATGCTTGGCTGCATGTATTTTAAATACTTGAGGTCATATTATAATTAACTCAGACCACGGCTTCACTCCTGGGATGTGGAATTAGGGACCCGCTTCATGCGCTTTCAGTCTGGTATATGTGTACAAATCTCTTACAGGCATTGGCATATCAAGAAATTTTACCATGATTATCATTTTTCGTATGAACACTGTTGTTGCAATTGATTGCCCACAAGCAAATATAATTGTCCATTCAGTCTAAGGTGCCTTTCCTAATATATATATAACTCATTATCATAACCCTGTTTTCCGTGTATTCAGTAAAAGTGGAATTTGTACTATTTTTGGCTCAGTTTTAAATATGCACACCAATGGGTCCACAACTTTAAATACGATTAAGGTAGTCACTAGCTCAGCAATGTCTTGAGCATATGTAGATGAATATGTGTTTTGGAGTATCACTTCTTTATATCTGTTAATGACATACCCATAATTTATACATTGTGATAATATTAAAGTATATTTTTTTCAAAAGCTGAGTTCTAATTTCAATCTCACTCAGCTATTTTCAGCAAATATAGTTTAGGATTGGGGTCATTTAAATAGTTACCAGATGATAACTCTTGTTGACAAGAGATTGATTTGAAGTTTATTTTTACTTTTTCAGAGATGGTTTTCAAAATCAGGCTTGCTAATTCAGATGAAAGAGACTTTTTAGAAGTTGAATTGACCCCAAACAATATGACGTTTGAAGTTCTTCTAAATCTCATGTGTAGAGAGCTGGGTGTTGATAAACAAAATGTCTACAAAATCAGAAAGCTTCCAGACACTATTGTTAGGAAAGACAAAGATGTCAAAAGACTTGTTAACTTCCAAGAACTTGAACTGGTGCTGACCAATAAAGCAATAAGTTCATCATCCAGGACTTACACTGGGTTCACGACTATGATGGCAAACAATAACATTGTTTACTGAAAGTTTAATTTATCTGTCAATGTGCCAAAAGGTCATGTCACACTAGAGCAGTAGCGGTAATTGTTATAAACCAGAAATAACTTAGGTTATATCACAGTAATACCCCATGGTTTACAAACTCTCCTAGTGCAGTTTATATATGCCTGCTAAGACTTAACAATTGGACATATTGTTTGTCTACAGGTATATGGAATGAAATTTGGTATGTGGGTTCACTGCCACAATATACAGATCAAGTATGATCTGGGATCCGGCTGCCCATTTTTAGCTCTTGTTGGAGCAATTGTCATGGTTGGTAGCATCCATCCATCCGTGGGAGCATCCATTCCCTGAGAGGCTCTTGTGAATTGCAGTTCACAAATCATCACCTTGAAATGTGTTTAAATTGTATTTGTGAGCTATAGATGAATTTCTTTGTTACCCCAGAAGGAAAAATGCACTTCACATTTTGTCCATTTCAAATGGATGATATCAACCAATCAAATATTTGAATTTTCTGCATCCAACAGGTGTGTTTTCTACTTATCTAATATCTATACCATTTGTCACTGTTTTGACCAATCACTGAAACGTCCACATGTGGGTGCACTTTAGTTGATAACACCACTTCAGAAGTTTCTATAATCACAGTTTTGACTTCCCTAGGCCCAAACTGACAATTGAACTGGTGCCTATTAGACTGATACCATATGTCAACAAAGATCTCAATATTTATTGATGTACATTGTATTGACTTTTAATATCTCACACCCAACTGAACTTGGCCTGCACCCCACTACTAACTACATGGACAGTGGACAATTCACCCAACACATAATTGTCTGCAGCTCACAAGTAAGTGTTCACACAAGTACTCCCTCGGGCATAGTGACATGCGTCCATTTGGGCATCATCAACAATTACCTTTGGTACACCCTACAGACCATATCCTTCAAGCAATCAGCACCAAACTTCATATGGATCTTTGGGGTGACCTAGACGGGAGCCATCAATTATTTCCGCAATTTGTTGCACATTGAAGATGTGCGACCTATTTAGTGAATATGCACTTTGTATCATATTGCTGCAATCAATTCCTCGTACGGTTTGTAGTATAGGGATCTGAAACCCATAAATCCTTCAAACCTGCCAGTGCCACCTTCGTCGTGAGGACATTTTGGTCAGCGACCTTTTATTTCAATTTTTAATTCCAGTGTGTAATTCTGTAAAAAATGGGCGGACAGAACCAAAGATCATACTTGACCTGTACTTTATGGTTTCAAACCTACAAATATTTTCCATGTAGTGAACACAACTGAAGTTATCACCAAAAAACCAAGAAAAAACACAAATTCTGGTCAAAATGGGCATATGAACTTTACCCATATTTTATAGATGTAGATCTGCATACCAAATTTATTCCATTAAGCTATCCCCTAAATTTCAACGATGGGTCACAAAACGGGTAGAAATGGGTGACCAAACCCCAAAATTGAACTTTGCCTCAAATTTTGAGGTAGTGAATCTATACACCAAATTTCATTCCAAACTTAGTTCAATGGGACAAAGTTTCATGTCATATCTCGCTTTACCCTTTCTATACTAAATAATCATTGGCGAGTAGTTATCCATCAGGAAATGTTCAGTTAATAAGTTCAGCTAACAAACTTATTGTCTTAACATTTCCCTCCAATAAATAGGACTCCTTCTGTATTTGCTTATTTTTCCTTTATACCCCTCCAGAAAATTAGACCATAATTTTATAACTGAGTGGGTATATAAATGGTAAATCAATGTTTGTGGGTTTGTATACAATATTGTTTCTGCAGACATGACAGGTCATGCAAATGTTTTACTTCTCTCACTTCTTACTGAAAAAATTATTTAATGTGCTTTGTGTTTGATGTTGTAGATCTCTTTTATCTGATATTTTACTCTTCACAACAATACAATAGTGTAGTTTGCGGTTATAGAAAAATCAGCTTAAATTCCTCAATCTGACGTCTTGATATAAAATATTGCAAACGTTTACCCACTGCTGCTCATTTGTAGACCTATATAAGTATTGCTTGTCTGTATAATGATTATTCATATCACTAATCTTTCGATTTTTAAAATCAGAGGCCCAATGTATATCACTTGCTTCATCATTCAACTGAGGCATGCAGTCATTGTCTAAACATTGATGGGAAATATTTTCGAACAAAAGGAAATTTCCATCAGTTGTGAAACTTTCCTTGTTCCTACCCATCCATAATTTATTATTCAAACTTCTACTCACATGAATATTTTTACTTGGTTTACTGGGATATATTATGAACACAAAGATTGAAAACTCGCCTCAAAATCGGAAGACTGATATCACATTATTTATGCTGACCATATTTCATTCATTCAATTAATAAGTAGTATGCTGATTTGTCATCTTCATAAAAACACAATTAGCTTGGTCAATTTAAAACCACACATTGTTTTTGAAACTTTATCATTCATACTAATGTATAGCATAAAAATATATGGTTTTGTTATAAGATAACAGCAGAATTTCAAGGTACCACACTTATGTGATCTCAACTTTTAATAAGTTAGAAACCGCTCCCTTCAATTAGAAAAAGGCTATGATTAAAACAAAGCAAGATAATAGCATAAGTGTAAAGGTGAGTGATATGTACAATATACATAACCACTCAATAAAACTTTGATGTCCTGAAAAATACATCATTTATCGCGGCAAATATTTTTTTACCAGCAATATTTGATATTTTTTTCTTTGTCTTTCCATTGGTAACTGTTGTAACTTATAATATAAATAAATATCAGATTGGAGCATAAGCACTATGTTTGGTCTAGTCCAAGTTTTCTTTGGCGTAAACCAGCTGGTGACATCGGTTGGGATAATGCTGTTTTACATCAAAGTCCAGGGTATATATCTTTTTATATCGGGGCTTAGCATTGTTGACCCGCTCACATAAAATCCTCAATAATTGTTATATGAAAGTGTCAATGACATTGTAGCTCAACTTGGAAAGGGAATAATTTCATGTGTTACAGTCAATGGAGCGATTAGGAATGCAGAAAGTTGAAAGGTCTAAGTGATACTAGATTATCAACATGAAGAGTTATATAAAGTAAAATCCAAGATGGATGCTAATGGCTATGTTTTCCAATGAAATTAAAACATTTGATAGCTTCCATCTAGTAGATCAATATCAAGATTAATATGAAGTTTGGTGATGATCAGATAAGGGAAGTGGACTGTAGGGTGTGCCAAAGGATTTAGTCATGCAAAGAGTAAAATCCAAGGTGGCTGTTGTTTGGCCAAATGACCTCAAAATGACTCGTGCCCATCTGTATGTCAATATTAATATAAATGACAAATTTCAGACAAACAGTATGGTCTGTAGCCCGCGAATTTTTAAATCCAAGGTGGCCACTGACAGCTATATTTTTTTGCCGAATAAGCCCAAAATGACTCGTTCCCATTTACATGTCAATGTTAACATCCACGACAAATTTCATGATGATCCGACCAAAGGTACGACCTGTAGCCCATGCTAAAGGAAATTGTTGACGAATCACACACACACACGGACGATGGATACTAAGCCATGGCAATAGCTCAAACTTTACAAAGTAAAGTTGAGCTAAAAATGTCACAATTGTGACAGTAAATCGCTTTATTCCATAGAAAATATTATATTTGTTCTGAATTCAACTGGAGATGTCAACTGAAAGTAGTATGTAATGTGAAAAATATATTTGATGACAATGTTTACAAGAATTTGAACTCATTTGACCTTGCAAAGTGACCGTATGTCTTAAATCTAAACAAACTGAGGTTACTCATAATTATGTGGCATATTCGATGTGCAATATAATATGAAAGTTAGATTATGATACATCATTATGATCATAATATGTCACCCTTTCAGATATATATAGCCTTGTGTTTTGACTTGTGGGGTAAAATAGATTAAAATTTACAAAAAATCCCGCCACTGGATCTGGGTGTAATGTCTGTTATAGAAAGGTATATGGGTGGCTTTGATGTAAAAATTTAAACAGCGTTATCCCAACTGACTTGACTATGTGTGGACTTAAATACCACAATTTATTTCTGTAGATTTGAATCCACCAAGAGTTAGTTTAATTCATTGCCGTGGAAAATTACTATGCTTTTCAGCTCAACTTGACAGTCTGAGCTATTGCTATGAGTTGGTATCTGTGTGTGTCCATCAAAAATATCCATTAGCATGGGATACAGATCATACCTTTAGTCGGATCATTATGAAATTTGGCTGTTGACATTGACTTGTAGTTGGGAACTAGTCATTTTGGGGTCATTAGGCAAAAAAAGAAAACACAATTCAAGCTATTAGCACAGGCTACACGCCGTACCATTTGTCTGATGATAATGAAATTTGTCATGGATGTTGACATATAGATGGTAATGAGTCAGTTTGGGGTCATTCAGCCAAAATACAAGGCCACCATCGGACATCTTGGTTTTCAGTATTAAACAATGTAAATCCATTGGCATGGGCTACATGTACTGATGATTATGAAATTTGTTACTTGACCTGTAGATGGGAAACGAGTAATTTTCAGATCATGCAGCAAAAAACATATTTTTCAATTGAATAAATCCTATGGCACACTACAAATGACATCACTCATCCGATCATCACGAAACTTCATTTGGATCTTCGGGTGACCAGTAGATGGGAGTCGTCATATGTTTCTTAATTTCGTTGAAAAACATGAAAACATGGCCACTGGCAGCCATCTTGGATTTTACTCTTTGCATGACTAAATCCTTCGGTGCACCCAAACAGACTACATCACTCTTGGGGGTGACCACTAGATGGGAGCATCCAATTTTTATCGAAATTTGTTTAAAAAGATGACTGCCAGCAGTGACTAAATCATTTGGCACCTCCTGCAGGTCACATCTTTCATCAACAATCTTCATATAAGATAAGAGAAGATAAATTTTTATTTAAAAGTCAGAGGTAAAATCATTTTACAAACTCAAGCTCTGAAGAGATTTTGACTGCCTGAACAAAAAATCCCGCCACTGGATCTGGGTGTAATGTCTGTTATAGAAAGGTATGTGCGTGGCTTCAGAGTAACATCTAGATGGGAGCCGCCCAAATTCATTAAAAAAAACATGGTCACCAGCAGCCATCATGGATATAAATTCATCGGCACACACTGCATTTATTAGAGAATTGTTTTGGAAATTTACAGGCATGTTTAGGATCACCTTTAGATAGGAGCTATCGTATTTGAATAATTTTCATAAACAACATGGCCACCAGCACCCATCTTAGTATCACTTACATATTTCAACTTTCCGCATTCCCAATTGCTCCATTCACTGTAACACATGTAATGACCATTTTTCCAAGTTCAGCTAGTGTTCATTTCTTTCGATATTGATCATAATTGTTTTTCAACAGACTTGCCTTTTCTCTAAGGAGATAACATTAAAGATGGATTGAGAAAATTCTCAGTGATAAAGTCAAATAAACCTCTCGTGAGATGACGTCCCTACAAAGTGTTCATTGGTGATCTCAAAGCTATGTTATATGTATATGATGATGGCCACATTATCATAGTCAAAATGGATGAGTGTTAGATAATTGTTACTTACTAATTGTCTGTATGTTTGTTAAGTTACTATTTATTGCTTTGTATGTTCTATTCAAGTTGGAATTTATCCAATTTGAATTGCCTTTATTTTTGATGAGAATAAATTTGAATTGCAAAACTTACAATCTATATTAACTTTCATTTGCAGGTTGTAATTGTCAGGCTGACCTATTTTGGGACATTGGTATCAGACAATTATTCATTTGAAAAACTGCTAACTTGGGCCCTGCAAATATTCGATATCTGATATATTTTGTCATCATTGTTAGTGATTTTGCCTAATATAAACCAAATTCAGAATGTGTTTGCACCAATTGTCATAATCTGCCTAATGCTGTAAAATAGATGAATGCGATTCATATAGTTGACGTCAAAGAACATAAGGTACATAAGAGATGGAACATCCTTTTGATGATCAACAAGTTTCCTGGTTGACAGCAGCATTCTACATGTGTATGGATTAATCCGAGAGCCTGCTGGGTTCTATTTGCACAATCGTGTACAAAAGGTTTGATGCCCCAGATTTGTTCCACCCCAGGAACGTTTAAAGAAATCCGATTTCTTAAGTTCCGCATTCCTGGCGATTACGGGCCAACCCCAAAAGTTACTTCTATTTACACTTTTGAGTACAAAGCTGATTTTTATATTAGTAGTTCTCCAGCAATCATACACAATTTATGAAACGAAATTTTCTGATGTTTTCATTTCAGAAGGGGGGTTTTTATAGTACCCCCAAAAATCACTTCTATTTGCACTTTTGAGTACAAAGCTGATTTGTATACTAATAGTGATCCAGCAATCACTGACCAATAATACACAATTTCTGAAACGAAATTTTCTGATGTTTTCATTTCAGAAGGGGGGTTTTGATAGTACCCCCAAAAAATTACTTCTATTTGCACTTTCGAGTACAAAGCTGATTTTTGTATTAATAGTGCTCTAATCATCACTGATGATACACAATTTCTGAAACGAAATTCCCTGGCGTTTTCATTTCAGAAGGGGTTTTTGAATGTACCCCAAAAAACCCGAAAATTTACTTTTATTTTCACATACTGTCGAATACAAAGCACAATTTTAAGGTGAACCCGGAATAAATTTATATAAATATACAAATCTACTGACCACAAACGTTCCCTAACTGCTGATTATGACCCAACAGCCCAAATTTCCGCGCGTTTCAGGGAAGAAAATTCGTTATTTTTGGGTTAAAAAAATGCAGAAAAATATGTAAGAAAATTAAAATTTTAGTCCGGGAACCAGGTCGGTCAAACGTGCACACCCCCCTCCCCCACCAGGATTAAACTTCATTCATTTTTCGTAAGGATGTCTGCTCAAACTATTTCGACGTTAAAAGTGTATGTTCCGGGCAATATGGCGACCATTTCCGGGAGTATACCCCACTCGCTACATACATTTACAACAAAAACCCATTGTTCTTGATTCCATGGCATATGCCTGTCATTTCATGCATAATTTGACTAAAAAATCCAAAATGGAGGACAAAATGGCAACCGGAAGTAACAAAAAGAGCATTTTACGGTACCTTTCACCATAGGTGCCAGTTGCGCCACCATACATGATGTCCAATCCTAATCCGATAATAGTATTAGTAAGTCATAACCCGAGTTATAAAAAATGACGATGAAAATGGCAATCCGAAGTCAACGATTGAAGTGTTTTTTTAATTTCTAACTTTAACTTTTTAAACTAAATCTTCAAATATCAAATAAATATAAAGCCAATAAGTAGTGGTATATATGCCTTCAAACAAGTTTACAAATACATCAAATGAGTGTCCCAAACCACCTAACGAGTGTAGTACAGTGTACCAAACAATATACTGAGTCACCTACCTGGTATCCAAAACCAATCTATGAGTATCCCAATCCATACGTCTGGTGCCCCAAATTCCAATATTGTCCCCAGTAAAGCATGATAAATAATCCACCCAACGAGTTTCCCAAACCACCAAGTAGTGCCCCAAACCATATGCAACTGGTTCCCAACCCAAATATAGGGTCCCCCGAGCCATGTTTCTGGTGTCCAAGCCCACACAATGAGTGTCACAAGACATCTAAATTACCCCGATTATTGTCGTAACCCTGCAACGATTGTTCCAAACCACAGCGCATGGTAGTGCCCCAAACAATTCAAATGAGTGTCTCATTCCACCATGCGTGTGTCCCATGTGCACATCTAGTGTTCAAAACCACCCAATTGGTGTTTCAAACTTTCCAATGGGTGGCACAAACAATTAAGTAGTGCCCCATACCATATGCACCTTATTCCCGACCTGCACTGATAGTCCTCCAAACCATGCATTTGGTGTCCTAACCCACACAATGAGTATCACAAGCCATCCAAGGAGTGTCTCAATTCACCCGATCAGTGTCGCAACCCTGCAACGATTGTTCCAAACCACAGTGCATGGTAGTGCCCCAAACAATGCAACTGGTGTTCCTAACCACATAGGTTGGGACCCAAACCACATAGGGTCCATTGAATGTTATACAGTAGGTAAATGTCACACCAGGTCACCTACTGACTCCTTTTGCCATCCGTATCAAGCGTGGTATATGATTCTCTCAATGGTGATTTTACCTTTTGAAGTTCCCCGATAACAATTTCAATTTTGAAGGAATATCATCCAAGATTCTCCCTATTTCCCTCATAAGTTTATTCCATAGGTTCTGATCATAAAACTTTACAATTCACAAAATTCCAAAATGACAGCAATCAAGGGAAGAACATCTAATTGTAGGAGGTTGTCGCTGTTCCAAAAGATAACTACCAAAATGAGCGTCCCTAACCATCGAACGAGTGCTCCAAATCATACGAGTGGGTCAATCCATCAAATGATTGCCCCAAACCACACAATGAGTGTCCCAAACCATCCAGCGAGTGTTCGAAGGAAAAGAGTGTCTAATATGCACCCAATACCTCACAACCAGAGTCCCACGTCATCCGGAGAGAGTCTAAGTATGTCATATAACAGGTGTCTCAAACCACCAAAAGTCGTCTGAATCCATTCAATGGCCCAATCATTGAACAAATCGACAAATTAGTGTCCCATTCAACCATACATGTGTCCCATATCCACGTCGAGTGTCCAAACAACCCAACTGGTGTCTCATACCATGCAATGGGTGTCACAAACCAACCAGCGAGTGACCCAAACCATAAAACAAGTGTCACAAACCAGCCATTGAGTTCCCAATCCATCCAAATGGTGTCACAAACCATCTACTAACTTGCATCTCAATACATCCAAATAAGTGTACAAAACCCTCCACCGAGTATTTAACCCTTTCATGATGGGTGATGTGCTGATACAGCATTAATGATCCTGTGCCATACATTCCCCCATATATATGCGAGTCTCCCATAGGGAGTCTTGCATATGTTATGAGAATTCCGTAGCTCACATGGCCAAGGTAAGTATTGTTAGGCCAATGCATTTTCTTATAGATGCGATGCGCCCTATGGCACAGGATTTTCGCAAAATTTCAAGAAGCTACAGTCATTAAAGGGTTAAGACCATCAAGTGAGTGTTCCAAACCATCCAATGTGTTTACAAACCAAGAGACACTCGCTGGGTTGTTTGAGATATTCGATGGATGATTTTGTATAATAGTTGCACAATCATTCGATGGTGTGGGACATTCTGCATGGGGTGGTATTAGACACCAGGTGGATGTTTTAGACACTCTTGGTCCTGGTGGTTTGAGGCAATCGTCATGTTGCATGGGACGGCCACTGAATGGGTATGCACACTCATTGATTGGTTTTATTAGACACACATGGGATGGTGTGGGGTTCTCAATTGGTGGTTTGAGATGCTCTTTGTGAGGTTTGGGACACCACATGCATTTTTTGGGACATTCTCTGGATGATATATGTTGTCAATCCTTGGATGGTTTGGATTACTCATTAGGGCGTGTTTGGACACCATTTGGATGGTTTGCGACACTAGTTGGGTCGATTAGGATGCGTATTGGGTGGTTCGGGACACTGGTTGGCAATTGGGGATGCCCGTTCTACGGACTGCACGTTGGTTTGGTATACTATATTAATTAAGATGGTGGTTTGAGATCCCCGATGCGTGGACTTAAGCTCCTTAGATGACTTGGGACACTCGTTAAGTGGTTTTGGACACTCATTGGATATGTTTGGAAAAAAGTTTGGTAGCTTTTGACACTCATCTCATGGCATATAGGACTATTGGCTATAAATTATATGAGAAGATTTAGTTACAATTTAAATCAATGAAAACATAATTTTTTTTCTATTTTCAATGCCATGGAAACAGTCTGGTGAACTTTAGCCAAATTTGCCCAATTTTACTGCTGCCGGTATCCATTTTGTCGCTATTTTCGATATTGACGCCCTCTTTTCTGCTAAAATTGGCATATATGAATCATTAATGCCCATTTTAGCAGAAACGAGGGCGTAAATATCTTATTGGTATTCAGTACACTGGTGAGTTCAATTCCCTTCTGGGCATCACAATAATAATTGATTTTTCTTCGAAATTGTGTTTTAAATCTATTTTAATTTGATGGACACTGAAGGGCCAAATCCTCGTGATATAGCTCATTATTTTCAGATATCGATTTAGCATGGTATATTTTTTTTCTAAAAAAATGGAAATTATGGTAAAATGTAGCGAAATTTGCACAATTTGACCACTTCCGGACACCATTTTGGATTTTGCAATGACAACAATAATAATTTATTAATAATTCCACAAGGAACGAAATATCATCGTATCATAATAGGTTCTCGCTTTATCATTATATCGCACCAAAATCGTGCAATAACGTTAACCAGTTCACACACTTGTGCCGTTCTATCTATTTTTTTTTTTTAGAATGGTCAATAAAATTAGTTGGGGGTGGTGGTCTGAATTAGGGGCAGGTTGGCTACCGCAAATCACTAATATTGCTAGGCCTAAACAAAACAACATGTATATCATTAAAAGTTTTAATATGGCAAATTGACAAGTAGTAAGAAGCATATATTCCACACAACCCTACTTCCTTGTCAAATCAACCAGCCGCAGGACCAGTGTCGGTCACCAAACATGGAAATTTTTGGTCACATCTTCTCCACTTGACTTTCTTTTTAATCAGATTGGCCTTTGTTTTTGAAGCCTTTTCATATTTATTTCTCTTCACAGTCTTTTGTGTAATTTTGGTTCCTTTTAACTTCCTTTTCATCCTCTTAATTGTGACACTGTCATCACTGTTGTTTTCAGACATACCACTGATTAATTCATTGGAATTTTCAGCTGATACATTTTTGCCTTCAAATGACTTCTTTGTCTTTTTATTATTTTTCACATTGTCTTTCTTGTGACTGGTATCTTGTTCTCTATTTTGTAGCTTTGCGGAAACACCTTTCTTCTGAGTTTCACCTTTCTTTGTTTTCACTTCAACTGATATATGGCCTTCACCCTTTATTTTTTTAAGCGCAGACACATCTTTGTTGTCAGTTTTCTTCTTTTTAGCACTAGTATTTTCAATGTCAACTGTGCTTTTCCTCTTTTTGGGTGTAGTTCGGCTAGTTTTCTTCCCTCTCTTAGCAGCAGCACCTTTCACTCCATCCTTTGTTTTCTTCCCTGTAAATCTCTGCACGAATCCATCATCATCAGATGACATATCATCGTCAAACTCATATTCGCCATCAGATGCATTCTCGTCAACATCTACAAACACATCACCGTGCCTAGACACTCTGACTTTAGCATGCATGAATGTACTCAGTTCCTCTGCTTCATCTTGCTCTTCTTGCTTTTCTTCTGGCAGTTCAACCTCATTTGAGGGCCCTACAAAGTACAGTCACATATTATTAGAAGTTAATGAAAAACAAGTGCAAAATTGGCTCTCCACTGAGCTTCATTACTTTTCTGATGTGGCTTAATTTGAAAGATATCTTAATGTGGCCAGATTACTGAAAAAAATCTGTAGCATGTAGATACCCTCCACCCCATTATTAATATACAAAAGATTATTCACATCCTATCTAAGATGACAGATACAGGGATAGGTGTATTGTACACTCTAAAGCTGCATTCACAGACCTGTGGCTGACGCATGCAGCCAATGCATGCTGCTATCTGGTTATTGGCACAATGATAGCCAATGCATGCTGCTATCAGGTTATTGACACAATGTTTCAAACCATACATATATCACTGATGCAGTTAAATGCAACCGATTTCAAAACTTGTTTGAAATTGGATGGCTTTAAATGTGTCAGCCGCAACCCAAGGAGGGTCCCGAAGGATATAGTCATGCAAAGACTAAAATCCAAGATGGCTGTTAATCATCTGAAATTGTTTTATTTATTTTATTAATTAAATAGCTCCCATCTAGCAGTGATCCAAAACATGCCTGTAAAAATTCAATACATTTCTCCAATCATTGTGGGCGGCAGGATGTGCCAATGGATTAAAATGTGAAATCCAAGATGGCCACTGGCAGATATGTTTTATAACAAAGTGAAGATTTGATAGCTCCCATCTGGCAACCCCGAAATCCATAAGAAGTTTGTTGATGATCGGATGAGGGATGTGGCCTGTAGGATTTAGTTGTACAAAGAGTAAAATCTATTTTTAGTTATGTCCCATAACTAAAGAAAACTGTCTGTATGAAACCCATTGTATGCAAATAGCCTTTCACCCACGTTGTTTCATCAGCATATCAAAGATCATTGAAATCCGGCCACCGATGACTGAAATATAGAGCTCCAAAGTTCAGACAAACAGATGGGATGGAACCCATTTTTAAAATAAATACAATTTGTGCTCTTATTATATCCCTGACCTCTTTTGGAGGAGTGAGGCTATCTAGTGGAAATCTTTGTCCGTCTGTCTATCTGTAGGAACATTTGGGATTTGGAATGTTGGGATAGCTCAACTGATTTGTGGGACGACCTCAACCGACACATTCAGGGTTCAAATCTGACAATGTATAATCAGGCTTTATATTGTCATCTGCAATCCCTGTACTGAAGGCATCACAAATTGATCATTGATGCCATGATAATAATTTAAAGATGATGCCAGGAGGAGGAGCTGTCAGGAGCAAACAGACCTCTGGACTGCACATTTCAAGAGTGTGTGAAAACTAATTGTCATTCCCCTGGTTTGTGCTTAGGTAACCCATACTTGGTTCCCATATAATTCATTTGTTGAATAGACTGGTTCCTGATCCAACACTGGGAAATCTAAAAAATATAGTAACATGACCTCTTTGCATCACTGGGGCTACCGTAGCTTTACGGACATGTTTAAATTAATATTCATTAACTAAAACAGCTTACCAAGAGCAATATAGATTGGAATAGCTATGGATTTGTCTGTTTTTATGTAGAAATTTCGAATATTCCCTTGTCCTCCAGGAGCAGATTTTAACAGTTGCTCTGTTGCTGCTATAATATTTTCTTTCATATTCTTGTCATCATATCCATGTTGGCAACATGTGCACTACTGCAAACAAATAGAAAATTCAACATGTAATAAATGAAGATTCACAGTTGTTTCAAGTTGCATTTATAGCAAAATCGCTTCGTTGTATTGTTATTCAGATAATATTGGATAACACTCCATGTGCCATCATCAAAAGCAAACAGCGTTCCATCAAAAGATGGTAGAATTTTTTCCGCCTTCATTTTCCAGTAATGTATTTTAATTGACACAGATATATACTACCATGCATCTGCGATTGTGAGATCAGTTGAACTTATTTTATTTTAGGAAAGCTTTTTGAACTTTTTTTCCCCAAAATATTTGTGGTCAAATTGTTAATTACTTCAATTCTTGATCACTGTTTTTTGTTATCTTCGTACTTATGTTTGTACCTTGTTGAGCCTTTGCATTCTATAACGCATCTGCCGCGTGATACAACATCATCAAATTCCTTCTTCAAATTTTGAGCTTCAAGGTTTATCTTTGATGGCTGCCTGCAATATAGATAGAAACTATTACTGTTTACTCAATTAATAATGAGACACTCCTGTTGACTACTAGAATTGAGTTGAGTGTGTCCCCTCAGTGCAGTGAGTTGAGTGTAGAGGAACTGGCTCAATATTAGTATTCATTACCTCAATGTGCATGAACAACTTGTCATATTGGTACTAGGGTCCTGCGAATTGGAGATTTTGATCGAATCGAATATCGAATCGAGTCTACGTAATCGAATCGAATCGTATACATGTGTGTTGCATTCTCAATTAGGCATTTAATGTCAATGATTAGAGGATTTGAGAAACGTTCTTCCATGAAATTCCATCATAACTTGTGTGGCGATCAACCGTCGTTCCATATACTATTAACTTCAATTGAAAATTGTTGAGACAAAAAAAAAACAGATTAAAACGTCCATGCGGTCGTAATGACGATTAGATATATAACCACTAAACGTATTATCGGAATTAAAATCACGCGCAATGTGTAGAGTTTGCATGTACATGCACAATTGTAAATCGGCACTCGGAAACACCCGTTTTTATAAAATTGAAGATGCAACAACAGTCGCAGGGTAGCCTGTTTATGTAGTGCTGGATGCTTATAGATGTCTTGTTGTCCCAGACGCTTGTGATTTATATACCACGTTGCATCATCACACGTGAAAGTTTCTGCACTACATGCAGCTTTTATCATGTTTATAATAAACATGAATAACGGACGACAAATTGTAAAGTTTCAAGGAACCCTCCGAAACTGAAAGTCAACTTCAAAAGAAAACACCGCCACACGCACTCTTCGACGCCGGGAGCACGTGTTGTTTACTTTCTCGGCGATATTACAGAACGAATGTCGACCACGACGAATGCAGAGGATGGGAAAGTTACATTTATTTTATTGTTAAATACACTTATTAAATAACTTCATTTGGTCGTAACATATATCAACATACCATGCATAAAATTATCTAGCCAATATCCATTTGCATTCATACTTGGGTTAGCGGTGTACTCCATTGGTACCCTCGTGTGCACGGATTTAGACAAAACGGGAAAAGTCGCGTGCGGCGATCTGAATAAACTGATGTTTGTGTTGTACAATTTGGAAAAGTAGAATTACACCACAAAACTGGATCGAGATATCCATGGTAACTCGAGTAATGACCAATCTGGAGAATGTTTTTAAGCATCTCATCAGGGGGGGGGGGGGGGGTGAAAAAAAAATTCCGGCACATATGCCGGGGTGGGTGGGTGGTCAAAGCTACCAACAAGCAATTTTTTCCGCAACTAAAAAAAAAAATCCTGCTTGTTTTTTTTAGTGTTTTGGCAATGAGTTGGGCTTCAAAACCACTTTGAATGAGAGAAATAATGTAATTCTAACTGGTAAACTGACTGCAGGCAGTTATCGTGTTGTATTTTGTTGCAAATTTTGAAATCCAAGATGGCCGCTGGCAGCCATGTTTTTTTGGCCGAATGACCTCAAAATGACTCATTTCTATTTACATGTCCATGTTAACATCCATGATAAATAGTATGCACAGAAATTCATATACAGCTGTTTACAGTGAATTTCCCCCGCAAATATCTGTTTTAGTGTTAAAAGGGATGGTGGGTGTCAAAAAATGGTCGGAAAAAAACAGCCGAAAACGGAAAAAAAAATTGGTGGTGGGGGTGGGTGGGTACAAAAAATGATCGAAAGGGAAAAAAATGCCATACGTGCTTTTTTCGACCCCCCCCCCCCCCCCCCCCCCCCCCCCCCCCCCCCCCCCGATCTCATCGCTATTATAATTTACGCGTGTCGTCGGTCCATCGGCGATCTCTGAGCTTTTGGCTACCATGTTCAAAGCTAGAATTCAGATGTATTTAGTCGTCCTATAGTGACTAATTACTGGCTATACTTATATTTAATAGGATGCGAACATTCGCGATGTACAATAAGAATTATAAGGTGCATATATTCATAATTTTCAGGAATTATATGGCACAGAAACAGCGAAGATCGACGTGTGCACTTGTCCGTAAACAGCTTACTTTTTTGTCAGTGTATATTCGAAATTTCGAATCGAATTCGAATCAAATCGAATCTCGAATCGAATATTCGCAGGACCCTAATTGGTACCCATTTAGCAGGACAATCACTCTTAATATGCTTAAGTATTAACAAGAAATGGACTGTCGTCCAGTGCATACCCGCTTGGGGAATCCTGTCTAGTGTAGTCCTGTGGGCATACCTATAACCTATGACTGATATACTCAAGACAGACAGACCCAAAAATCATTTTCAGGTAAACAACTATAGAACGAAAAACCTAAACAAAACGATTGAACATGCCATAAAATGTCCTCATAGCGGTGAACATCCATACCAAATTTCATTGAGATCTCAGCACCACTGTTCAAGTTATGGCCTGAATAGACATCAGATGGACCAAAAAGCCAATATTTCCAGATAAACAAACATGAAAAATTCTAGAATGGAAAACTGAAACAAAACGATTGAACACTCCATTGAATGTCCTCATAGTAGTGAACAACCATACCAAATTTCATTGATAACCGAGCACTACTGTTCAAGTTATGACATGAACAGACATCGAAATCCAATTTTTGGGGCGATTACATGCCAATGTAATCGATTACGATTACAATTACTTTTGATTTACATGATTACGATTACTGATTACATTTTTTCGAATGTAATCGATTACGATTACTACATTCGATTACGATTACAATTACTTTAGTAAATGTAATCGATTACTTTTTGATTACATCTGATTACAATTGTTAGTTTCCAACCATTTTGATCGCATAGGAATAAATAATGAAATAATTAAAATTAACATATCAAATTTGAATGAATAAAGACATCACTGCATAACATGGAAACAAGAAACGACTGAAACAATAGAAAGAAGCAACCAATAAACATGTAAACTTTTTTACATTTACATGTATTGGAAAGGTTTCATCATGAAGTTATGCATCAACTTATTGGGAATACATTATGTTTTATGTGTATTTATTTATGTAAATATATTTTAATATATTTTTAATTTTCTTAAATGCATTCAAACTAACGCATACTATTTATGAAAATATCACCAGAAGCAATTATAAATTATTTGCATGTTCTGTTAGATTCAATACTCAACACAATGAAGATAACACTAAGATTTATTTGATGATCATCCATTGTTAATCCTGATGAGTATTAAATGAGGCTTAACTCCATGAGTGCAGTAAATGACAAACCAGCTACTTAGGTCTACCGATGTACATCCAGGGTTTCCGCTAGGGGTTGGGGAATGTGGCCGTATTTGGGAAGCATATACCCAGCGCCTGTCGGGAGAAAATTTTGATACTTATCACTGAAACTTATCCATTTCCTTGCACTTGAGACAACAATCAGGAACATTGAAACTCCGTATAGAAACCAAATTAAAACAGATAAATGAACTAAAAGCATGTAAGCACCATGCACCACATACAATTGATACAACGACTTTTATATCAGTATCAATATTAAAAGCTGACATCAAAGAAATTACTGGGGTTGGAGACACATTGTCCCACTCAGTGTTACGTCAGAGCTCATGTCAGTGATGTCACGTGCTTTGCACATGTTCTGCATGCCTGATTTCTTTGTATTTTATACAGTACCAATCAGAACAAGTTGGTGTAAACCCAAATTTCTCAGAAGGAGATGACCACATACTTGATTTCTATAATGGATGATTTTGCATTCATTCAAGTTGGATGAGGAATAAATACACTGATAATAACTATTAATAATTATTTCTTTGATACAGACCTTGTTTTGAGGTAAAAAGTCCCCGCTGCTCGTCGCAGGGACTGCAAAAACTCAACCTGCATTCATGGGTGTAGCTCAGTATTCAGCACCCCCCCCCCCCCCCCCCCCCCCCCCCCACATAATGACTTACCGATGTATATTGCACCTTTTGAGGGAAAATAGTGGGTCAGAACGTTGGGACTTATATAGACAGAAATATACGGTAAATTAAAATGCGAGCGGCTGATTACTACTAAACATTCACCAACAAAGCGTTACCCAGATTGATGCAGACAACAGTGCACGTGGTCCGCGGACCGCAGTATTAATAATGTCTTATTCAGGCACCAAGTGTAGGATTCCTTGCAATCTGTTAATCATCAGTGTCGGTGATCGCTCGTCCTGAGTAGTCCAAGTCTTCTTGTACTAAAACCAGCTAAGATATTGGGATGGCGATGCTGGTCTTTAGTCCAAGACCGCTTGTATACCAATCCTTTGACACGACTTACGCCCACGATCTGTGGCGGGAATTTGTGGTGTATTTTACTGGATTTACCTAGCAAATCAATACATGATGCTATATGCATCGGAAAGGCTTACATCTTATGGTCATAATGGTGTATAATAATCTAACTTTAATGTTAAATTACACATAGAATATTCCGGTTGATTGCCACACACATCGATTTGTTTCTCTGTTTGTTTACATTTTAACCAAAAGCCGAAGTGGTCCGAATAAGTTCGGCATAATCCGCTGTTTGTTCTACTAATTCTACTTTCCGTTTCTATATATAGCGCGGGTTTTCCGAACAAAAATAGCGAAAACCGATCGCCCGAAAGTCCAGTTTTCTATGTGCTTTCAGAACAATTCCCGCACTAAAAACTTAATGACATAATGGAGGATCAGAACGGTAGTTTTGTTGACAATTTTCGCAAGCAACTTGTCAAAATTGGAGCAAATTAGAACTCTTGTGTCTGACTTGCCATGCGTGATGTGCATTTGACATCTGTGTTGATAAAATACTCGGAGAACCGAATCACACAGTTTCGAAATATAGTTCTTCCGTTTTAGTGGGACTTTTCAAACTTAAGGTTCATTTATTTAGTGTATTACATTTATATCTCCAATGTTTAATTAATCTATTTATTATTTTATTTATTGACACACATAATTACGATTACAATGGAGAATTCATCGTAATTTGCGTTGTTGTCCAAAATCTACGGAATATTTTCAACGGAAAATGCCGAACGCAGTTCGCAAGGTCAACTGAGTTCGCATACTTTAAAAAATATGTAAACACTGCGGCAAATGTTTCTTTTCACATTAAATTACCGCTTTCAATTCACAACCGATGTGGGTTTCAGATAAAATAGCATGTCTTCTGCGGAAACTATCCGTTTATTGTAGCAATTGTGATATTTTATTTCATATAATTGTGGTTTTATTTGAGCGGATCACTAACGCTTAAGTCCTGTCAAAGGAATGCATGGGCCTGGAACTCGGACTAAAGACCGGCACCTCCATCCCGATATCTTAGCCGGCTTTAGTACGAGAAGACTTGGACTAGTCCTGAGTAAAAAGGGGGCTGAGTTGGTCTGTTGCTATTTTGTGACCAATGTTATGTCAAGGTTGGGAAGGGGAATGAGGCCGCTGGACGGCCGGCCTGCCGTAGTAGCGGAAACCCTGATACATCACACCTGCTTTGTTCAGTTAATTAGCCCTATTGTACTAGTGTGACTCTACATCCATTGTCTGCAGTAGTAAATTTAATCTTAATTGACGTCGGCTAGCCAATTTATTCATATTAGAATATTTCATTGTCTGTATCACAAGTTTATTGCCATCCATGCTGTATTCAACAAGTGTGTGTTGTTATCTGTGTCCACTGCCAGAATGTACATACACCCGGTACCACTAACATAACACATGTGAAAATTGTACTAACTTTCTAACATGTTGTTTGTATCTTTGCACACTCCACAGAACCACATTATGAGACTATCAATATCCAAAATATTCTAGTAAAAGTAATCAAAAAGTAATCAAAATGTAATCATGATTACAGGTACATTTGAAAGTAATCGATTACGATTACTTGTAATCAAGAAATGTCATGATTACTGATTACAGAAGTTACTCCAAATTGTGTAATCGATTACTTTGATTACGATTACTGATTACGATTACCCCAACCCTGCATCAGATGGACGCCCCTGACACATTGACGGAGAGGTGCAAAATAGTATACCCCCAGTTTACAAAAAAATAATATACAACAGCTACGTAACGAGAGGTAAAACTCCATTTCATACTTCACAATAGTTGAGTAAATGTAGAAATCAAGGACACTGTAGTTCAACTTCGATGGGGGATAATTTCATGTAGAGCGATTAGGAATTTGGAAAGTTTAATGTCAAAGCAATACTAGATGTCAACATGAAGAGATACCAGAGGTCATCCTGAACATCCACATGAAGTTTGGGGATGATCGGATTGGAGATGTGACCTGTAGTGTGTGCTAACGTAAATTGTTGATGGATGGACGGATGGATGCACAGGCAGATGGACGGATGCACGCCAACCAAGTTAAAGATTGGTGATGATCAGATGAGGGATGTGATCTATATGGTGTGGCAAATGATTTAATAATGCAAAGAGTAAAATCCAAGATGGCTGCCAGCGGCCATGATTTTCAACGAAAATTGTTGAAATTCTATAGCTCCTATCTAGAGGTGATCCAAAAATGCCTGTAAATTTTCAAAACAATTCTCATATAAATGCGGGCGGCATGGGAATTCAAATTCAAAATCCAAGATGGCTGCTGGTGGCCATGTTTTTTAACAAATTTCGGGGAAAAAAAAATTCTATCTGAAGGTCACCCCGAAGATCCATATGAAGTTTGGTGACGATTGGATGAGAGATGTGGTCTGTAGGGTGCGGCAAAGGAAATTGTTGACAGTCGCATGCACAGTTGGACAGATGATGGATGCCAACCCATGGCAATAGCTCAAACTAGACTTCATCAAGATGAGCTAATAAATAAGGGAATAACAACATTAACAAGAATTCATATAATTCAAATACATACTTCTTTTTCTTGAAAAATGCTCGTCCCAACAATGGAGGAACAAACTTCAAGATCCTTGCATCAACGAGGAATATATCATACATATTAACTAGATTTCTCTTCGCTTCAAATGGTTTGTATTCAAGCTTCAGCTGTTTCAAAGGCATGACCTGAATGTTAACAAATCAATTTATTATTCTCAATCATGATATAATAAATGAATATAAAGAATGTAACTTATTTACATTGCACTGGTGTAAAACAAAAATGTTTATGAAACTCCTGACATTTACATTTGGACACATGTCAGATGTTAGTAGTAATGCCGACTTATTTAAAGTTATTTTCATGTTTGGTGAGCAGCAATGGAAGTCTTTGTTCTTGGTAAAGAGGTCACAGGTCAAATGATGAACCTGTTCAAAATTATATCAGACTAACCAAGTAACAAAACTCTTAATTGTTGATCCCATATTGGTCAAGTTATGACGGCAAGGTCTGTTGTATAGGTCATCAGATCACAGGGGAAATACATTTCTGACATTGACTATTGCTTAGCATATGTTATACATATTCAAATCACCCATATCAACCCGTATAATCTCTGTTCAGAATGATAATCTAATCCCTTGTCACTCTTTTGGAATATATTTAAATTAGAACTTGATTATCTATAAATATATATGTATACTATTGTATACACCTCTTTCAAAATAGTCTATAAAACTTACATCTATTGTGCTGCTTAATCCCTTGCTTTGTAAATAGTCCTTGAAATGACTTATAGTTGGTTCATAATCTCTGTCTTTTTTGTCCAAATCCTTCACAAATATGCACACTGAGGATATATCCGTTGTCATAGAATGAGGTAGTTTCCTGAAAAAAATTTAAGTTTGGACATTTTACAAATTTCAATGAAGAATGTCCCATTGACAGTTTTCCTTCATAGGGCAAATTATATAATGTCGCATTGATTTTTTGGCTTAAAATGCTGCCTTTTAGCTCATTCTATTGTATAAGTTACACCTATTTCAGTGGCTTTTAAGTGAACACCAGCATGCCAGATTGGGAGGTATTTTGAAGAACACAGAATGCAATTTTTGAACAAAATTAATGCTAAATAGTTGCTGAACAAATATTCCATCCATGCTTTGTGGATTCCCCATAAGATTTGGGGGGGGGGGGATTCCCAAGCAGGGGAGATAACATTGGTTCATTTTACTGAGAAGTGCGTGGGAACATGGGTTATAACAAGACAGTCAATGACTATGGCATCGTTCACCTGACTGTAAAGACTGAGAAGGCTGGGACTCTGAAGACCACTACAGTCAGTACTTGTAAAATTTACTTAAAAATAAGTTAGAACTATACACACAGCTTAGAAATTAAAGTGTTCACATTGACAGACATTCATAGACATACACATTCTTAATTCAATTAATTTTCAAGAGGGCAGAGTATTAAATCTGCAAAGTCTGCCCCTTCTTGAATAACCAATCCCATTGAGCATACCTGATATGAGATACAGATGTTGTCATTATGTTCACCATATGTGTTCATGTGTTGGGAGACAAAAAATTGTATTATAATAACATACACAAGATTTTTTTAAATCTGAAAAGTGTATGTTATCAGGAACTGAAATCTACAGGTAGTTCACAGTCAATTTAAATGTAAAAATAGTAGGATAAAACAGACAAAAGATACGATAGGTATTAAATAATCATACCAATCATGTAAGCATAATGGATTTTTTTTTTTTTTTTTTTACAAAATAAAATAATAAATATTGGGTAAATATTAAAAGTGGGAGCCCCCTTCGCTTACAATGGTCTATAATTTTATATTCATTTTAGTATTTATAATTAGTTTTAACCCCCCCCCCAGCCCCTGTCCGCACTTCCCTGGGAGAATAAGACATGTGTGATTAGACAGGTAATTAAACCCACACCCCATGTTCAATTTGTGGAGAAACATCTGTGCCCCACTGTACGAGTACACATAAACACAAAAATAAAGACTTTACAAACAAAACCCAAGATAGAGGTAAAACAAATAGCAGATAGCTGTCAAACAAATGGACGACCAGTGGATTGAACTTCTTTCATGCTGCCTAGGCCAGGCTTTGCTTTTGGTGGATCTCACAGAACTGACAACATTGATATTGACACAAACTACTTTTTAATTGACCACAGCTGTGCAGAGTAAGTTGTGCAATTTACACATAGGCATGTCAAATATAATATAGCCATGAAGTCAATATCATTTAATGGCAGGGACCTGATACTCTGCATGCATGGGGGGGGGGGGGCAGAGATGGGGGGGTTTACATATACCAAATATGAATGAAAACGTCTCACGCCCATCCGGATACCCATCTGCCGACAGCGCCAAAGTATAAGTCCAGTTTTTGAAAAAAACTCAACCAAAACTACAACAGAAACATTTGACTTCAAGTTTACTTGAAGTTCACAATCACTCATCGTCCTCTTCACTGTCTACCTCCATATACAATTTCCACAACTCACCATGCAACAAATTATCATCAAAAACATCACAAAAACCTTTCGGATCATCCGACATCATCATCGTCATCATCATCACCACACTCTATCTCAACATTCTCACTACCTTTCGCATCTTTCTCCCAACAAATATTCATTATAAAGTTTGTCGTCCTTAGTGCCTTCCAAAGCATTCGAACTGCATCACTTCTTAAACAATTTCACAATTAGTTCAGTGCTTAATTCATCCCAGGAACTGTCCTGCATATTTGTAAATTCACATACCACATTTCATTTCAGTTCAGACTTACTAAATTTATTATCTGGATACGAGAAAAGTGCAAATTTCAACAAAGTGGGCGGTAACATCCGGAAACGAAAAAAGTGGACAGACGGACGGACAGACCAATAACATAATACGTCCTGTTTTTTTTCTTCCACAGACTTCTGGGGAAAATGCTAAAATATCAATATAGACAACACCAGTCACTGGTATAGTCTATATTGGTATTTTATTATTTTTCCCCAGGAGCCTGTAGTTTTTTAGCTTATAAATATGTAAGCAATAAATGCTCAGACAAAGTTTCATCCACGGACAGACAGCTAGATGGACAGATGGAAAAAAGCAAGCTGGGGTTTAATGATATACAAGGACATCTGATGGTGATAATAATGAACCAAAGCCGGACACTTTGGGTCGAATATAGACTATATCTGATTTTGTGACGTCACCAATTATTATCTAATACGACACTGCTGTTTTGAATATGTGCAAGCACTTTTGTCGCACAGTAGATCGATGGGCTTAAAGCATTAATGTCATAATCAGAAAATTTTGTTATTGTGTCTTTCGATTACTGGTACATGTATTGCAAATAAGAATTATGAATTTTGAATTACAATGTAAGTTCATTCGTAGAGGTAGTTACGGGTAGTTTACATGTTAATGAGAAAATAAGACACTGTAAATAACAATAACAATAGTAACTACAGTCTACACCCATCGGGGCGAGTGAAAAGTGATCGAAATTCGTGATGTGAAATATAATAAGATTGACATCACAAATTTACCGATCTACTGTGAGAAGGTGGGCCTTTAATGTACAATAATTGCTACGGTACTGTGCAAAACGAAATAACATATATTTTATATGGAATTAATTGTTATCATAAGACTACATAGTATATACATGCATGTGATAATCCATAAATATCATACTATTTTCTGGAATCGAAGGGAAACACATAATTATGAACAAAGCAGAAGATACATTCATGCAGGTTCAGGCGAACTTGGTCAATTGGAGAGTTACACGAAGACACGGTGACATCTTGTGAATGAAATGAACAGCTATGCAATGGATACGCTTCTCCATACAGTATCTTAGCCGCAGCGCTCAACCAGCGTCAACAAATATATTGCTTAAATTCAGTAAAAATGTCCCCGTTCCCCTCTCAACAAGGTATAACTATTTTCACTTTGAGGCCATGTATAGTCTAGCTGTCAATAAAGACTACCCGGAAGTGTGATTGGCCTAATTTATAATCGAAATAACGATTGGGGTCCATTCTTTTGATAACCATTGTGTACTGAGTGTAATTACTGATAATCACGTTATTGCAAGTTAAAAAACAATTGACTGGAAAATAACGGAATACAGACTTGGCCAAAAGATGAGTCCCAGGATGTACAATTCTATGTTGAAAAATGGCAATAACTCTGCCAAAATGAGTCCGATCGAACTAAAAATCGCAGGTTCACATACTGGTTGATATATTTGTCAAGTTTTAAAAAATAATTACCAGAAAATGACAGAATACAGACTCGGACAAAGTTGCGGACAGTCGTACGCATGCCCCGACGCACACTATAGTCCTCTGACGGAATGTCGGAGCCAATTAGCTGTGTAAATGCTATTTATCCAGTCTCACGTGAATGCAAACGGTTGATAAACAGTATTTTCTACTTTCTAGAAGAATCCAAAACTCTGTTGCCAAATGGAAATAATTTTTGCTGATATTTATTTGCAAATGGTATTGCAAAATTAAATCAGGGGCAGGTAATTACTCACAAAACGCATGCCCCGACGCACACAAAAGTCCTCTGACGGAATGTCGGAGCCAATTAGCTGTGTAAACACTATTTATCCAGTCTCACGTGAATGCAAACAGTTGATAAACAGTACTTTCTACTTTCTAGAAGAAACCAAAACTCTGTTGCCAAATGGAAATAATTTTTGCTGATATTTGCAAATGGTATTGCAAAATTAAATCAGGGGCAGGTAATTACTCACAAAATCTTGTTTTTGTTATTCAATTCTGGAATCATCTTGAAAGTAAATTGCAACCAAATTTTCTCATTATTGTCAGGTACTAATATGTTCTTCTTCTCCTTTGACTGGCCACCTTTCACCGTACGCAAAGCTAATATGGCTTTCTCAATCTGTAAGTAGAAAGTAAAATCTTGGTGTGAATTTCTGGCACCAATGTTAAGTACCTTTCTGTAAACTGCACTTGAATTTGAAATTACAAGATAAGTTGACTAATAAAAATTTAATTTGAGACTTTACCATCTATAATATTCTACAATATAGAATATTGACAAGTCCAATATGTCACTAGCAGGCGCACAGGTCTTCATACACCAGCTGTGATGTCATGTTTGCATATTGGAATAGGAAGTGGGAATTTCAACCATGAGTATAAGATAATTCAGCACTCACATTATCAAATGCATATCATGATTATAATTGAATCAATGTTCTTGTGTATTTGAAATGGTACAACATCATACCCCACCACTAGATTGTCCCGACTATAAAACACAGAATAAACTAATTCAGACAATGCTCAATGCAAGCTCACCCAAATTGCCCAAATACATAGAGATGCTACGGGGAAGAAGAATATGCTTACTTATTCGCCATATATGCATAAAAATACATACAACCAGCAACGAGATTGAAGAACAAGTGCGAGCAACTTATATGATACCTGTTCTTCTCTCCCGGTACACCATCATACCCAATATAAAACACTGTCAGATTGTCCTGACACACACTGCAGCTCAACTTGGATAATAATGTTGTCATACTTTACAGTCAATACAACACGTGTGGATTAAACAAACAATGGAACTTTGATGGTTATATATTAAAGTGATGTGAAACACTCCGATAGGGTGATCCAATAGAAATCAGTCTTCACGCTGGACCGAAAAAAACTTTAGCCAAATGAAAATTTTATTAGCCAAATGAAAAAAACTTTAGCCAAATGTTTTTTGGCCAAATTAAAATAAATAAATAAATCGACTAAAAGTCCTTCTTGTTCATCCCCAGTGGTTGGGGGTGTACGTAGAGTGAAAATACACTGTGCTTAGGCTGTGTCACTGGTGACATCGGAGAGTGAAAACACTCGAGGCCATAACCGAGTGTTGAAGTTGGCGAGGAAGGCAAGAAAATCGAGAAAAAACTCCAGAGAAAACCTTCAACACTCAGATAACCTGCAGTAAAGGTCTAGCGCTTTCGTTATTGTTTAACTTCATCAGGACCGAGTACGCCAAACTCGGTCCTGATGAAGTTAAACAATAACGAAAGCGCTAGACCTTTACTGCAGGTTATCTGAGTGTTGAAGGTTTTCTCTGGAGTTTTTTCTCGATTTTCTTGCCAAATTAAAAAAAACTTTGGCCAAATTAAATCATCGTTTTCTGGTCGGTTCACAATTAATGACTAAAACGTAAAATCTAACAGACACAGGTAAAATACACAATAATTTAAATAATGTTGATGAACTAGAAGTATTTTTATATATATCATTTATTAAAAATTTATTAATCTTTATGTGAAAGAGGAGTGATTTGGGGGGGGGGGGGATAACCCGGGATTGTCCCTCTTAATGTCATTATTCTTTTGTTTTATATCAATATCTTTTTTTAAATCATTAAATATTTATCCTTGCGAAAATATCTAAGTGACATCTGGAAACTAATAACTTAATATTGTTACGCCATTATCAAATTACAATCTGTCATAAAAGCATGCATATTATTTTGACTGTATCGGTATTGACGACAAATAGCCACAAAATATCTGTCGTGATTCACATTTGGCTGATTAAGCTATTGTCTTACACTTGGTGCTCATAAACCTCGACCGTCATAAATACAATGTCGTCATAAACATGCATTGTGCTGGCGCACCGTGAGTGACCAGACAGACAATGGGCTGAATGGGGGATTAGGGGATTAAATGTAAAAATTAATAATGACCTTTTGCTGCTTCGTGTAGAGTGACGTAAAGATGATTGCATATCACTTTGTGATCGCTTTGTTGATAGAGTTGTCGATCGGGTTTCCCTTTGTACGATATTTCATAAGTACGAAAATAATGAAATACTTTCGTCACCTAACTTCGTCTTCGAATGTCGATCTATTGAGCGCTTTTATTAATTAGCTTTCTGGCTCCATGATTTCAATCTCCATTTTAGCCCAAGTCTTCTCGTACTAAAACCGGCTAAGATATTGGGATGGAGGTGCCGGTCTTTAGTCCGAGTTCGTCCCGTATAGTCTCTTATGACACGACTTACGCCCAGGATCTGTGGCGGGAATCTGTGGTGTATTTTACTCGATTAACCTAGCAAATCAATTCGTGATGCTATATACATCGGAAAGGGTGACATCTTATGGTCACAATGGTGTATAATAATCTAACTTTAATGTTAAATTACACATAGAATATTCCGGTTGATTGCCACAAACATCGCTTTGTTTCTCTGTTTGTTTACATTTTAACTGAAAGCCGAATTGTTCCTAATAACTTCGGCATAATCCGCTGGGTATTCTAGTTTCCGTTTCTATATATAGCGCGGGGTTTTCCGAACAAAATGGCGAAAACCGATCGCCCCAAAGTCCAGTTTCCTATGTGCTTTGAGAACAATTCCCGCACTAAAAACTTAATGACATAATGGAGGATCAGAACGGTAGTTTTGTTGACAATTTTCGCAAGCAACTTGTCAAAATTGGAGCAAATTAGAACTCTTACGTCTGACTTGCCATGCGTGTGATGTGCATTTTGACTTGTGTGTTGATAAAATAATCGGAGAACCGAATCACACAGTTTCAAAATATAGTTCTTCCGTTTCAGTGGGACTTTTCAAACTTAAGGTTCAAAATGTATACAAATTTTGTTTGATTTTTTGTGTGCTTAACAAGAGCAGTATATTGCCCTGTTCGCTTAGTATATATCTTAATTTCGCGGAAGTCCACCAAATGTGGGTGAAATGTAGCACCATATAAGGCATATTATTTATTCTAATGCTCGTTGTGTTTACACTGTTTTAAACTTTGAGAGGGTTGTAATTCCCGTAATTTATTTAATGTATTACATTTATATCTCCAATGTTTAATTAATATATTTATTTTTTATTTATTGACACACATAATTACGATTACAATGGAGAATTCATCGTAATTTGCGTTGTTAGTCCAAAATCTACGGAATATTTTCAACGGAAAATGCCGAACACAGTTTGCGAGGTCAACTGAGTTCGCATACTTTTAAAAAATTGTAAACTTTGCGATAAATGTCTCTTTTCGCATTAAATTACCGCTTTCAATTCACAACTGATGTGGGTTTCAGATCAAATAGCATGTCTTCTGTTGAAAATATCTGTTTATTGTCGCAATTGTGATATTTTATTTCATATAATTGTGGTTTTATTTGAGCGGGTCAATAACGCTTAAGTCGTGTCATTAGAGACTATACGGGACGAACTCGGACTAAAGACCGGCACCTCCATCCCAATATCTTAGCCGGTTTTAGTACGAGAAGACTTGGACTATCTCCATTTGGGTTCAAAAAAAGTTTAGCCAAATGAAATTTTTATTAGCCAAATTCGAAAAAGATTAGCCATTGGCTAATTTGGCTACCGACAGCGCGAACACTGATATAAATTGAGAAAAATCTTGCTCAAAGTTGTTCATTTTATGAATATTAATTAAAATTGCCAACACACACCATCATTCCGATATATTAATTAAATGCACTGACTCAGGATGCAAAATCATTTGCGCTTGTTTGTTGCCGATTGTTGCATCCCGATTCCAAATGTAAATATTTACAATTGAGTGTAGTTTTGAGGGTGATTTCTATTGAGTGGTATGGTCGATTTCTTTGAAATTTTCAGTGATGTTAGTAGAATGCTACATTCTCCAGGTTGGCATAACGCCCGAATACTAACTTAACAGTTTCACGAACTCGAATAAGTCCAAAATATGTCTTTAAAACAAAATAACCTTGCCTTGGTTTCTAAGTGAACTCTATGGTATAAGCATATTCATATGAAAAGTGTTTTGTCTACGATTTTGATGTGGAGTATCAAACAACAATGTTACCTCTGTTGGTCAAATAAACGGAATAACCGCACCACGATTGTGTGTGGAATTCAAAAAGTTTGAGATCTGTAGATGATATCTATGAAGCGAATATAAACATTAACACAGCAAGCGACCAAGCGTAACCTATTTTTCGTTAGGCTGGTTCGTGCTTAGGTGACCCATACAGGCCTGGAAATTTCATAATTTTGCGTAACCTATTTTTCGTTCGGCTAGTTTGTGCCTTGTTAACACATAGGCAGGGATTCCGCTATACCGGCATGGGATCCCTCACTGGCCCCCATTCCCCTAGCCAAGTTTTCTCCTGTTGAAGCACCAGTTAATTAAAAAATTTAGGGTCGCATTCCCCCAGCCCAGATTCCGCACATTACCATACCCCAGGATACATATCATGTTTATAAAAGTATAGAGATGTATAAAACTTCTCTCCATCTTGTTGGGATATCAATAAGGTATTTTAGAGGACAACTTTATTTTATATCTTTGCAAGAATAATACAGATGATGAGCGCATTATCACAGAAAGTGTATACCGGAACTGACATGGTGGCGACATCACTAGGATACATCTCTTTGGAGTTGACCCAATGTAGCTAAGTTGCAGTTAGGTTATAAAAAATCATCAGCAATTTAAATGTACTTCACAATTGTCTCCAAGTTTTATGTCGTAAAATACATTCCACTTTATATTTTAGCGCAGGTTCTACCATAATTAAGGTTTAAATTCAGATCTCAGGGTGGGTTATCGTGTCATGAAAACGACTAAATGATACTTTTTATACAGTTTTTTTTGCAAATTCCTTGCTAGATTGAATTACAATGGAGATAAACGTTACTAGTACCCCTGTTGAGTTGTACATTCTGGGATTCGAGCATGAAAACAGTTTGTGAACTCGCCGGCAAGCCGGCGAGTTCACAAACTTTCCATGCTCGAATCCCAGAATGTACAACTCAACAGGGTATGTTTATCTCCTATACAGCCGGTTTTCTAATACCGTCCAATACCGCCCTGCACCGTCCCATCCCATTCTGCGTTTTAGTCACTCCCAAAATATGGTCGTTGAACAGGTCGGGCACACATCCAAAACGGTCTACGTAGCTCGTTTTGTCTACTGTAGCCCGATTGAGCTACGTTTTTAATGTGATTTAGGCCAAAAAAAAAAACATCTCTGTTTCCGATAACATGGGGAAAATTTTCCAGGTAGGCAGGCAGGGTTTTTTTTTTTTTTTAACTGGCCATTTGAAAGTGATAAAATAGTGTAGTACACCCTTTTAACATGTATTATAAAATTGGCATGCTTTTATACATGCTAACTGGTAAATATATTATGCAGCTTGCTGGACTATTATGTCATGTATTAGGTGTTAAAGATATTTTCTAGCTCTAGTATGTGCTCCAGTGTGAAAATTCAATGTATTAGGCTATGGCCATGGGTTTAGAGTTATTCCTCTTACATACATGTAGTCCATGCATCTACCAGCCCACAATGCAACAGTAGCATCTGATACCTTTATTTACAAATTACATGTGACCAGAACAATGTTACTGACTGTTCTTGGATATGCAGGAATACACATGTTTTGTTCCAATCTTCCCCTGAATATCTCAGGTGTAGATTGGGCCTGAGGTTACACATTTTATGCCATTCTATTCATCACTGCCGACGCAATTTTACAGGTGTTGGTGTTGACAAAGATGTTTTATGGAATAAATACTTGCCATTTCAATAAAACCTATTGTATTTTCATCCCCTCTTATTTCTCTTCATAGATGATCATTATTTTTCAGTGACAACTTGTCCATATTACCAAATCACTAACTAGTATTGTGGTTTAAAGTCACCTATTTCCGACTTATTTTGTTTCAATCCCGGAAAGTTTTAAATAGCAGAATTGATTACCTGCCAACTTTCAGTGTAATTAACAGCAAGTTATCAAATAATCCTTACATGCAGTACATGTATGCACATCAGATGATCAGAAATGTGTGTTTAATACTTTCATACAGTGCGAGTTGTTTCTTCAGTGGTATCTGCTGCTTGGTCGGAAAACATCAAAGAGAGTCTGTCGTAAATAGTTACAGAGTTTATTCACGTGACCCACTGATGCGTTTGGTTGGTGACACAGTTGTTGTGTCATTCATAACAGACAGTTGTTTATTTAAAGTGGGTTAAAATCGGGTTTATGTGAATATTCAAGGATGCCAATGCATTTTAATCTTTGATGACGATTTCGTCTTGTCAATGGTGATGGTGATTTCGGCTTTTGATGACGCTAATTTCCAGGACTGATAACGTAATACGGACTGTCATTTTCCCGCCAAAAACGCACATGCTTTTCACTGTTTAATTTTGTCGCGAACAGATGGTCTTTCAGGCAAGTTTTGCCCCCAATTAGGCGAAGGAAGTTAAGGGAGCTACCGGTATAATTAATACATTGTACTTTTTAAAATACACAGCAGTGTACACAGTAACACAGCCCACAAAAGACGGGGGGATTTCCGTAGTGACTCGTCAGGGTAAAGTTTGATTTACGCGACGGTATTCACTGCGTAGCATGGCCGACCTAGTTTTATCACATAATTTGCCCATAAAAGCAGTTTCATAATTATCGATAAGAGACGCGTTTAATATCAGCGCGTGCGATGACGTCACATCGTTCTTCAAATGACTTGCGATCGCTGCGGTTTTTATCGTTGTTTTCGATGGATATTTCGCATTGCTTCGCGTTTATTTGATCATGTGATAAAAAGTATCTCACACTCGTCCTATTTTATACGTAATTTATCAACCTCGTCCACAAAATTCTATTTGAGCCTCGGTAAACCTCGGCTCAAATCGAATTTAGTGAACTCGGTTGATAAATTCCGTATAAAATAGAAACTCATGTGAGATCCTCTATGTCTTATTTTTATCAAGAATGCGCGATCGCGCGCATGGCCTACACATGCGTCAGGTGTGTATGCGATTGGTGGTTAGTTCTGCTGTTGGTATTGGGAAAACCATAGACATTAACTCAAACAGACAGGTTAATTACTATGGACTTCGTGAAAAAAAAAAAAAAAATTGAGGCCGGCAAGAAAATCTCGAATTTTCGTTCATTAGTTGTGTACCACTATTGTGTCTACAAAGAAGCAAAAATCCCAACGACTCACCGCGGCTTAGGCGCAATTAACGATGTTTTAATTAAGACCTGTTACAGGCTGTTAGCGTTTGGTAGTGACTTTCCCGAAAATATCAGATTTTGCCATAAAAAGTAGGGAACAATCCATTTGTTTTTGCAGGATATTTATTTTTGAAGGTCAAGAACGTCCAGTTTATGTGGCTCACCTGATTGGATAAAGCGAACAGCTTCACTCGGAGACGAGTATTTGTTAAATGTTTGGCGACCCCCAATGGGTCCCCCATTCAGAGAAGGCAACCTACGGAAACACGATTCACAACTTTGAAATTTGGAAGCACCTCGCGTCGTGACATTACAGTTATACAAATATGGTTGTCCATTTGTCGTTCCGTACATTCCAACAGATAGATGTTACACTGAAATCCCATTAAGAACTTACCATTAATCCCCGGCTAAATGCAACCAATCAGATTATCGCCTGCACACGGATGTTTACGAACACAATTGCGACCGGAACTACCTCAGATTTGATGAAGATTTACATTTTGATCAAGAGATTTTGATGATCATTTCTTACGGTTTTTCATGGTAAATTGACTCAAAACAAATCGATTTTGAATCGCTCAAAAGGTATTAAAGCCGTGGTGAGTCGTTGAGTTTTTTGCTTCTTTGTAGACGTGATAGTGGTACACAACCGATTCATGAAAATTCGAAATGCACGTTTGTCGTGGTATGGCGATAATCGCAGGAGGCGTGTAAATCACATTAAAAACGTAGCTCAATCGGGCTACAGTAGACAAAACGAGCTACATAGACCGTTTTTGATGTGTGCCCGACCTGATGAACCGTTAGAATGCTACTGCACCGTTGTTGTCAAGACACTGAATCGTGAAATTTGTCGCTAAATCATCAGAACGATGTGTGCCGTGTGAAGTTGTACATAGCATGATCTGATGATAGCTGAATTTTCACATTTCAATGTTCAACAGTTCAGTTCATCAGGTCTGGCAAATGTGAGAATACAGCTACAATAGCTGTATTCAGCTAACCTAGCTGTATTCAGCTATAAATTATACTCTCAAACCGGCTGTTTTTCGATAATAAACTAGAAGCGCTAATTTGCGCATCAAAATTAGGCTACCATATTCTCCGGTCACCCTCAACCAAATCAAAATCGTCGCTTGTGTTCTGACAAAGTGTTGCCTTTTGTCGACACAGCAATTCTGATTTTGTGTGAAAACTTACTACGGTGGTCGATGTCAGTAAATATTCTGGGGTCTATTTTCTGCAATTGCATTCATTAACTAACTTATAAAATAAAGATCAAATTCATCCCAAACACTCGTTTACTTCTTCCCGATGCTAAACCGGTAGGGGGCGTTAGAATGGTGTACCTATATCGAGCATTTAGAATTACATACCACTAGCGGTTTGTGAGCGATACTGGTAACTATTCATAACGGTATATACAGATATTGTGCGGCATATTGCAAATGTATGGCACAACATAGGGACAACTGAAATGAAAATGCGACTTATATAATTTCAAACATGAAGTCCTGGTCGTTAGCGAGTCAGAACTATTCAATCTGTTTTGGCGGGAAAATATATAATGTGTGAAAACTTACTAAACATAACATTGGTATTTGTATTTTCGCGATTCGAGATACATGTATGCGTTTCCGTATTTTTGGAGAGAATCAGCTCAAGCAGTAAGTGGAACTCGCTCGGTTAAACTCTGGCTAGAGATGTTCCCCTTTTTACCTGTTTTAACGCAGCAACCAAACTGAGTTTTAGCAGCATCATATTGATACTTCCGGGAATGATTAAGATGTTCCATCTTCGGTGATAAATATTGTATTTAAGGTATTTTTCAAGGTATTCCGCATTGCATAAGAGAGTTATTAACCGTTATGACCGACATCGACCGCCGTAGTAAGTTTTCACACATAATCACCATCGTCGTGCCGACAAAACTCAAAAGGCAACACTTTGTCAGAACACAAGCGACGATTTTGATTTGATTGAGGGTGACCGGAGAATAGGGTAGCCTAAATTTGATGTGCAAATTAGCGCTTCTAGTTTATTATCGAAAAACAGCCGCTTTGAGAGTATAATATATAGCTGAATACAGCTAGGTTAGCTGAATACAGCTATTGTAGCTGTATTCTCACATTTGCCAGACCTGTTCATTTGGATTTGCGTCACACGTCTGATAATGATATAATTATCCTCAAGTGCGCTGCAAACTATACCAGCTTTTTGGTCATGTTGATGGGAATATAAATTATATATTTGATGTTGACCTGTTGCTTTTGAACCTTGATTTCGGCCTCTGAATTGGAAAGTTGTGCCATATTTTATAACTTCGGAAAGTGATGTTTTGAAAATAACAAAAGCACGTGTCTGAAATTAACTCCGCAGTGAAGAGATGTTTCAAAATTAATCTAAAACGGAAATAAAATTTTATCAGATTTAATGGAAAAAATAAACAGATATCTAATTAATTCCTGAGATATATCTTTATAAATTTTATAAATATTTGATTAAACAAAAAAGTGAAAATAAACCATTCACCTCGGAGATATTGAAATCAAATATGGCCGCTTCCGGTTATGAAAAATGACACGTTTATTGGGATCTGTTAATCAATTACCGAGATAAATATCGCGAACGAGAAATGTGAACATGTTTCAGTTACTACTGTTTGAAAGTAGTTGACGAATTTGCGGAATGAATAATTACAATCACCATTCGCCTGTCCACGAGTGGATGAAAGCAATAAGAAAACCCACCCCGTATAGAGTCGGCAATGCAAAACTGCACATAAAGACAAGAACAATAATCTACGTTTTCATATTTTCCAGTGCAATTTTCATACTACTTCTGTATATGTCTTCAAGAACACAGAACATACTCTCTGAATGCTCGATTGCTCCACTGACATATAAGTATCCACAAACAGCTGCAAAACGGACACTTTTGGGGTTGGAGTATTCAGTCGCCGTAATTTCAGATCTAGACACAGACTCTCTATCGAACCATGCAAAGAATACTTGGTTTAGTAAGCTAATGAAAGGGAATCTTATAATTTCTGATGATCTTACTTTCATCACAACTCGATTTGAAGAAACTCCTCTTATTTTACATTCCACACTGTCACAAGGTGGTAGAGGAATGGAACTATCAGAACTGCTATCATTCAACAACAAGCTGCTAACATTCGATGACAGGACAGGCCTAGTATATGAAATCAAAGACAAAATTGTTGTTCCATGGGTTGTATTGTCTGACGGAAATGGAACAAATAACAAAGGTATATTACGTGTACCGTACCGGTTCTGGTATTTATAAGTATGCATATCGAATGCATGCATTGCATTAACATTATGAATAAGGCTGAAATAGTTCAGGAATTTTCATGACTGGTTACCGTATGAATTAACCGAGGTTAACCACGGTTATGCAAGGCTATATTGACATGAATGTCTATATCATAATATGTTGTCTATCATTCACAACAAAATTACATGTAAGTCAAACAAAGGCTGGCATGCTCTGTTATAAATGGAAAGCAAATGCCAAAATTGTCCCTTGGCGTGGAAGTCGGCAAACCTTGGCAATTTCCGTGTCCGAAATGCATGCCCAAACTCACGGGTGGTTCCTATTCTCTTCCTTGCAGCATAATATACCATCCATGCATATACTAAAGGGGACATCGATAAATGTTCCTCTTATTTATAGCAGGCTAGCTAGCACATGGTGCTCAAAAGTTAATTTAAAGTTATCACGCTATCTTTTTCTGGTCACTATATAGGCCCATAGATATAATATTCTGGTAAGTATTCATATATATGTTTAATTAAATAATTTATAGTAGCATATACATGCATATGTACCGACATGTGTACAGAACTTGCCAAGAAGAAATGCTCTTTGCAATTGACAAGATCTGGTTGTATCAAATAATCTGCACTGCATATAATTTCAAGTCGCTAATGTATCACCGTTTAAATAAATAAACCTGTGGGGGTTTCAATTGTGTGTGCATGGGGACCCTCTGTAACACGTGCTTCGAGTCCACAATCTTCGAGTCCAACTTCGACACGGATTATAGACTTGCGGCCTGTAACAAGTTGCCCATGTATTTTCCAGATTGCACGGACACCGAAATTGACACACAACACTTTTGCTATAGTCAAATGTCATGATGTTAGTTACACTGTCAATAAAATGTCACAAAGATAAAATATGCTGCCGGCCAGCTATGCCCTTGATGCAAAATGTTGCAATAGACTACTACATGTAGTACCGACTTGCTACACTGAGTTATAATAATTCTCTGATTCTCATAACATGTACAAAACAGTTCCCTTTGTCTGAGGTGTGTTAACCTTTGGGATCCCAGTTTTTTGCTACATTTATCTGACTATATGTACTGCGTTTTCAGCTTACAGTTAATCGGTCATGCAATTTTCATGACCGGTCACAGCTGCCGTGACCAGTTAACCATTTCATGAATTATTGCAATGTTTGCAAGAAATGCTTATAAGAAACACACATATTTCAGGCTGAATGTGCACGAAAGCATGTCTTCATATCAAGCAACAACCCTGCATGGAGTGACACCATTGGCATAATGGTCTGCGTTAACTTAATTAAATGTATGTCAATCCAACTTTACTTAATTAAATGTACATGTATGTCAATCCAACTACATGCATATAGAATACAGAACAGAAATGTGCTGTCACCAAGGTGTTGTTTTAATTCCTTCGAGTTCATTTCAACAATGTCCATAACTATTTAAATATCAGAATGATTATTTGGAGCATATAAGAACCTAAATACGCAAAAAACTGCATGCTTATCCAGTCGTGTTCTATATATACTCGATGTACCGGTAAATATCATTAAAATACATACACATATATCCTCCAGTAAGATTAAGAACTGAAAATGCTATCGGTTATAACGCTTGAAAGTTTAAATATTTGTCAGCAAGGTGTACAAATTCAAACTAATTTCAAAGTGCGCGAATTCAAAACTGCACAAATTTGAATACGAGTAATGTAATCCAATTTGATCTCAACAGACTCGTCTGAACTCAATTAAATATCAGAGCCAGACATTTCCCCACCGGACTTTTTCCCCACATTGTTCAGGCCTTAAAATCCATCAAATTTTGCGAGAATCAAAACATAGCGTTTCTACAGGGAATCAAGACTTTTTACGAAAATATTGCTTATTATGAGTAGGGTGGGTAAATTTCTGGATGGGGGAAATGTCTGCTCGTGAAGGTGGGGAAATGTCCAGATACAGCATTACCATTGAGAGTAAGAGTATAGGTGTAGGTGTCTCCTCCTTGTTGGTGGGTCAAGGGATCTCTCCAGGAGAAAATTTAGCATTCAATTTCAATGCAAACCATGTATATAAAATGCTTTTCTCATTGATGGGTCCATAATGAAGACATTCTTAAACTTTAAAGGCCCACTTAATTTTCGAATCACCAGATTACATTATATACAACATATTCCATGTTATATACCATTGAAAGAGGAAGCTCCAAAACATTGTAGTTAACTGATCCGGTCGAATAAACTGGGAACATGTTGTTTTTGTCGAGGTACCAATGTGTGTCCTGTATTCAATTTTGATCCGGGCTGTACTATAAAGTCTATTATACTCAATGGAAGGGAATAACTCTATCTCTTAGTTATACCCCCCGCAACGAAGTTAGGGGGGGGGGGGTATACTGGAGTCAGCTTGTCCGTCCGTCGTCCGTCCGTCTGTGGACACAAATTTGTCCGGAGTTTTTCTCAGTCGTTATTTATCAATTTCCTTGAAACTTGGCACAGACATCAATCACCATGGGAACCTGTGCACCTGCGATTATGACGTCTGTCGGACCTTTTTTGGTGGAGTTATCCCCCTTTTTCGACTTAGAAAATTTTCGCAACATGTATACTTTTGTCCGAGCTTTTATTCCTACATTTTTAGGTCAATTTTTTAAAAACGTGGCACAGATATTTAGTACCATGGGAAATTGTGCACCTGCGATTATGACGTCTGTCCGACTTTTTTGGTGGAGTTATCCCCCTTTTTCGACTTAGAAATGTTTTTGGCAACATGCATAATTTTGTCCGAGCTTTTATTCCTACATTTTTCAGTCAGTAGGTTTAAGATTAGGGTTATGGTTTTACACCTGCAATGGGAACTGTTATTTTATTATTTTAACTAAATGTTTACTGACATGTGAAACATCTTGGTATTTTAAAATCAGGGGGTTATCCGTAGTCCCATTGGGACAGTCACACCTCTAGTTTGAATTCTGATGGGTTGACAAGGGGGGAGTCTTGGAATGAATCTCTATCACTTGGTGGACAGTCCTAGGCCACAGCTGCTTCGTATTCAGGTGGAATATATATATTTTTTGGTTCCTCTTCCAAATGGTATATAATATGGAATAATGTTATCTGGGCATTCGAAAATTAAGTGGGCCTTTAATTACTAGTTAATGGACTTTTAACCAACAGCATTAACTTGAAGCGTAGCATTTGTACACTTTTGTTGTGTTCCTGTATAAATTAAAATATACAGTATATCAGGGTTTCCGCTGGGGGTTGGGGGAAGGGTACCCCTATGGCTGCTGGGTGAAATCTCAGTCCATAAAAACTGCGAAAATCTACTGGTATAATATTTAGGTACCGTAAACTTTGCGACAAAATGTCAAGTTAAATTTGCGGGTACAGTAAGTGCACTGGCAATTTTTAGCTCAACTTTACTTTGTAAAGTTTGAGCTATTGTCATGGATTGGTATCCGTCGTGCGTGTGCGTGATTCGTCAACAATTTCCTTTAGCACGGGCTACAGTTCGTAACCTTTGGTCCTATTATTATGAAATTTGTCATGGATGTTGACATTGACATGTAGATGGGAACGAGTCATTTTGGGGTCATTCGAAAAAAAAACATGGCCGCCAGCGGCCATCTTGGATTTCAAAATTCAATCCATTAGTACGGGCTACAGGCCGTACTGTTCGTCTTATTGTCATGAAATTTGTCATGGATGTTAATATTGACATGTAGATGGGAACGAGTAATTTTGGGGTCATTCGGCCAAAAAACATGGCTCTCGGCAACCATCTTAGATTTTACTCTTTGCATGACTAAATTCTTTGACACGGGCTACAGGTCGTACCTTTGGTCGTATCATCATAAAATTTGTCATGGATGTTAACAATGACATGTAGATGGGAACGAGTCATTTTTGGGTCATTCGGCCAAAAAACATGACCGCCAGCTGCCATCTTGCATTTTACTCTTTGTATGACTAAATCCTTTAGCACGGGCTACAGGTCGTACCTTTTGTCTGATCATCATGAAATTTGTCATGGCTGTTGAAATTGGAATGTAGATGGGAAAGAGTCGTTTTGAGGTCATTCGGCCGAAAAACATGGCCGCCAGCAGCCATCTTGGATTTTACTCTTTGTATGACTAAATCCTTTAGCACAGGCTACAGGTCGTACCTTTAGTCTGATCATCATAAAATTTGTCATGAATGTTAATAATGACATGTAGATGGGAACGAGTCATTTTGGGGTCATTCCTGGTCATTCGGCCAAAAAACATTGCCACCAGCAGCCATCTTGGATTTTACTCTTTGTATGACTAAATCATTTAGCACAGACTACAGGTTGTACCTTGAATCTGATCATCATGAAATTTTTCATATCTGTTGAAATTGGAATGTAGATGGGAACGATTAATTTTGGGGTCATTCAGCCAAAAAACATGGCCGCAGCAGCCATCTTGGATTTTACTCTTTGTATGACTAAATCCTTTAGCACGGGCTACATGTCGTACCTTTAGTCTGATCATCATGAAATTTGTCGTGGATGTTAATATTGACATGTAGATGGGAACGATTAATTTTGGGGTCATTCAGCCAAAAAACATGGCCGCAGCAGCCATCTTGGATTTTACTCTTTGTATGACTAAATCCTTTAGCACGGGCTACATGTCGTACCTTTAGTCTGATCATCATAAAATTTGTCATGGATGTTAACAATGACATGTAGATGGGATCGAGTCATTTTGGGGTCATTCGGCCGAAAAACATGGCCGCCAGCAGCCATCTTTGATTTCAAAATTCAATTCATTAGCACGGGCTACAGGTCGTACTGTTTGCCTGATCATCATGAAATTTGTCATGGATGTTAATACTGACTTGTAGATGGGAACGATTAATTTTGAGTAAGATTATAGGTGTAGGTGTCTCCTCCTTGTTGGTGGGTCAAGGGATCTCTCCAGGAGAAAATTTAGCATTCAATTTCAATGCAAACCATGTATATAAAATGCTTTTCTCATTGATGGGTCCATAATGAAGACATTCTTAAACTTTAAAGGCCCACTTAATTTTCGAATCACCAGATTACATTATATACAACATATTCCATGTTATATACCATTGAAAGAGGAAGCTCCAAAACATTGTAGTTAACTGATCCGGTCGAATAAACTGGGAACATGTTGTTTTTGTCGAGGTACCAATGTGTGTCCTGTATTCAATTTTGATCCGGGCTGTACTATAAAGTCTATTATACTCAATGGAAGGGAATAACTCTATCTCTTAGTTATACCCCCCGCAACGAAGTTAGGGGGGGGGGTATACTGGAGTCAGCTTGTCCGTCCGTCGTCCGTCCGTCTGTGGACACAAATTTGTCCGGAGTTTTTCTCAGTCGTTATTTATCAATTTCCTTGAAACTTGGCACAGACATCAATCACCATGGGAACCTGTGCACCTGCGATTATGACGTCTGTCGGACCTTTTTTGGTGGAGTTATCCCCCTTTTTCGACTTAGAAAATTTTCGCAACATGTATACTTTTGTCCGAGCTTTTATTCCTACATTTTTAGGTCAATTTTTTAAAAACGTGGCACAGATATTTAGTACCATGGGAAATTGTGCACCTGCGATTATGACGTCTGTCCGACTTTTTTGGTGGAGTTATCCCCCTTTTTCGACTTAGAAATGTTTTTGGCAACATGCATAATTTTGTCCGAGCTTTTATTCCTACATTTTTCAGTCAGTAGGTTTAAGATTAGGGTTATGGTTTTACACCTGCAATGGGAACTGTTATTTTATTATTTTAACTAAATGTTTACTGACATGTGAAACATCTTGGTATTTTAAAATCAGGGGGTTATCCGTAGTCCCATTGGGACAGTCACACCTCTAGTTTGAATTCTGATGGGTTGACAAGGGGGGAGTCTTGGAATGAATCTCTATCACTTGGTGGACAGTCCTAGGCCACAGCTGCTTCGTATTCAGGTGGAATATATATATTTTTTGGTTCCTCTTCCAAATGGTATATAATATGGAATAATGTTATCTGGGCATTCGAAAATTAAGTGGGCCTTTAATTACTAGTTAATGGACTTTTAACCAACAGCATTAACTTGAAGCGTAGCATTTGTACACTTTTGTTGTGTTCCTGTATAAATTAAAATATACAGTATATCAGGGTTTCCGCTGGGGGTTGGGGGAAGGGTACCCCTATGGCTGCTGGGTGAAATCTCAGTCCATAAAAACTGCGAAAATCTACTGGTATAATATTTAGGTACCGTAAACTTTGCGACAAAATGTCAAGTTAAATTTGCGGGTACAGTAAGTGCACTGGCAATTTTTAGCTCAACTTTACTTTGTAAAGTTTGAGCTATTGTCATGGATTGGTATCCGTCGTGCGTGTGTGTGTGCGTGATTCGTCAACAATTTCCTTTAGCACGGGCTACAGTTCGTAACCTTTGGTCCTATTATTATGAAATTTGTCATGGATGTTGACATTGACATGTAGATGGGAACGAGTCATTTTGGGGTCATTCGAAAAAAAAAAAATGGCCGCCAGCGGCCATCTTGGATTTCAAAATTCAATCCATTAGTACGGGCTACAGGCCGTACTGTTCGTCTTATTGTCATGAAATTTGTCATGGATGTTAATATTGACATGTAGATGGGAACGAGTAATTTTGGGGTCATTCGGCCAAAAAACATGGCTCTCGGCAACCATCTTAGATTTTACTCTTTGCATGACTAAATTCTTTGACACGGGCTACAGGTCGTACCTTTGGTCGTATCATCATAAAATTTGTCATGGATGTTAACAATGACATGTAGATGGGAACGAGTCATTTTTGGGTCATTCGGCCAAAAAACATGACCGCCAGCTGCCATCTTGCATTTTACTCTTTGTATGACTAAATCCTTTAGCACGGGCTACAGGTCGTACCTTTTGTCTGATCATCATGAAATTTGTCATGGCTGTTGAAATTGGAATGTAGATGGGAAAGAGTCGTTTTGAGGTCATTCGGCCGAAAAACATGGCCGCCAGCAGCCATCTTGGATTTTACTCTTTGTATGACTAAATCCTTTAGCACAGGCTACAGGTCGTACCTTTAGTCTGATCATCATAAAATTTGTCATGAATGTTAATAATGACATGTAGATGGGAACGAGTCATTTTGGGGTCATTCCTGGTCATTCGGCCAAAAAACATTGCCACCAGCAGCCATCTTGGATTTTACTCTTTGTATGACTAAATCATTTAGCACAGACTACAGGTTGTACCTTGAATCTGATCATCATGAAATTTTTCATATCTGTTGAAATTGGAATGTAGATGGGAACGATTAATTTTGGGGTCATTCAGCCAAAAAACATGGCCGCAGCAGCCATCTTGGATTTTACTCTTTGTATGACTAAATCCTTTAGCACGGGCTACATGTCGTACCTTTAGTCTGATCATCATGAAATTTGTCGTGGATGTTAATATTGACATGTAGATGGGAACGATTAATTTTGGGGTCATTCAGCCAAAAAACATGGCCGCAGCAGCCATCTTGGATTTTACTCTTTGTATGACTAAATCCTTTAGCACGGGCTACATGTCGTACCTTTAGTCTGATCATCATAAAATTTGTCATGGATGTTAACAATGACATGTAGATGGGATCGAGTCATTTTGGGGTCATTCGGCCGAAAAACATGGCCGCCAGCAGCCATCTTTGATTTCAAAATTCAATTCATTAGCACGGGCTACAGGTCGTACTGTTTGCCTGATCATCATGAAATTTGTCATGGATGTTAATACTGACTTGTAGATGGGAACGATTAATTTTGGGGTCATTCGGCCAAAAAACATGGCCGCCGGCCGCCATCTTAGATTTTACTCTTTGTATGACTAAATCCTTTAGCACGGGCTACAGGTCGTACCTTTAGTCTGATCATCATAAAATTTGTCATGGCTGTTGAAATTGACATGTAGATGGGAACGAGTCATTTTGGGGTTATTCGGCATTAAAACATGGCTGCCAGTGGCCATTTTGGATTCTACTCTTTGCATGACTAAAGCTATCAAATGTTTTTGAATTGTTGGAAAACATAGCAACCATCTTAGATTTTACTTTTATATACATGTATATATATATCTCTTCATGTTGATAAACTAGTATTAGACATTCAACTTTTCACATTCCTAATCACTCCATCGACAGTAACACATTAAATTATTCCCTTTCCAAGTTGAGCTGCAGTTTCATTGACACTTTCATTTGTACCGCCACCAACAATTGTAGGGGAAATTTTTAAAATTCGTAATTTATTTGGACTTGACTACATTCAGCAGGGTTTCCGCCAGGGAGAAATTAATGAGTCCGTATTGGGGGAAACACATAACGTGACGGGACGACCATGGTTCGTCCTGTCGGGCGAAAATTTTATTATTTGACACTGAAAATTAGCCATTTCCTTGTACATGAGTGTCCAACAAAGCAACCCAAAGCTACATATATTATGCAAGTCGATCATTTCCGTGGGTGTTGATGGTATCCAGATAATTAATCCTGTAATTACGCACGTAAGACTGCCGTCTGATTGAAGACTGTATACAAATGAACAAGCTACGAGTTACGGTGTTTACAAATTTATAACTTACAATAAGATTCCGACAGGTATAATGAATCTAAACACTGAAAAGCATCTATTCCTTGACCAATAATACCTAGCAAGGAGAATTGAATAAAGTATTTCTTAGAATGTCAAGCAGCTTCCGTGAAAATGAAACTGACAGGATATATTCTGTCAATCGTAAAACAATTTGTGCGCTGTGACGTCATACTGCAGGGTTTGTCTGCATGAGTTATTTATAGCGGCGAAATGCGAATGGTAGCGAAATATTTCACTCGGAACGAGTAGCTTGTTCAATAGTCTCTATTATTCCAAAAACGACCGCAATTGCTTATTATGCGTATATTGCCATGCATATACTCAACAAAATCCCAAAGTGATTTATTTCTCAATAATACGGAACCTGTCCCAAAATCAGTCTTATATATATGTCTTTGGGTGTTTGGGGTCTATTGTGCCAGGGACCTGTGGCTTTTTCACCAGTATTCTGTTTAACCCTCAGGCTCCCATTGCAGCCAGATTTTTTTTACGACATATTGCTACTGACTTTTGGTACATGTATGAACCAAACAGATCATCTGCGAGGGGAATGAGGCCGTCCCACGGACGCTGAGCCGTACTAACGGAAACCCTGATTCATGACAACATTCCTGATCATTATTCAGTGGCTGACATTTGGACCTCGTCTACATAATCACTGATGAAACCAGTCAGAAGAGAGTGTTAGTTGAGAATGTAGTGACGATGTATCCAGACAGAATCAACCATGTCGCTTTGAGTGATATCCACTCCAATATTCATGAAATTTTAAATAGTTCTGTATACACCATATTTAATTTTGAATCAACTTGTCTTACACTCTTTTTCAGGATTCAAATCAGAATGGGCCACAGTGAAAGACAGTCGCGTAATTGTCGGGGGCCTTGGAAAAGAATGGACCACAACAAATGGCATAGTGTTGAACACTAGTCCTCAGTGGGTGAAGTCAATCGGACCAACTGGTGATGTGAAACACATTGACTGGAAGAATAATTATAATATGATGAGGAAAGCAACAGGATCAGCATTTCCAGGTACAGTACAGCTATACTTAAAGTAATTGACCACCTCTAACGTGGTGTCACTTCAGTATAATACCACAGTATTATGCCGCGGTAACCTCCAACACTGCTGTAAGGTTGCTGCTTATTACCCCTTCAACACCGCGGTTACACCACGATGCATGCGGTCACAGTTCGCGATACCGGGTTGATTTTTACAGACAATATACTAAGCAGGCTTGGCGTTATTTAATGCTCCACATAATAATTTTTCCATGCACCTAAGACCAAGTCAAGCCCTGTTCCATGTGTGAGGTATATAATACATCGGTTTATAGTATTCCAAGTATAACAAAGTGGAGGTAACTGTAAATGGAACAATGCCTTAGGTTCCACCAGCGATACATCGGGACGTCTTTGTGCCTGTCTGACATGCCTGTTTTGGCCGACGACGTGCATGTCGACTGATATGATGGCCAAATATATTGTAATATACTGGCGTTTTTCGATCTGTCTTCTTGGCTTACAAAGTAAATTAATTAAGAAATTGTCCATGCATTTGTTCCTTGCATCCTCATTTGTTAACCTCGTGTTGTTGGTCAAGTAACTTATATGCAGGGTGCTAAAAAAATTCTTGCAAAAGCAGCCGCTTGCTCGAATCTACATTGCAATTTTGGAACTACGCATTTGTCAATATTTAGCACATTTACCTATATTTATTCAAAAACAAAAGTCTTGATGAATATAAAATAATTAAATGTGATTTACTTACAACATAATGGAAAACTACTTTACGTCTGACCGGACACTAGGAGTGGGAAAATACTGGTAACACAAAATTATTTAGATGTGAACGTAAATGAAACAAAGTTAAAAGATATACTATTAATATACTGCAAAATAGACTAATATAATTCAGCATTGATATACTTTTTCGACGCAGTGATTAGAAATTCCAATGTGACTGCTTTGATTCCCAAGGCAGTGCATTTAATTTGAATGTGGTCCTCAGCCATTTACAACATGATCACAATGCACACTCAGTGCATTGTAAATGCAACAACTGCATTTTGTTGATGTTACGTCTACGTTGTAACTGACTGAGGACCGCCTTAAAGGGAGTCATATATTGAGAATATGTGTGGGGGGTTAAATGTAGCATGTCAGGAACTTTATGCTGACATAGTTTTTTGGCTCTCAATTTATAAACTCTGCCCATCACCTGGTGTCACACGTGTGCATTGATTGGCATTACACATGAAAACATGAAAATAAAAGCAGTGATTCATCTAATATCTGTGGAACTTTTAACGAGATCCTTGTGGACTTATTATTTTTCAACTTTCACTGTGACGACCGCTAAAAGACTGTAGTATCATAACCGCATGGTACCATAGCTCCACCGCAGTGAATGTGTCGATACCAGGTGGATACCATATACTACCGGTAATACCAGGGTATCACCCAGTTTTTCAGGTCAATTACTTTGAGGATAACGGTATTTCTCCATTCTATAATGAAATAATCTGGGATTTGTAGGCAGTTTTGCCAAATAATGTTGTTTTATTGGACTAGAACTTAAGCCAATATAAAAAATGGCTAGATTTACATCCTGTCCAGACCCTATTTTTAATGATGTAAACATTATTCTCATGCCTTATCTGTTAAATTACGTTTCAATGACACATTAATTAGTCTATTATGATCATATTGGACAATCTAAACCATTTTGCATTATACAAGCTTATGATACTGTTTCAATGTCTAGAATTGACCATGGCCATTTACCGTGTGTTTATAGGAAGAATAAAATATACAAATAAAAATTCGGCCTCCCACCCCATTTTTCTGAAATATTTAGATGTAAATCTAGCAAATTGTTTATATTGGTCTTTCGAGGGTAATGTCAACAGCTAACAATTTGAAATACAACAAGAAATGTCTGTTTACCAGGATTGGATTTTGGTTTGAGTGTCTTGTATATAAGACAGCGCTTAAAGGTCATGTTGTTGCAGGAGACCTATAAAGATCATGGACACCATAACCATCTTAACTATGACAAAATAAAATGAAGGGCCTAGTATAATCTGAATCTGTGAGAAAGTGGCTTTTTCAACAAGAAATTGATGCCTTCAGTCGAATAGCAACTAAGTGGGAAAATGTTTGGCGACTAATTAAAATTTTTGGGACTAGTTAACAGGACAGTTATTTCCAAGTGGGTGCCTGTATATTAAGAGGAAATTTGAAATACTGAGACACTCCACTCCATGCATTTGTGGGAAGAGGCTTCAAGGATTCAAAGACATGCTTTCCGTAATAGAACAATGACAACTGCTTTCAACTGATCACCGGGGGCCAAATATTAGTGATGAAATATTGACTTACACATGTATCTTAAACTGTTTAGAAGTGGTGTCTAAATGTGTTTATTTGCAGCAAAAACCGTTTCGTAAATTCAAAGAGTGTCTGCAAATAAAAATTCCTTGCTTCAGACTCTTTTAGTCCGGTTTTCGTTTGTGTCCAATGATCAACTGTGACCAATTTAGGAAAAGATCACACAAATAAAAATTTCTTTTGGAACAGGTTATATGATACATGAGTCTGGCGTGTGGAGTGATATACATCGGAAATGGTTCTTCTTGCCGAGGAGATACAGCAGAGAGGGTTATGACGAAAAAGAAGATGAACGAAGAGCTGCTAATCTCATGATAATAGCAGATGAAAGCTTTACTGATATTGATGTGAGGACAGTTGGCGTTCCAAACCCAACACATGGGTTTTCTTCGTTCAAGTTCATTCCTGGAACGAAAGATCAGTTAATAGTAGCTTTAAAGTCCGAAGAAGACCGTGGCCAGATAGCATCATATATTTTAGCATTTAACATCAATGGTGACATTGTTATGTCAGAAAGAAAAATAGGCAATGTCAAATATGAAGGTATTGAGTTTTTATGACAGTTCTCCAATTAGTAAAATAATTATGTTTTTATGCGACAGTCCTATGGTCATTTTATGGAACATGTATACACATTTTACATGGAATCAACACAATTTTTTGTTACATGACATCTGTATAAATACCATATTTAGTAAAATGTATTTTAAGCGAATTAACAAAATTACTGAAATTCTAGTTAATTATCCTTAATTATTTTCATGAAATGACCATAGAGCTCTAAGATTGACCCTTTGTAGGGATGCAGACCGGACCGATCCGGTCTGCATTCCTAACTCTTTGCCAATTTGATACTCACCGACAAAAGCGTCAGTTCGGTAATTTTGAGAAATCAAGTTCAGCAAACAGCTCTAGGTTGTTTGAACTATTACTACATGAATATTAACATCCTTTCAAATGAATGAATGAAAACCCTATGTTTTTTGCTTTTTCATAATTAAATGTATCATACCCCAGCAGATAAAAAATATATCATTCCAAGGTACATTTTTATTACAACTTGTATGAGAATCCATACGTATTACATGTACAGGAGAGATTTTAAGATGAACGAAACAGGAGGGGGTAGTAACAAATTCGCAGGAAGGTATGCCGTTTTTTTGCATCTGGCATTTTCGGGGACCCACCACCCCCAAACCTGCAAAAAAAAAAATAAAAAATATACACCCACCCCCCAAATTTCACTAAAATTGGTGGTTGATATCACTCATATGACTGGGAATGATCTCATTTAGTTCAAATAACAGTTTAACCTGTTTCAGAAGCTGTTTGAATTGAAAAAAAATCTTTTATAAATTGCTGATCATCTGTAAACCTAGGTCAGTGTGCAGAATACACAACATTTCAAACTATTTCCTGATTAGTCTGTCAAACAGCCCATTATCTAACATATTCCATACCACTTATGTTAGTCTACTGGAGCAACTTACTTGTATTGTACTAAACTAGCCGAAACAGGCTCCCTTTGGGAGCCTATATATTCAGCATGGAGATACCTATAGCCCCCTTTGTTGGACTTCACACACATTTTGATTTTAGACAGAGCCTTCATTTAACGGCAGCCCCTTCGTGTGCTTCAAGCACATTTGGTCATTGAAACATTTTGATTTATATATATTGTTTTAATATATTTTTTTTTTAAAGATTGAATTCCTTGCTCAATTTAACAAAACCAATTTTATTTTATTTTTTTTAATTAAAAATTTTGAAAAACTAATACCATTATAACATCCGCCAGGGTACCCCGAGTCACCACACCAAATTTGGTTGAACTCGGTCCAGGGGTCTGAGAGAAAAATCTGGACAGATCCTACTTGTTTATATATATAGACGACAAGCAGTCACAGCACTATACCAGACTTGGATACTTTCGGTCTTGTGAGAGATCATCTGAGTTGAAAGACATGCAAATAATTCACTGATTGGCTTGATGCACTGATGAGTGATGACAGATATTTTCTACCCATTGATAGTCACATTAATGTTTGAGACAGTTGCTCGCTCTTCTCTTTTTCCATGCACACAATGATCTAGGCATTAGTTACATCAGGACAAGTTTACTTATATATGCAAACTTAGGTCATTGTACAGGATGCACACAATTGCATAATTTCTAACCATTTCCCGATTAGTCTGTCAACCAGCCCATTATTTAGCATTATGCCTCAACACTTTTGTTAGTCTACTGGAGCAACCTCTGTTATAATAAATGACAAACAGTCACTATGCCAGATTTTAGGTGTTGTGAGAGTAACAGATCATATGAGTTGATAGACATGCAAATATTTCACTGATTGGAATGATGCACTGTATGATGAACAGTGTGGTGACAGTTATATTCTAGCAATTGATAGTCACATTAATGTTTGAGGCAGTTGCTTGCTCTTTTACCTTGCACTCAATGACAAGTTTATTTATTTCAGTTTTACATTGCTCGAAGCTTCTTTCCGAATGGTGTCGGGAAGGATTTTTTTCACCACACCGCCCCATATGCAACATGCCATATAGCTTAATGTCATCTCTACTAAGGCCCATATGAGGTCCCAGTAACATAAATATGGTGTTTTTGCAGTTATAAATTCTTATAATATGTTTTAAACTGTTACAAATGTCATATAAGGGCACAAAAGGTCTTTAGTAAAAAAATTGCATGAGTGTGTAAAAAATACCTTCCTGCAAATTTTTTACTACACCTCCCTGAAGGAAATATATAATTATGTTGCAACCAAATAATTGGTCTTTATTGTTTGCTGGTTGAATATTCACACTGCAATAATTGTCTTGAAGGCACTGAGTGTTCAGGAACTGAGTTTGCTATCACATATGCAAGACTTTCATACGTTTCTTTTGACCTTACTAAAATATAATTATGGTAAAAATGGGACTTCCTAGAATTGTTTAGGTACTATTTTGGTAAACACTCTCTTTAATAAAACTATTACCACTTGATTATGATTAAAAGTTCTGGCCCAGTTTGAAACTGTCAAAATTATATAGATTTAGAACTTATTTTGAGAAAATTCCATTTGGCCAAGTCTCTTGAGTTGGTCGATGATTGGTTGCTAGATGAAAATGTCATTCAAGTGATATGGGACACTCTGCATGGGTATTTGAATTGGAATAGAGAATAATCTTACTCAAAGTAGTTATTTTCACATCTAAATTGACAATACACAGCATCATTCTTATATGAATGATATTCTGTCACTCTCGTTGTCTGAATCATTGCAGCGTGTTTATCAACAATTAATGCAGGATGCATGCAGCTCAGACGTGTTTTAGGAAATGGTACCATTAATTAATTTATGTTATTAAGATCAGTTAAGATAAGATAAATTTGATCTGAAGTCGGATGTAAAAACATAGAATAAAGCATAAGCTCTGATAAGCTGTTGTCCAACTTATTGTATTATATTAATTTAAAATGCTTCTCAAAGGTTGTAAAATTTTCGAAAACAAAAACATTTGCTAGTTTATTTCAAGTTTCATTTGATGTAAACCAGCTGGTGAAATCAGTAGGCATAATGCTGGTTTACGTCGAAGTACGGTTGCCTTACTTTAGCAGATTTTAAGTGTAAATCACCCACTCATCTAAACCACAAATGACCGTAAAGAAATGTCACAATTGTGAAAGTAACCCAGTTTATTCCAAAGAAAACATATTATTTATTCTTAACTCCACAAGAGTTGTCAACTGAAAATAGTAATTTAATTTGAGAAACATATTTTGTCACAATCTATAAATGTAGAACAGTAGGATCTGTCTGTCTGTCAGTTCGCATTTTTCTCCCAGACCCCTGGACCGATTTCAACCAAATTTGGTGTGGTGACTCGGGGTACCCTGGCAGATGTTAATTTTCTTTTTTTTGTTTTTAAAAATTTATAAAACAAGAGCATCGCTTGGACATGGCAAAATTCACCCGTGGTAATTTCATCAAAGGGCCATAATGAGAAATCCATAAGCCAAATTTTAAAACAAACAGATAACTACATGTATAACTAAAGCTATCACCCGGAAACCAAAATTATTGTCAAATTATAAGTCAACAAGGACCATAACTCCGGTTAAAATAGGCGGACGGAACCCAAATTTGAACTGTATTTTCACATGAGTAATCCATTTACCCCAATTTGAAAACAATCCTATAACTAAAACTCAAGTTGTCAACCAGAAACCAAAATAATTGGCAATTTCTAAGTCGACAAGGACCATAACTCTGGAAAATTTGAACTTGACCTGTATTTTGGGCCAGTAAACTCACATACCAAATTTCATTCCATTCAGTTGAGATTTACTAAAGTTATCCGGAAACGAAAATTTAGTACAAATTCCAACAGATTGCGGAACCTGAATTCGAACTATTCCTGTATTTTGTGTTAGTAAACCCACATTCCATTTAGTTCAGACTTACTAAAGTTATCATCCTGAAATGTAAAAAGGGAACGGACAGATGGATGGATGAACCAACAAAATAAAAACTTCCTTTTTTTTCCTCCAAAACAGGTGTATAAAAATATAAATAAAAAAACAATTTAAATAAAGCCAGGAACTGAATCTAAAAATAAAATATTTTTTTTTTATTAATCAAAATCTGTCTAAGATCAAAGGCATTAATGTATTGATTTGTATGATAAACTCGGTTAAAACTGATGCAAAATCTCACCACTGGATTTGGGTGTAAAGTCCATTATAGAAGGGGAATCATACTTGACATAAACCAGTATTATCCCTACTGATTTCACTAGCTGGTTCACATTGAAGGAAATTTGGGCTAGCTACATTAACAGTATTGCAAATGCTGTCCTTTCATCATCAATTGACTGTTTTTCTGCATGCACAACTTAAATGATTGTTTTATTATGTTTATCTGCCTCACTTCATCATATTTTAGAGAGATTTTAATATATACATAATTCTGTTAGCCTACGACCAGATGCTCATAGACCAGATGCTCATATCCCGTTTATGTATACCCATGGGTATATGTGAGATATACATAAGGAAAACACACTCCACAGTCGGGATATATATATATATAGCCGCCGGTACAGTGTATTCTCGAATAGAACAAAAAATATGTCAAAACAACAGGTTGAATCTGGGATACTTGGCACCAGGGACATGGCTAGAGCCTAGAGGGTTTCCTTTGGGTTGGGTGGTTTCCACTTGGAATTTCCAACTGTTAGTCTGTTCTAAATTGATCATTAGACTTGTGACAACTAGCCAGGATGGTGTGAAGAATATGGTTGGGCGCAGTATGACAAATTTGTTTAATCTGAACCTGAAAATCATAACATCTAGTTGTCCAATGCCAGGCGAATTCGCACCATGATTTGTTTTTCTTAAATTACATGTAATTATCAGCTTTTGACTGGGGAGGGCCCAGGAGAAAAATTTAAGTCTGACCATGAAAATAGCATTTAGATTGGCCTCAACCTTTCCCACTGTTCCCATTTACAACCTGACACCCCACTAATGTTGGAAAATTTGCAACTGATGGCCATTTCAGTCAAAACTTTTGACCAAAAGTTGCAAATATACTACTAAATGTTGGAAAATCAAACTAAGAGAACAATTTCAACCTATTGTTGGTGTGAAATTTACAACTAATGTTGTGTCAGGCATGAAATTTCCAACTGTTGTAAATTTTTCAGTTGCATATAGTATATATACATATATGCCGTAGGAAATCGTCTTCATCAAAATTTTCCAATGGATTAGTACGGTCTCCAAAAACATGACATGGGATTTTCTCGTGCTCCTGTTGCACAAATTCTTGTATAAAAAGTGCATCTATTTCAGACATAGTTCAAACATAAAATCTGACCCAACAAGTCATAATAAAACTACTAATTACCATTACCAATCTACCAATCTAACACCATCAGTCGAACAAGATTACCCTTTAAAACTATAACACCGGGTACCATGTCGCAGCCAATCACAGACACACACACACCATGGCTAAATGCAGTCAAAAGCATGCCGTTTTTGTGTTTGGTTATTTCTTGCATATACCCAAGGGTATATATATAAACATGCTGTGAGTGTATGGGAGTACAGTGTTAGTATTCAAAACATTTAGTCCCTCATATCCTACTTTTAGTTTAAATACTTTTCCTTTCTGCCTCACCTAATATTATATATGCGCTGTTATTTCTGAAGAGAATAAATTTTCTGGTATTCCTTTCTATACTAAATACTCATTGACGAGTAATTGCCTTAGGAAGTGTTCAGAAAATAAGTTCAACAAATGACCATCTGAACACTTCCCACCAATGAATAAAAATCCTTCAGCAATTACATTATCTTTAATCTGACTGTCATTTGCTAATATTCCACAACAACCGTCCAAATGAATAACATGATTCCAGTGTATACTTTTATAACTGATGGGTTAAAATACAGAAAGGGTTAATATCGAGTAAATTGACTAAGTTTAGACATTATGCATCACTGGAAGCTATCACTGAGTTCAGTATATTTAGTACAGATTTTGAGAGGTTTATGTAAGTAGAGTTTTGATGAAAAAGATAGCAAAATATACTGTCAAGTGATCACGCTTTCTCTTTTAATGTTTTCCCCACAATGCCGCGAATACTTACTCAATTTGATATTTCCGTGTCTGAATCAGGGCTAATAAATATGTCCCCTCAGAAATAAAACAATCATTTATGACAATATTTTGATCAAAACGCTTGTATATCAATCAATTTAGACAGGAGTCACATGACCCTTTGTTGGACACAAAATTTATAATTTCATTCAAATAAACACCTGAAAATATTACACTGTATCTCAAAATTCTGAGGTCGCTTGTTGGGGTAATATATGTATATTCATTATATTAGGCCTAATGAAGTGAGCTAATGTCAACCAACTGAGACTAAGTCTGAGTGCTTGCATGCTTGAGTGAGCACCGTTTGTTCTTACTAGTAATTCAAAAGCACAAATCTGATATAGGGGTTAAAGTAGAAAATTCATTTAAACACTCATGTAAAGAACAGCTTAGATCTGCATATAACAACAAGACTTGGGAGGCATTGTGCACTCATTGTAATGAGTCGACAATAGATTCTTCCCCTTGCAGCAGATGAGGAACATCATTTATTGTCATTATCTACTTTTTTGCAGACAGCTCGCTCCCTTTGGTGCCATGTCAGCAAAGAGAGGTCCACCCGCCTGTCATTAACCGAGATTTCTGACTTTCAAACATAACCAAGTGTCTCACATATGTGAATAGTTCATTCTTTAGTGTCCCCAGTAATTTTTAGAAAGTCATCTCTTCTCATTCAATTGGTCTTCATTCAAGCATGTAGCCACTCACCATATCATTAGCTATAGGATATGTATGTCAGATATAATAGATTATATTCCCAAAGATTCATCACTTTCTGATTATCACATCTGAAGATATCCTTGAAAATATCAGGGGGGGGGGGGGGCTTAATTTTTTTAGTTGTTTAGATGCAGTGTTCTTTTTTAGACTAGTTGAAAGTCTTCTGTAAGGCAGTTCACTTGAGAGTATATGCCTTGCTTCTTTCATGCCATCAATAACTCTGAATTTTAACTATTCTCAATGTATTGTAATAATGTTGGTCCATGTACCAGGTCATTGTTAATTTTATTGAAGTTTTAAATTAAATATATTTTTTGCTGTATTCTCTTCATTCTACATACACGATGATACACCTAGTCTATTCTGCTGAAAAACGATTATTCATTTGCTAGAGATTTGTGTGTACAACGCATTTTCTTGGAAAATTTATTGCTATCAAAATGGAACTTGATACCAACAGCTTGATGATCCCCATCTAGATGTCACCCCAAAGTACCATATGAAGTTTGGTGATGATCAGATGAGGGATGTGATATGTAGGATGTGCTGAAGGATTTAGTCATGCAAAGATTAAAATCCAAGATTGCTGCTGGCAGCCATGATTATCGACGAAATTCAGAAAAATATGATGGCTCCCATCTAGTGGTCACTCTGAAGATCGATATAAAGTTTGGTGATGATTGGATAAGGGATGTGGTCTGTAGGGTGTGGCAAAGGATTTAGCCATGCAGTCCTTCCCTTGAGGAAAACAGTGAGAGCATTAATTTGCTCCCGCAATTCAGAAGAAGGGTGTAATATTGCACTCATAATATAATAAGTTGGCAAAATGTCATTGTGGGATAGACCTATGTCCAGTAACACTTTCATATGACCATAATTGAACTGTGACAATGTGGCGGGAAAGGATCTTAAAATAGTTCAATATTGAATCAACAATTAGTCACAATAAAAGGTCAGCCAACCACAGTGTCCCCCGACAACATGGCAAGTCGATGCCGCTTTGTTAAAGAAATTAAAACAAAATTTGAAAAGGGTTAATAACTCCATAAATTTTTTTTTTCTTTCCGTCATCTATATACATGTTGCACATCTCAAATATGTGGGGTAACAATACTCTGAAGTTTCAAATATCTAGGATCAAAACTGTAGTAGTTGATTACACCATGAAGGTACCCTCCTACAGAAAATTATAAAATGTTTTTAAATTTTCTAAGTCGAAAAGGGTTAATAACTCCATAAATTATTTTTATATAAACATGTTGCACATCTTCAATATATGGGCAACAATACTCTGAAGTTTCAAATCTCTGAGATGAAATCTGTAGGAGGTGATGATTACACCATGAAGGTACTCAAAAGTGTGACGGACGGAGTCCATTTCTATAGTCCCCCTTTTCTTTCAGAACGTCAGGGGACAATAATCATTTTGACAAGAGGGCACGCGTGAATTGAAAATTATGGGTGCGAGAGCAATTGCTCCAGTCTCATGGGAAGGACTGGTCATGAAAAGATCAGGATGGCTGCTGGCGGCTATGTTTTTTAGGTTATCCGAAACAAGCCTGTAAATTTTCAAAATGTTGCTCCAATAAATGCAGACTGCAGGGTGTCTTGATATATTTAAAGGTACTCAATCTGATAAAACTCCTCTCAATTACTATTTCAATGGCTTCGGGGGTGAAAAATATTCGAGTCGAGGAAGTCACCCATCAAAGCTTAGATTTGTTAGATATCAATTTTAGAAATCTATTATTTTTCATTATCGGGAATACATGTACTTTCTGGCCCAGATCTCAGTCAAAATTGCGTTTTTATTACCACTTGATTTTAGAGTTATCCATCCTTGTCTGTTTGAATAGAGTTTTGGTGTAAAAATCTCGAGCAGGATACGAAATTGATGGCAATTATTAGTACTCATCTCGAGAACATAACAAATTTCAAAAATCAATATCTAATAACTCTGAGCTTTGTTTGATGGGTTCCTCGACTTTAATCAAATATTTTTTTACCCCCAAAGCCAAAGAAATAGTAATATAGGACCCTCTGATCGGATTGTTGTTGTTGGAATCTGTTGAGATGGGGACCCTCTTTACAGATTGAGTACCTTTAAATGCAAAATCCAAGATGGCTGTTGGCAGCAATGTTTTTCAATTGATTACGGAAAAAATTATGGCTCCCATCTAGAGGTCATGCTGAAGATCCATATGAGATTTGGTGATGATCAGATGAAAAATGCAGCTTGTGGGGTGTGCTGAAGGAAACTGTTGATGGATGCAAGCAGACGCACGTTGCCAACCCATGGCAATAGCTCAAATGAAAGTGTCAATGACACTGTAGTTCAACTTTGAGAGGGGATAATTTCATGTGTTAGTCAATGGAGTGATTAGGAATGCAGAAAGTTGAAATGTCTAAGTATTACTAGAATCGGGTCTAGATATCAATATGAAGAGATATATATATAAAGTAAAATCCAAGATGGCCACTTGCAGCCATGTTTTCCAATGAAATTCAAAACATTTGATAGCTCCCATCTAGTGGTCGCCCCAAAGATCAATATGATATTTGGTGATGATGAGATGAGGGATGTGGTCTGAAGGCGTGCTAAAGAATTTAGTCATGCACAGAGTAAAATCCAAATTGGTTTTTTAACAATCGGTCGGACAAGGGATGTCGTCTGGGTGTACCAAATGATTTAGTCATACAAAGAGCAAAATCTAAGATGGCCACTGTTGGCGATGTTTTCCCAGCAAATTTTTTATGGCTCCCATCTAGTGGTCACCAAAAATATCCATATGAAGTTTGGTGATGATCATATCAGGGATGTGGTCTGTAGGGTGTCCCAAAGGATTTAGTCATGCAAAGAGTAAAATTAAAGATGGCTGCTGGTGGCCATGTTTTTTTATGTGTACCCATACCATATTATGGTACATCGTGTCGACGTCCGGATTGACCACTCGTCGTTTGTCGATCTGTAGACATTTTACGCATAATGCGCACAGCTCAAACATTTTCTATCCGATTGGAACAGATTTTTTAAAAACATAGTTATGGCCCTTTTTAGCTCACCTGAGACGAAGTCTCTGGTGGAGCTATAGTCATCACTCCTCGTCCGTCCGTCAACAATTCTTTGAACATCTTCTCCTCTGGAACCAATGGACCGAATGAGTTCATATTTGGTGTGGATGTCCCCTAGGTGACTCACATTCAGATTTGTTCAAATGAGGTCACTGGGTCAAATAGTTGCGAAGCCAGGGCCATAACTCTTTCCCTCCATAGTAATTCTTTTAAACATCTTCTCAAATACCATCAGGCCAAATTGGTTCATATTTGGTATGAAGGATCCTTGGGTGACTGGGGTTCAGATTTGTTCAAATGAGGTCACTGGGTCAAATGTGGGCGGGGTCAGGGACACAACTCTTAAAAAAAAAAAAAAAAGTTTTTTTAGATTGTCCTAAAAAATATTTTTACATTGAACTCCTTGTTCAATTTAACAAAACAAAACAAAAAACCCACCAAAAAAATAGATTTTTTTTTTTTCAAATTATTTTTTTTTTACTTTAATTGAGATTAATTTCTTACTCAATCAGGCTCAATTTAAAAAAAAATCACACCATTATAACATCCACCAGGGTGACTCGACCAAATTTGGTTTAAATCAGTCTAAAATCAAGAACATGCTTAAACTATATAGAAGTCACATTGATTATAAAGTAATAAATGAAATGGCAGTGTTAACAAAATCTGTTTGGAATGACAGCTTTGATTAATAGCCTAAATTTCTCTGCCTGTTAGAGAGTTTGTATATAAATGACCCTGCTTATGATAACAACTCCACTCCCCAAGGCCCAGTGTGAATGATGAATCTGACAGTTAGGCCAGTAAAACTAAATACCTGTTTTCTCAGGCGATTACAAATGGGAAACTGGATGGAGGCATTTTCTTAGCTTACCTGAGATGAAGAATTGAGACATATTTTGTGTGGATGGTCCCTAGGTGGCTGGGATTCAGTTCTGTTCAAATGGTCAAAAAAGTGGCATAGCTAGGGACCTAACTCTTTCCATCCATAGTAATTCTTAAAACATCTCAAGAATCTAGGGACCTAACTCTTTCCATCCATAGTAATTCTTAAAACATCTCAAGAATCATCGCGGCTATTTAGCTTATAATTGGTATGGAAGGTTTTTGGGTGACGGGGATACAGATGTGTTAAAATGAGGTCACCTGGTCAAATAAGGGCGGAGCCAGGGACGTAACTTGTCCATCCATTGTAATTCTTAAAATGGATGTAGATGGGAACGAGTAATTTTGGGGTCATTCGGCAAAAAACATTGAGCCAGCAGCCATCTTGGATTTTACTCTTTGCATGACTAAATCCTTTGACACAGGCTACCGGTCGTATCTTTGGTCAGATCTTCATGAAATTTGTTACGGATGTTAACAATGACATGTAGATGGGAATTAGTCATTTTGGGGTCATTCGGCAAAAAAACATGGCTGCCAGCAGCCATCTTAGATTTTACTCTTTGCATATAAACTAGGCCTTTCAACTTTCCTAATCACTCCATTGACTTTGACACATGAAATTATTCCCTTTCCCAAGTTGAGCTACAGTGTCATTGACACTTTCATTTTTAAAACATCTTCTCAAGAACCATTTGGCATATTTGGTATACATTTGGTATAGAGTCATTGGGTGACTGGGTTCAGATTTGATGAAATGGGTTCACCAGGTCAAATAGGGGTGCGACCATGGACATAACTCTTCCCCCAAAATAATTCTTAAAATGGCGCTCCTCAAGAGCCATCAGTCCTATTTAGCCTATATGTAGTAACCAGTATGGAGGGTCCTTGTGTTACTTGGGACTGGGTTACAGATTTGTTAAAATGGGTTTGACCAATCAAGAAATGGCATTTGGTGTAAATGGCCTATGGAGAGTTAGGATCAAAATTCGTTTGAATGGGGTCCACCATTAAATGAAAGTGTCAATGACACTGTAGCTCAACTTAGGTAGGGGAATAATTTAATGGTTGACAGTAAATTGAGGAATAGGAAAGGTGCTAATTGAAATGTCATGATGATCAGACGAACAGTACGACCTGTAGGCCGCGCCAATGGATTGAATCTTGAAATCCAAGATGGCTGCCAGCGGCCATGTTTTTTTGCCGAATGACCCCAAAATGACTCGTTCCCATCTACATGTCAATGTCAACATTCATGACAAATTTCATGAAGATCAGACCAAAGGTACAACCTGTAGCCCACGCCAAAGGAAATTGTTGACGGACACACGGACGCCAAACTATGGCAATAGCTCAAACTTACAAAAGTAAGTTGAGCTAAAAAGGGGAACATGTCAGGTTGTAACTTTACCACAGTAAGCTTGAAGTGTCAGTTGTAATATTCCAACATGTGCAAAGGAATTTTACGAACTTGGGAGTGTGTTTGCTTCAGTTGAGAGGGAGCAGACTATGGACTATATGGGGTGGGGGGATCTGGACCATATTTCAAGGTGGACACCCCACTGCTCAACGGAGATCCTCTAGGCTATGTCCCTCTTTAGGACTACTTGTTTTTAAGTGAATATGACAAGTACTAACTCTTATGGTCTTCCGAGTCCCAGTCTTCCTAGTCTTTACAGTTTGGTGGGCGTCTCCAGTCATTGACTGTCTTGTTTTTAAATAAATTAACTCTAAAAAAAAATTGAAAATAATAGATATATTAAAAAAAAAAATTGAACATAAATTCACTCTTTAAAAAAAAAAAAAATGTTTAAATTAAATTAAATTTTTTTTTTAGTTTAGATTGAACTCCTTGCTCAATTAAACATTAAACAGATATCAGAATGTGGAAAACTAATAATATAACTTCCACTCGGCAGGAAGACTCTTGAAAATTTTCGTCCATGTAATGAGGTTCATATATCATTCTTGTCGATAACATCCAGGAAGAATTATCAGCGGTGCCATGCTGATCAAACCTTACTTAAATTTGTTGCTTCGTTTGGGGAACATGGGATCCATTGACAAGGTTTAACCCTTGCATGACTGGAGTTACGCTGGTGCTGAACAAATTATTAGAATTTGTGGGTCAAATAGGGAGACTTGCATCAGTGAATGTACTGGCATAGGATCTGTAATGCTGCACGGTGCAGCATTACCCATCCTATGCCAGTACATTCACTTATGCAAGTCTCCCTATTTGACTCACACATTCTAATAATTTGTTTTGTTATGTACATTTGTCTATACATGTAATAGTATACTCTATTATTCAACACGAAAACTCTAAATAATGATTCCAATAATAGTAATTTACTATCTCCAAGGGATGGGTTAAACATCTGCCGATCATGATCGATCGGCCTCTCGTTAATAAAATGAAAGTGTCAATGACACTGTAGCTCAACTTAGGTAGGGGAATAATTTAATGGTCGACAGTAAATGGAGGAATAGGAAAAGTGCTAATTGAAATGTCTAAGTAAGACTAGATGTACATGTCAATATCAACATTCATAACAGGTTTCATAATGATCAGATCAGGGATGTGGTGATTATGGTGTGCCAAAGGATTTATTGATGCAAAGAGTAAATTCTAAAATGGCCACCGGCAGCCATGTTTTTTTTCGAATTACCCCAAAATGACTTGTTCCCATCTACAGCCTTTACAAATCTCATAATGATCTGATCAAAGGTATGACCTGTAGCCTGTGCCAATGGATTTAGTCATGCAAAGAGTAAAATCCAAGATGGCTGCTGGCGGCCATGTTTTTCGGCTGAACGACCCCAAAATGACTCGTTTCCCATCTACATGTCATTGTTAACATACATGACAAATTTCATGAAGTTCCGACCAAAGCTACGACCTGTAGCCCGCACCAAAGGATTTATTCATGCAAAGAGTAAAATCCAATATGGCTGCTGGCGGACATGTTTTTTAGCCAAACGACCCCAAAATGACTCGTTCCCATCTACATGTTAATATTAACATCCATGACAAATTTCATGATGATCAGACGAACAGCACGACCTGTAGCCCGCGCCAATGGATTGAATTTTGAAATCCAAAATGGCCACCAGCGGCCATGTTTTTTGGCCGAATGACCCCAAAATGACTCGTTCCCATCTACATGTCAATGTCAACATTCATGACAAAATTCATAAAGATCAGATCATAGGTACGACCTGTAGCCCGCGCCAAAGGATTTAGTCATGCAAAGAGTAAAATCCATGATGGCTGTTGGCGGCCATGTTTTTTGGCCGAACAACCCCAAAATCACTCGTTCCCATCTACATGTCATTGTTAACATCCATGACAAATTTCATGAAGTTCTGATCAAAACTACGACCTGTAGCCTGCGCCAAAGGATTTAGTCATGCAAAGAGTAAAATCCAAGATGGCTGCCAGCGGCCATGTTTTTTGGCCGAACGACCCCATAATGACTCGTTCCCATCTACATGTCAATATTAACATCCATGACAAATTTCATAATGATCAGACGAACAGTACAACCTGTAGCCCGTGCCAATGGATTGAATTTTGAAATCCAAAATGGCCACCAGTGGCCATGTTTTTTGGCCGAATGACCCCAAAATGACTTGTTCCCATCTACATGTCAATGTCAACATTCATGACAAATTTCGTAAAGATCAGACCAAAGGTACGACCTGTAGCCCGCGCCAAAGGATTTAGTCATGCAAAGAGTAAAATCCAAGATGGCTGCTGGCGGCCATGTTTTTTGGCCGAACAACCCCAAAATCACTCGTTCCCATCTACATGTCATTGTTAACATCCATGACAAATTTCATAAAGTTCCGATCAAAACTACGACCTGTAGCCTGCGCCAAATGATTTAGTCATGCAAAGAGTAAAATTCAAGATGGCTGCTGACGGCCATGTTTTTTGGCCGAACGACCCCAAGATGACTCATTCCCATCTACATGTCAATATTAACATCCATGACAAATTTCATGATGATCAAACGAACAGTACGACCTGTAGCCCGCGCCAATGGATTGAATTTTGAAATCCAAGATGGCCACAAGCGGCCATGTTTTTTGGCCGAATTACCCCAAGATGACTCGTTCCCCTCTACATGTCAATGTCAACATTCATGCAAAATTTCATAAAGATCAGACCAAAGGTACGACCTGTAGCCCGCGCCAAAGGAAATTGTTGACGGACGACGGACGCCAAGCCATGGCAATAGCTCAAACTTACAAAAGTAAGTTGAGCTAAAAATTGTTCCATTTCGATAGCTCCCATCTAGAGGTGATCCTAAACATGCCTGTAAATTGTAAAAACAATTCTCCAATAAATGCGGGCTGCAGGGTGTGCTGTTAAGACTCAAATTTGAAATCAAAGATAGCTGCCGGCGGCCATGCTTTATGGCCGATTGACCCCAAAATGACTCATTCCCATCTACATGTCAATATTAACATCCATGTCAAATTTTATGATGATCAGATGAACACTCTGGCCTGTAGCCCATGCTAATGGATTGAGTTTTTTTGCCGAATGACCCCCAAAATGACTCTTTCCCCATCTACATATTAACAGCTATGGCAAATTTCATGATGATCTGACCAAAGGTACGACATGTAGCCCGTGCCAAAGTATTTAGTCATAAGAGTAAAATCCAAAATGGCTGCTGGCCGAATGACCCCAAAATGATTCGTTCCCATCTACATGTCAATATTAACACCATGACAATTGCATGATGCTAACAAAACGCTAGTGGATTTAATTTTGAAATCAAAGATTGCCACTGGCGGCCATGTATTATTGCCAAATGACCCCAAAATGACTCTTTTCCCATCTACATGTCAACAGGCATGACAAATTTCATAATGATCCGACCAAAGGTACAACTTTTAGCCAGTACCAAAAGATTTAGTCATGCAAAGAGTAAAATCCAAGATGGCAGCCTTGTTTTATGGCTGAATGACATGTCAATGTTAACATCGATGACAAATTTCATGATGATCCGACCAAAGATACGACCTGTGGCCATCATTAATGGAAATTGTCGATGGACATCTCCACACACATGGGATGATGGATACCAAGCCATGGCAAAAGCTCAAGTAAAGTTGAGCCGATGCCATCAGCTGAGAAGGATCTCTTCAATTCTCTTCTCTGTAAGATCAGTCATTCAGATAATGGTTAAAAAAACATCCACAGAAGAACCTGACGGAAAACAATTGCGAAAAATTGACAAAACAAAGGTCCATAACTCAGGCAAAAAATGCTAATGTCGTCATTGGGCAATCTTTTGAATGCACTTGTGATGGCGAACCCCCATACCAAATTTCATACAGATCCAATAACCCATGGCTGAGAATTTTTTCAGACGGACAAAAAACAAGATTTTCAGTTAAAAAAAGAAGAAATTAAATGTCGTCATTTGCCCCTCTTTTGAAGGCAGTCATATTTGGGAACCTCTACCCAATATCATTCAGATCCGATAGCCTGTGGGCAAGATATAGCTGCACGGACTCTAGAACATTCAAATATCGCCATAAGTTCATCAAACTAATGCCAATCGTATGTCTTAATCTGGTGATTTATCCATTAATGCAGGTATATCAAAATGAATTGAAAGCATGCAACAATTGCGCTACCATTGTAGGCAAAGGTGGGGGGTGGGCATTTTCAAAATACTGTGAATGGCTTTAAATTAATTTGTTATCAATTTTCGTGGTTCAGCTCTTTATGACTTTTTCGTGGGTGCGTAAATTTGTGGGTCCACCGGTAATAAATTTCACCTCTAAACCCTCAATAATAACAACCAAATCCAACTTATTTAGTGATGCGGACCGGACCGGACCACCTTGGGTCCACTGCCAAGGCGGTCCAGTCCGGTCCAGACCATTCCGGTCCAGTACACATGCCTGGACCGGTCCGGTCGACCTATAATAGCAATATATTAATGAATTCTCTGTTTTCTCAATTTTTTTTACTCTGTATAATACAAACTATAAGGTTACTGAGTTCAGTGCATTGCAACGAGTCTATATATGTTAAAACTTACATTGTTTGCTGATTGTATGCATCATTGTCTGTCGCTGGTGGGATATACTGGTAACGGTGCACCAATATAGTATTTCTGGTAATGCGAACATGCACTAATTAAATGTATTGGACAGATATATAGCAAGGGCAGAATGTGTTATAACCAATCTAACATGGCACTCAACTGATCGTATGCATGATTCGTATCAATCTTATTTTCATTAAATTTAAATGAAATAACTATACTGATGACAATTATACAAATGTGTACCAATAATGACTACTACATTAATATTGGAGTCTTGGAGATTGTGATGACTGATTGTATAGTCCTGATAATTACAATTATATACCTAAGTACAACTACTATTGGCTTAATGTGACTGTCTTGTGTATGTATTATGTAATGTGGTTTGCATGTTTCTTCGATAATTATAACTGAAAAACAATAGAATACTCGATTCGATATCCACCCAAATTGATACGTTGATGCCATGTTATACACTGTTTATGACAAATAGTTCCATACTCATTCAGTTGCATGTTTGTCGCATTGATAGGGTGCTACATAGTGTTGGCCAGTGACTTAGCAGGCGGCCGGAAATCGGCGACACCTGCAGTACTCTGGAATTCAATACGTTGTGTAGGTTCTTTGTACTCGGAGAAGAAAAGCGATGAGTCCTCTGGTTGATAACTTTAATAAGTATGCACAACTATATATATAAACAGCACGGCACGCAGTATTGCGGATATAACAAACGTGGTTTGAGAAACTATCTGGTTGCTAGAAAATGTTATTCTCCCAGACCTGTACTGGTCCAGGGCTTAAATTGCTACTGTGTTGGCAAGAAGCCAACTCATTTGCAAGGAACCGAAACCTAATAAAATTATACTGAATTAATAATAGATTAAATCACTAGTACTAATTAGTACTATAGTAGATTAAATCTACGATACTTAAAATAAGGTGCAATATAGTTCCTACTTATAACCATAAGAGCGTGAGATGCAGCCATAAGGGCATGGAAGATTAGTAAACATTAATATTCCAACAATAACTTTTAATAGATATTAACCACTTGAATGCGTCAATACATCGTTGCTAATTGATATGACGCCAAATACGCAATAATATTCGCGATAGTTTATTATAACTGAAGTAAAATAGTGGACCTGACCGGAGAGTACCGGACCGGCGGCAAAAAGCGGTCCAGTCCAGTGACACCTCTGGACCGCATCGGTCCAAAGCAGTCCGGTCCGCATCACTAAACTTATTGAAGTGCAGACACCTCAACGAGCCGTCGGAAATTGCGCACCCGCACCGCAGGCGTAATTAGCACGTCAGGTGTCCAAGCTTTTGTTGCCGTCTATCGAGAATGTTAACGACGGGATTGTATTACTTAAGCATACATAAGCTAGGTGAAAGTACTCGTTTCTCAAAACAATCAATGCGTGAATGGGGATTATTTACCAAAGCCAGCATCTATTAATCTGCACCATATTAAATACAACCCCAAACTATCAAATCTGTCTCTCAAAATCTGTTTAAAAAGTGGCAAGATTGATTTTCGTCCTCCAACAACTCCTAGATTACCTGATCCGAACCCTAGTTCGGATCATAATACTGCTCTACATATACGCAAGTAGCTAAGAAATCTGTTGACACTAAACTTGGCTCCAATGCTTGTCATCAATCTCGGAAAATAAAACTTGGCAAGTTCGTGAGGAAACCCGTGCAAAATTTTTGCGAGACATTCTATAGACAGCGGTGTTGCCGGCGCATCTCGTACATATTCTGCATTATTGAAGCCGAAGGTTAGTAAGACAGAGTAGTATACGCGACCAGTATCGGAAATTAAAAAAGAGCGGTGTGTGTGAACCCATCACATTGCCAGTCACCACATGAAAACCCACCCATGCTTGGTAATTTAGTTGTTAAAGTTAGAAACTGGACCGTAGCTGCTCTTCCATTAATATACTCCCAGATTGATAGAGTTACCTCCCTAGGTTTTGAATGTACATTGGGTCAATCGAGTTGCCTCCCGCCTGACATTTCTTATTTTTTAATTTCGTGGTTATCAGCAACCACGAAAATTGGACCACCATGAATAAATGTACTTTTACAGTATGCTAAAAATAATTGAAATCAGTTAATATTTGTTTGAGATTGCTTAATATTTGTCTTAGGTCGAGCTCAAAGGACCATAATTCTGGTAAAAAATGTATGGCCGGGCCTAGTTTGCGATCTTGTTATAAGAAATTCCCCTTGTGAACACACCAAAAACATTTCAAATCAAATAAAAATAATTAACGAAATAAACCACCTGACAACTTTTAGTGGGTGCGGAGCTCCAAAAAATACAATATGAAAGTGTCAATGACACTGTAGCTCAACTTAGGTAGGGGAATAATTTAATGGTTGACAGTAAATGGAGGAATAGGAAAGGTGCTAATTGAAATGTCTAACCTGCGCCAAAGGATTTAGTGATGCAAAGTGTAAAATACAAGATGGCTGCTGGTGGCCATTTTTTTTTGGCCAATTGACCCCAAAAGAACTCGTTCCCATCTACGTATAATTGTTAACATCCATGACAAATTTTATGAAGATCTGACCAAAGCTACGACCTACAAATTTCATGATGATCAGACGAACAGTACGACCTGTAGACCGCGCCATCTACAAAAGTAAGTTGAGCTAAAAAGGGCTGTAAGTCTGGTAAAAATAAAGGGCCGGGCCCAGTTTGTGAAATTGTTTCAGATACTCTTTTTGTGAACTCACATACAGACAAGGTTTGCGCTACAAAGATGGCTATGGTCGAGTTTTTTTTTACCATATTAGAGTGAATGTCTGACCGAGGATCACTAAAAATTGACGAACTAAAAAACCATAACTCAGAACTAAGGGCCATAACATAATTATTCAAATTCCCATGTCAAACAAGGGCAGCAACTCTGGTAAATATGAATGAACAAAACACATAGTATATGTGTATCCTTTCCTCCAACCAGTTCTATCACCATGCCAAAGGAAAACGAAATCCAATAATTAACACCCAAGTTACAAGGTGATATGTTTGATTGGACGGAGCCCTTGGCTGTGGCCCGATCCACCAATGGGTGTTTGGATAGCATAACAATATACAAGTCTATGCAAATTTTGACATGATGTTTGTCTTAGGATTAACATATCATCTGTGGTATGTTTTAATATCCAATCTTTGAATACAAATTGGGCGTGTGAGCATTTCAAGTAACTATCAGCATTGGTCTCACAAATGTAATAACACAAAAGCTGTTTCAGATGTTTTATTGATCAACTGTTTGTGGACTGAATAATGTTAACAGTAAATCAACAGCTTTTGGACAGTATTGAAGCAACATAAGATATCTTGAACAGAAAAGTGAAGTAGCACATTTTCACCAATAAGAGTTTATATAAGAGTTCAATGGGCAAATATGTCTTGGCCCTTCCATTAATTTAATAATTCAAGCACCAGTCACAACCATTGAAGATAACAATGGACAAAGTTGGGCTGACCGTAAGTAAAAATTGGGCAAAATAACATGTTCTGCTGAGACATTTTACTATTACACATATTAATTAAACAAGATCTTGGACACCATTGTAGAAGTGTGAAGAACTATTAAACTGTAAAGAACAGACAAATTGGTCAATTTCACTTCAAGAAGAATGAGCACATATTTTTCATATAGGCTGACCTCTTGAATGTTCTCATGGAGTAGTGTTGAAACAGTTATCTGATTAATCAATGTAGATGCGACTATTAAACTAGTTGATCCCGAAATCTGCTAGTCGATTAGTTGGGAAAAACCACCACCTCTTGACTATCACAACAACAGTCCGTTGCACGGCCATATTATCACGGAAACTGTACTAGTCAGAACATAATTAATTTGTTAAGCCTTATTGTATTGTTCCTTTGATGATGCCAGCATGGGCGCTGCCATAAGTCATGCATGGGCACTGACTATTTCGGTGTGACATATTGATCAGTGATAATTTGTCACTGTGTCACGTGTAATACTAGAGTAGTGATGCGACAAAATGGCTTCAAGAATATACGATACATCTGCAATACCACACGGCCCATTTTATACCTATGGGAAATGGGGAAATTTCGGGAGGTTTCTAACTAATAAACTATTATTCGATTACCTCTGTCCACTAGTCGACTCCCGAAATTCCCTAACTATTTCAACACTATCATGGAGACAGATCTGATAAGCAGGGTTCCCACTGAATTTTTACAACAAATTTCAACTACTAATTAAAGATGGTCTATCTTTTCCCAGCAAGTTTTATATATTATATTATATTATATATTCCTGGCAGGGTATAAAATATTAAAACAGAAATCTGTGCGAAAATTTTCAGAGCATAAAGGAGACCTCTCTATCTTTTGAGCAGCCTCAATCATGGCAAATTGCAGATCAGCTAAGATTTTTAATGCAAATTATGATCAAAATAAACCACTTTATCCATTTAGTCTTGAATTTGGGATTTATAAGAACTATGTTGTTGTAATTGTTGCCTGGAAGAGATAGACCCTCTTTAAAGAACACATCCATGATCTTCAAAAGACACTATAGTTTAAGCAATCCTAAAATGCCACAGACATTTTTGTCAATTTTTATCATATAAACTTCAAAATAAAATCAATTTGATATGTATATGTGGTATTGAAACAGTACGAAATATCAGTTTTGATTTTTATCATTGTGAACTGTGGTGGTATGACATGAATATGCTTGAATAAGAAAGCATTGAGGGTGGATTGCACTTGGATAAACTACTATAATATCAACAGGTTTAAGTGTCTGATATGGGACAAAATTATTCATTGGAAAGCTTATTCAAAATAGGTTCTTTTTACCAAGCATTCAGACAGGTGCTGTATGATAGAACATATAGAACTAACTCTGATTATAGTTATTAGTTGTGAGCGCAAACAAAAATTGTTACGAAACCAGTTATTCTATATTTTAATATTAGCCAGAACCTGTCTGTGTCATGGTCAAACAATCACAAGTACCAAAAATCATGAGTGAGTTTTTCTCCCTGAGCATTCACTTCAGCCTTAACCCAATTTGTATATATATAATGAAATATGTTTAAACAAGATAAAGTAATATTTTACTTTGAAACTTTTTATACATGTCAACATCCCTGCTTCAAAAATTTTAGGACAATAAATATTCAGACGTATTTGCCAAATCCATGAAACATGTACCATAAATCTAAAATAGCCACATATGGTGTATGAACTTTTATTATATTAATTTTATAGTTTAACAAAACACTATTTTGTTACAATCTGTAGATTGAAGTAAGATCAACAATACTTCAGCGGCACTTCTGTGGCCTCAACTAGTAACAGAAATATCTTGCTTCAACAAGAGCGGTGGTTGTTTTCTGGTTTCTTCAATAACTCTGCAGATCTTTATATTTGAATCTTGATAATCAGATAAGAAGAATGCTGCAATTAGTGACACACCCAACAAAGTGTACAGATGCATTAAAAACAAATTTCAATCAACAAATGTATGCTGTTTTAAATGTTTTTCAGCCAAATTACTTTGATAGATCTGTATGTTTTTTATTTCTCATGTATATAATATTCAATATATAAAGAAAGAACTACTCTTTTTTGTCACCATTATCATTGGGAGTAAAGATGTGAACAGAATTGTTGATTGTATAGATCAAACAACGTGAACGTGTATGTTTTTTATTTCTCATGAATATAATATTCAAAAAAAAATAAAGAACAACTCTTTTTGTCACAATTATCATTAGGAGTAAAGATGAGAACAGAATTGCTGATTTTAAAGATCAAACACCGAACAGAATTGTTGATTTTATAGATCAAACGCCGTGAATATCTAGAGGTGAGGCTGTCCCAATGGGTCTAATGATACCCCCGCAGTGTAATTGGTCATATTTAACATATTTCTATTTCCAAGATAAAAAAAAGAAGAGGAATATCTCCACTAAAAAAAAGTCCTCCTCATAATCACAGGTGCACAGGTTCGCATGGCAGTAAATATCTGTGACAAGTTTAACAAACATTGACTGGAAAATGTAGGAATACATTCTCGGAAAATTCAGTAAGTAACTTATGGATGGATTGTGCTGTAAGACAACCAAAGGGACACATATAAATATATTTGAAAAGAATTTTAATTATCTGTGAAATATTCAGGAATTCAGGGACCAGTATTTAAATCTTATTTAAATTGCATCGTCCCCTTTGTATTTCCAAAGGAGAATTGACTCCTATCTTCTACTACACCAATGCCTAAACATAAATAGATAATGTGTGTCAGTGTTCGGGATTTGAGTGTTAACTTATTGTCAGAGAATTATATATGAATAAAATAATGTATATTGAATCACAGAAGGCTGATGTTAAATCAACTTCTTCTTTGTTACTGTGTTCATTACTGGATGTAGATAAATATGTGGTCATTTGTTGTATTATCTCTCAAGTTTGAAACAAAGATATTATGTAAATAAGACATTGCTAGGTGCCACATTGATGAATTGGGGAGCATTGATTCCTTGTAATTTTGGCAGGTACATTGGGAGAAGAACAGACACCACAGCGCACATGGATTGTCATACATGCAGTTGTAATTTGATTGTCCTGTAAAGTATTATATGGCATCATTGGTGAATTTGTCATTATTTTCATGAAATTAAAATCAGAAGTGATTAAATTCAAACTGAGTGCACAAATTTAAACTATTAAAAAAAGGATGCCAAATACTAATGCCGGCCAATATTAACTTAAAATAAAAACTTTGATAATCGCGGTTAACATTATTATTATAATTTGTTTTCACCATGTAATATAACAAATATCATTAACCTTGAGATCCTGTATCGGCAGTACTATGTTCGATGTTATTCATCAGTTTTTCAGAGTATGATAATTTATGGCGTGATTGAAGTTTGGTATATTAGCCAATTATCCAAACTATTGATCAAACGCAAATTACATGACATGCATCCACCCTACCCTCATCATAACCCCAACAGTTGCGAGCAAACACCCGAGGTCTCTACACACACATTGTTTCCTTTGACATTTAACTTGCCACAGCGAGTAAGCAGGGCAACCCCACACATTGTCAATGTTAGATGGCATTTGAGTGCCTCCATGTCTTGCTATATTAACCATGACTGAGTGGTGTCTATATTAATTTGTATTAAAGTGGTTGTGTGGTCACCAAGTACATGCATGTAGCCAGATCAAACGGAATCATGCTCAAAGCAATTGCTTTTTGTGTTTTATATTGAAAACGCCGATCTTACATCATGATTTTAATGCTTGATTCCATCTAGTTTAGTTCAAGTAGAATAGTAACTTTTCACACACACACACACACACACACACCTGCAAGGTATGAATACTTCCTGTCTGATGATCACGGACGATATTACATTAATTTTCTTTTAGATGATTTTACAAACAATATTGAATTTTTCATCGGGTATTGACAATAAAATCTGGAAACCACCCAGCACCAGCCAAATACTGGCTGACATCCAGCATTACTCAAAGTAATTGTACTGATTCGGATTCAACATGCATCAGATCACATATCGATAAACTATTACATTAACAGACACACACTTGCTTGTTATTGAACAATAATATTGTTGGCTTCTGGTCTTATTCTTCCAGTAACATGCATGTGTTGTGTCTATTGTAGCCATGTATGATAACTCTTGATTCGAAATTTATCCCACATGTCTCCTGCATCTCTTTATCCAAGTAGTTTTGAAGTTATGTAAAGGACAAATAGGCAATTTTTAGAACTAACAGGCACATAATAGAATTAATTCCTGAACATCTCACAGGCAACCTTCCAATAATTAAATAAATATTACATTCCATGATCAGTCTACTACATCATAGTGGAAGAAATTGTGATCGCTGATTGAAGCACTTATGTTCACGACCCATGCATTCATTTTGCCAAGTCACACCAGATGTGTGCATTGTACAAAAATATAGTTTTATTCCTCTGAAAAGTTATTCATCCAGGCATAAGTCTGCGGAATATGGATGAAAGTCCAGAATTATTGGAGTTCACACACAAATATCTTCCTGTGATGCTCAGCCCAAAAGTTTCATGATCTTGCCGATAGCGATGGTTTTACCTGAAATAAGATAAATGTTGATATGCTCACGATATATATTAAAGACACACTTCTGATTTGAGGGTCCCTGTATCATCCAGTTACAACAACAACGGAATTTAATCAAAAGCCAATTTAGTTGCCCAAATTAGTTTATGACCAATAAATACAACAATACCAAGCACTGTATCATATTTGTTTTTTCTTCGCAGTTTGGACAGTGAGTGATTGTGGTTCATAGGCAATTAATTTCTTTCACAACAAGACTTAATTGAGATTGAGCAGGGAAGGGATGTCACGGGTGTGTGATAATAATTAGAAGCCATATGGCTAACTAGAGCTGAGAGATGAGAATCATCAGATTGAAAATATTTAGGTAATTGTCAGGGCCTTGTGAAGCTTCGAAAATTTGATTCGGTGTTGACATCGGATTTCTCATTTGGGATCGATACTGAATGGGCTCTCTGATCTATATATTTTTTAATCTGAATACTCTTTGTTCATTTAGAAAGACAGATGCAACTAAATGTTTAATACATTGGTGAGTGGAGCCCAATGAACAGGGGCAATACCTGCATAGCACTGTGTATGTAGGGTTTCTGCTAGGGTAAAATAAATTAGGCCGTTTGGAAGACAGAAAACTCATGGTTTGCCCAATCAGATAAAATTTGACTTTTTGTCATTGAAAAGTAGTTGTTTCCTTGCACCTGAACTAAAACTAGATAGCAACCCAAAGCTACATGTTATAAAGCCAGTTGAGCCCCGACGCATGCCTTTACTAACAAATTTCGTAATTCATCACATTCCCGTATTTGCAGTAATTTTCATGCCATCCAAATGAATCTAATGAATTGTGCACTTTCGTACAAAAACAAGTCAACCTGAAAATCATAAAGCTTGCCGAAGCTGTGTGGTCGTTTGCCATAGCATTTGTGTTCACCTCGTCCATAAGGGTGTTCTTCCTTCAGAAAAAAAGATAAATCGAATTAATTGTGCAACAAATGTCACAATATTTTGGTGAACATTAATGTGGAACAATTTATAATTGGCATCTCGATCTTTTATATACATATATATATTATAACACTGCACAGTGCACACGGTAGTGAAAAAGATCAATATCAGCCGTGATATTAAACAAATTTAACTTTCCCTTATGGCTATGTTGCCTGTTTCATCTTCGAAACAAGTGTTATCTTTTGTGCCAAATTTGTGGAGAATTATTAGGATATTTGATGTTCAGCTATGATTGTTTCTATGTCCAGTGCTGGGCCCAATTCGATTTGGATTTGATATCATTGACATCAGAGAGCCGATTTGATTGGATTCAGTTGCTGAATATCTGATTCGCAGGGCCATAGTTATTGTATTGGACAGTATATGTCTATGGAATAGGTTGGAAGGGTTACTTTTTCTTCCTAAGCTGATCATTGGAAAGACACAATGTCTATCAACAGCAGGTATGTAAACAAGAATGACTATGGCTCTGGAGACCACCAGTCAGTTCTTGTCAAAATCACTTTAAAACAAGTACAGTAAAACCTCTCCAAACCGGACCCTCTATAAACCGAATCCCTCTCCATACAGAACAAATTGTCCGATCCCGAATTCACAGTGGACGGCTTTTCTAGTCCATAAGTGAACGAATACATTAATTTTTACCTCCGAATGCGAAAAGTGATACCAACCGAACGCAAGTGTGGTAGAGTTCTTGTTGGCTTTGGTGTAGAATGGTTTTATGGTCTACATTCAACTCTGATTGGTTGTTTTCATGACGGCTCATTCATTGTGACAGGTTGATTAAACCTGTATTGGTGACAATACACCACCATTGTGTACTTTTAGCAAATTAGTGTTAAATTTTGACAGTGGTCAGAAAAATAGAGTCCAACTCAGCGCAATGATTGATGTAAAAACAAAATGTCAGTGCTCTATTTACAGCATTTGCCGAACAGAAGACTGCTAATTAAATCGGTAAGCATCTACAAGAGTATGAAAATACCATATATGCCTTTGGTACATTTTCCAAAACAGCGATTCACTGTCAGGGTAAAAGTTATTTAAAATTTATTGTTTCCATGTTTCCTGTAATATCTATACATGTATTAATTAATATACCATGTTTTAATTCTTATTATACCATGTTTTATCCATTGTACTTTATATTTTATTTGTTATTTTATTGAATAAAGTTAAATTAATCAATAATGAGTTGCTTGTGCTTCAACAACTTTTGGTAATTTTTCAGACCATTTCTCCCATATATGTGGACTGCAGTGTGTGCCAATGGATTCAAATGTGAAATCCAAGATGGCCACTTGTGGCCATGTTTAAAAATGAAATTCGGAAACAATTGATGGCTCCCATCTAGAGGTCACCCAAAATATCCATATGAAGATTAGTGGTGATCAGATGAGGGATGTGACCTGTAGCATGTGGCAAAATATATTATTGATGGACGAACAGACTACGGACATCAACCCATGGCAATAGCTCAAACTTGATTTGGTCATGTTGAGCTAAAAATAAGGTTGCGTACATTTGTTATATTGTATCCATTAACTTTCCTAGAGGGCAGATTCTATTTTCAATGTACAAGTCCCAAAACATACCTTGTTTGGTATGGAAATGACAGTGCCCAACACTTCCATAGTAGTTATTGATTTTAATTGATGGAAGATGGTGACTTAAAGACTTATGTTTGTGAGAATAAAGCTTTAGATGGGATTTGACATGTTTGTCATTATTGTAACAGTCATCTGTGACAGGTAGTCTGGTCTGCAATATTTATTTCAATATGGAAGTAATCAGCTACAACCAGGGGCTCTGGGTTATAACACAACTCAACCATGTGAACAGTAAAATGCAGAAAACAGATCATAATGAACCACGTAAACACCACTTCAGACAGCTGAAGACATTCTCGATTTTGCTGAAGGAATGGGATCCCAAAATATAAATGGAGGAGATACGATTTAAATGATAATGCACTATTGAAATAATTCAAACGTACCTTCATCTCGCAATGTGAATCTGCCCATTTGTGGAAATTCTTTGAATGTTTCTAAGCATATCATGCCACCATTAGCTTGTATTCGAGCAATGCCAACTTGGTCTTGTTTGATAAATCTTGGTCGTTTTGCAGTTTTTTCACCAGACTTCTTGTCAATTATACACAGCAGTGCCTGAAAATTGGAAAGAATAGGTGTAAGGAAAAAGCTGTGATAAATTTGAGCTCAATATATATGAATACAAATATCTTTTTGGTTAAATTCCATGATTTCTGCTATAACCGAAAACAGGAATCTTAGCTTTAACCCTTTACCCATCACGTCGGCATTTGTCGGCATCCAGGTCTGCCATCACGTCGGCATTTATCGGCTTTTTTTTTACCAAGGTTACACTGGTTTTAGAAGTACTAATTGCACCATTGTTATACGATGAATCGGCATCAAATTTGCTATTCACATTGGTATGATTATAATTTGTGTGTTTTGATTACTTTAATCAGCTTTAATGGTACTTTTATACCAAAATAATACACATTTTAAAAACATTTGAATACGCGATCGTGATACAACGGAAATCGAAACAGGAAACCACCAGCCGGAAGAAATTTGCGATGTTTGATCTGACTATAGATTAATGTTTGCTCAACTTGTCGAAGATTAAGATAAATATTTAAAACTAATAGATCAAATTCATTCAATGTAATAATTCTACAGGCAATTTTATGAAAACAAATATAAATAATTGTCAAAATCCAGTGTGCTCGTTGACCAATTTGCTGCGTTTCCAGCGTGGATGCCATTGCCAAGTCAAAAAGCTACATCAATGTTGTTACGTGTTTATTACTTACTATTCATCTAACTAATTTAATACGCCAACCATATGTAGCAACAACATTGTTGTACCTCACATATATATCATTTTGTTTTTATTAATAAAGTTATTCGAGAGAATAATACATTAGTTTGTCTTGGAGATTGTATCTCTCACAGGCATGTGCAATAGATAAACAGCAAAGCGACATGCATCCAGCGTAACGTAAAGTCAGCCCAATTCAACTGCGAGTCAGGCGCGAACTGTCTTGGCGTCGCCGTAAATGGAAGTTTTTGTGAAGGAATTTCCGACGTTTTCTGAATGAAATTAAAATGGCCAATAAAATTAAACTTTTAAATGGCCTTCCCAGTGTTCAATATGTTTTTGGATTAAGCTTGAATATGGCGATTGTCCGACTTAATAACTTTCACAAATATGAACTGATTTAAATAATTTTTGGTATAAATGCTTCTCACAATACCCTCTCTACATGATACGACTAGGGATTGGTTCAGACTGTTTTTCGTAATATTACACTTCATTTTCGACTTATTTTGACTTTGGATGATAATTTATTATTCAAGTTATGATGTCCTGATCACCACCAAACTTGATACATGTATATGTCTGAATTGCCTTAAAATACAAACCTAGTGCGAATCGGCTTAGAATTCATTTTTTTTTTCTTTTCTTCGAATATGGGTACAAAAGCCATCTTAGATGTTAAGGTTACGTATCATTTTCTACCCGTTTTGGGGGTTTCTGCAATCATTCGAACAAATATGAACCAATTTGAATATTTTTTTTCGGCACAAGCTTCTTGTGACACCATATCTATATTATTAGTCTGAATTTTTCTTTAAAGTTAAAAATCTTTTTTGTTGGGTTTACGGATAATGCGGGTTGAATTTGCCACGGTGGGGTATGCTACCACGCGAGTGCACACCTCTTGTTTATATCAACAATGGGATTCTATTCAAATAAAAATACAACATAGAACGCAACAACATTTGACTCAATTTCTAATTAAATTATTTATTACTTTATATACTGAATGAATGAGAATCCATACGGTGTTCCTCTATCAGTCTGCACTCTGTGGTCTGCTTTAATATCTAGCAGCATCTCACCAAGTGAAGAATATATCATTCCAATACACATTTAATTTATTGTGCTGCATAAATACATTAGAAATTAATTAAGAGCAAATATAATTAAATAGGATAATTACATTAGTGGCGGATCACTTTGATGTATACCATAGAACAAGCTATATAATATACAGATGGCAAATGTTCAGAAATTGGTACCAGTATCTCATAGTGGTTGCAAACTGCGTTCTGTATTTATGCCGCACCACAAGGAAAATTTCCAACTTACAGTAATTTTTACAAGAATTGAACAAATAAATTCCCGGTCAGCGTGAACCCCAGATTACATGATTTGGCGACTGCTGTGAGTCAATTTCGCTTTTCATACCTATGGTATATCATACAATTTTCTCTGAGGAATTATATTCATGTTTAGCATGATAATGGCTCACAGAAGTTGCCCAAATCATGTGATCCAGCTTCCATGCTGCTGGGAATTTTGGACAATTGTTTGGCCATTTCCATCATATGGCTAATTGAGGTAATTGCTATATTTTATAAGATCTCAAAGCTCTATAAATTATTAAAAGGGCGGCTGATATCGATGGGGGTAGGGTCAAGATAATGTGAATGGATCATGGAGAAGATGGTGCTTCCAATGAGGGCCACCATTGTAGTATAAACATGGAATTTGCAACACAACAGCTCATCCGTACGATACTTTATTCACTAGATAAATTTGGGAGCACACTCGCTGAACCGATAGCCAACAAGGCAAGTTCCACAAAATGTGTATGTGTGCTTCACATCAGTTATGTTCTGCCCGATCATGCACTGTGAGGAAATTTTTCACGAGTCCTCTTGCTCTCTGTTGCAAGATGTTCAGATCATTGTTTACTTGATGTGCGAGTACAATGTAGGTGCAGCAATTTTGTGATACTCTTCCTTATCTGGTCTGGTCGAGCAACAAACGATCTTCCATAAACGTGGACATTTTCGATGCACTGCTTCACCACATTGTCACTTCGCCACTGGTTATTACTAGTAGATATACTGAATCACTGCATTGTCACTGAATCACTGCATTGTCAGTGAATACTCTAAATGTGCACCAGTCCACAAAATTTGTATGTGTGCTAATCAGAATACATCATGATCAAAATATGGGCATTTTCGATGTACTGCTTCGCCACATTGTTACTGAACTGAATGACTCCAAATTTGCACTTGTCCTCCAATTTAGTCTAAATCTCCTTTGGAAATATTTCTATCTGGTATCGTTGTATTTTATTGGTTGTAACTATCATGTCCGCTCCGACTGTATATACTAACACTTGCTCCCTGTCCATACTGCGTCCACAATGGCATTGAAAACAATTGAATCATCGACAAGAAATGTACAAACAAAACACTGTCGTTTCATGAAATAAACATGTGGGGCGAAGTTTTAATTTCCGGGTCGCTTGTGGCCTCGAAAAAAGTCATTAAAACAATAAAAATAAGTCTTGTGTGCATTTAATTAACCATGTGTCTGATACGAAGTCCACCTTGATTATGTTTTCGAACGCATCTGGGCAATGGAGTATCAAGAAATGCACATTCGAAACAATTAAATGCTATTAAATTCCATTGTAATCCTAAGCGGGCACCTGCACGTAAATAATCTCACGAAATTGTTTTCGCGTAAATCAGCCCAATCAAACCAAACTATATCTGGTTTTCACAAAGGCAGTTTTTGGCGCAACCCAAAATCGGCTGCTTGTATGGGAAAAAATGTTTCTATTCCGACATATTAAACATTATATTGTTATTGAATAGCATTTCAACTTCTAACCTATGATTTAAAAAAATAAATTTTTAGTATATTAATGCTGTTTTTATGTCTTTTTTTAAACATGATACACGGATTAATTATCGAAGTATTTACGTCGACGCTGCACATTGTATTTCTGTATCCTCACGATCATGGCTTGTGTTTTGTTTACATTGGTTACTATTTGTGATCACGTGTCAACAACAGTTAATAAGATTTTTACAATACTGGAATGAATTTCATAATGCATTTCCACATTTTATTGAATTTCGTTGGTACCTTAATAAATGCAAATAAGTAGAAGTTGGTTAACCCTTTGCTAGTGATTGGGGAAACGGAAGGTAATTCGGGAAATCGAGGTTACGACGTCAAATTTCATACAAAATCTTCGCGGTGTTTTTGTTGATAAAATATTGGGGATAATTTTATTTAACGATGTCAAAGTATGGGACGCATTCATATGGCCATGAACTAGAGTGATTAGTGCACATGTAGATGTGAAAATTTAAAGGAATGCACGCGTAAAACGATCTCATTCTTTTATTAGAAAGTGATTGCTAACAGTAAAGAAATTACGGCAACTGTGTTGCCTTACCGTCTTACGTAATACACATCTCAATCGACGACGTTTTCTGTTTTGCAAATTTATATGTTTATATATGCAATATATAATGGGGGGATAATTTTGTTTAACGATGTCAAAGTATGGTACGCATTCATGTGGACATGAACTAGAGTGATTGGTGCACACGTCGATGTGAAAATTAAAGGAATGCACTGCAAAACGATCTCTTTTTTATTTATTTGAAATTGATTGCTAACAGTAAAGAAATTATGGCGACAGTGTTGTCTCACGCAGTACCGTACACAACCAAATCTCCGTTGTTTTAAAATATATTTGTTGATAAATTGAACACCATAATAAGATAAATTTTCGGAAATTACCAGCTGAAATTACAGCAATAAAATTCAGAATCTGATAAATTTCAATGTGAAATTGATTTTAATTCTATGCAACGAATCAGGGTCAAGAAAATTCCGGAAAGATACTTACCAACTCCATAGTGTCTCCTTGTTCTCCATCGTCTGACGGAAATATGATCAAACAAACCATCTTACCTGCTCTTCCCGTACCAAGGATGTAGTATGAATTAAATTTAATATTTTTGCACATTGCCCTATGGGGGACTTGACTTTCATAAACATGAAAATTAATTGTTACCAATTAATTAAAATTAAAAAAACCCATCCATGCAGATAAACAAGAGCCACCATAAGAATTAATAATACATTTTTTCCTATAACTTTGACGTTACCAGAAAGTTCTGATGGCTGGGATGACGACGTTAGACATATTACTGTTGGGTAAAGGGTTAAAGAGATAACCCAGTTCTTGAAATATCGTTTTAAATTTAGTTTTGCCTGGGTTCCTGTTTGAATTTCTGGGTTGAAGAATATATGCTAACGGGGCAGACATATCAAATATTATTCAGCATAAATTAGGTATAATCCAATTGTTATTTAGATTGATAGAAGCTTCAACATCTAGGGTGTAATTACCAAATATCTTGTCTTATTTCAATTAAATAACAACAAACAATGAGAGTTATAAATTTACCTGAATCCATAAGAACCAGGATCTGTAATGACCATAGTATATATATATATAAACCACCTGAACAAATTCTTTCATTTGATAGTCATTCACAAATAATCCTAGCATTTTGTGCATCAAAGAAAGTTTGCTATTGTGCTCTAAAATCACATTCACATTTGTACTTACTTTGATTGTAACTTCCTCAGCACAAGCATGGATGTGTAGCACAGCACTATATCCAGCACAAATAATAGATTTATGTTCTAATATCACAATCTGCAATGAAAGTAACATGATTAATATACAATTACAAACCTCCTAAGTTCTGTGTGGTTTTAACCCATATATCAAATGTTTTGGAAGCAAACTGTTTACATGTAACATTTTAAAAGCACTTATTGGCACCATTTGTTTTGCTTCCTGAAATGATTCATTCTGAATACCATGAATTTGATATAGAACATGTTTACCTCGAGTACCCATCCAAGGTTATTTTAGAGATAAATAGCAAATCCAGTGTGGTCATGGAAATTTGAATATAGAGGAAAATGCAATGTTTGCTTAATTCCTTGATATTTTATGTGTACAGACTTAAGAACTCTCCAATCTATTATATTGTACCTACAAAATGCAGCCTGTTCATGTTATCCACTGGCAGAAGAAAGCAATGAGGCTGAATTTACCAACACAAGAAGTATTTTCATTAAATCTAATAAGAATTACATTATAATTGCACCTGTAATAAAAAGTAGAAGTTCTAGTTACCTGAGCATCAAATAATTTTCCCGTATTACATAAGTTATCATTTGGACACAAAACAAAACCAGGAGACACATCCTAGAAAACAAAAGAGTTATTGTTGAAAATAATGAACATAGAAGCTATTAAACATCTAAAAGACTTATATTTTACTGAGAATGCTAGCATCATAATCAATTGCATAACCTATGAGGTTAAGAGTTAATTAGTGTAAACATATTTTTATTTCCAAATCCAACATAACATAAAATAATATACAGATGACACAAATATGCAAAGTAGAAGAGATAATGTATGGAAATGAGGATCAGACAACAAGCCCGAGGGCTTATATGCCCCTTCCCCAATAAGTGAGGGAGGGGTATCGATCAGACGGGAAATGATTGTAATAATGTTTTTAGGAGAAAAGGAGATATATAACTAAGTTTGAGTTAGGGATGGAAACTGGGAGAAGATAGTGTTAGGGATAGCAAGAGGCAGGGAGTGAGAGAGAGAGAGAGGGGGTGAGAAAGTAGAAGACAGGAGGGGGAAGATGAATCGTGAAATGATGACAGTGGTGGGGAGTTTTCAATAATTGAGTTGTTGCGTGATAAAAATGATGCTCGTCTGTAGTAATATGCATGCGTCAGGCTCCATGGGAGGGGGTCAATTGCAATGGCCAATTCATATTCCAATGGTGTTCACTGTGAATATCGCAGCATCCTTCATATGGAATCATTTCACATATACAGAATAGTGACAAGTAAGTAACATACAAAATAATCGTTATCGGAAGACATTTAGTACTACATATATAATGGGGAATATCGTGCGGCCGGAATCCAAAGTAATTTGTTACCCGTACAAATCATGGAAATCTTTTTGTTCTCATAATATATGTCTGTACTGCAGTAAATATTTGTTTGTTTTCGCGAAAGGCTAAGCTCCCTTGATCCCCGCATTAAAGTATTCTCAGATAGGGCAACATTGGGTAGGGAGTCTTATAGTTCTTCCTGGGCTCTTGATAAAATGTACATTCAAAGAAATAGTGGTAAAGTTGTCTCAAGTTCCCCACATATACAGAAGGGGGAGATTTTTACATGATTATCTATCAGGTCACAACTCAGGTGGCTGCAGTTCAGTCTTAACAGGGTATGCAGGATATGAGATTTACGGCATTTACTATGATAAAAATAGGCAGGTGGACGTATATTGTCGCTGTTCAGTTCCTTTTTGAAGTCTTCGATTAAGAGTTAATTCATTTGCCAGTCATAACTTCTGCAAATGCTTCATTAATTAGGACTGTGCTACTTCTGATAAAAGTCATACAATTTGATTAGGAAGTAGTCAAATATTATCATTTTTTGTAACAATGACCATTTCCTCATGACATTTCTATTGTGTGTCACTTACCACAATTCTAATCAAAAAGTCTTACTATCACAGTTGACAGCAAGTATAGGGGCAGCATTAATACAGTTATCATAATATGTACACTCTTTTATTTCAAAGCTTTCAGCCTTAGACCTTTGTCGGTGAAAGTTAGATTCTCAGACAGTTATGTGACTTGACTGTACCGGTAATATATATTTCAACAAAGAACTGATGTCGTCCTGCTGATGTAATTAGTCAGTTTTCAGTGACGACGTTATAGCAACTTGATTGTGTGTCATTGACAATGTCTTAGAAGGGAGCAGAACCACTAGTATGGCTATTGAATACATTCCCCTCCCATGTTCCTAATCGCCGTATCCACCTATCCTTGCATATTAGTCTCTACAACTTCCTTCCATAAACTTCTCCAACTCTGCTACCTGTAGATCCGCTATACCACGGTGGCCTTGAGAATGAAAATGTTCGTACGCCGGCTTATCCATGTGTAACCCGACATCTCTTTGATGGTCCTGAGATCTGTCAGCTGGATGGCGTTCTGTCTCACCTACATAAACTGTGGTACCACATTTTAGACAGTTCAGTTCATATGGCGTCATTGTCCTATAACTGATTTCCAAACACCGAAGTGAATGATTTATTAATGTAAAGAGTTTTTTCGAAGATGGCTATCAGCATTCATCGGAAATCAGTCCTTCGATTTTGGAAAAAGTAGGTGCGCCATATATCACTCGGAGCTTTTGGGATTTGCGCGCGCCTTTTTTGAGGGAGCACAATTAAAATTAAAATTGATGAAATGACTACTGAATAAAGACAAACATGTGTATAATGCACAAGTATCATTCTCCCAGAAACACAAATAAAACATATTTATATCAGTTTTATTATCAGTTTTATCAAACAATAGTCTCTGACTTGCCGTAGCTGTCAAATTTTGAAAGTTATCGATGAGCGAAGAACTGCCATTAGTTATCCAGTTAAGATGAAGTTTTTTTAGTTTGACCAATGAGAGCTTGGCTAGTATGGCTACTATCGAAGTCTGCGGCGTTTTCGCGGTCTTAGATTAGTAACTATCTAGAGCATGACTGAACATAAACGAGCCAAGGAAATAGTACATATCTGAAGCATGGCTGAGTTAAAGATTCCGGATGGTAATTAAGTATTTTCACTGACCAACGTTTGTCAGCAAGTCAGAATATAACAATTAGTCGACTTCCGGGTCTGAGAGCACATGCTCAGACTCGATTAAAACTTCGAACTCAGAAGTGGAATCATATAACCGCGATCAGATTCACTGTATTCCGACGAATCAACTCTTTCGTTTTGATAATATTTTGAGCATTGTCGCTGTCACTATCAGACATGATATACCGTAATCTGCATAAATTTATATAATAGTATTCGCATTGGTACAATTTGTCCAAATGAATCCTCGAAATACTGCAAGGTGAAACATAAACGCTGCCGCCAAAGTCAGTCTGCTTTTTGCGGGAACTCGCACGTGCAGTAGTTGTGACGAGGTGTCACCCCAATCATTGAGTGCGAAAGACGCCGCTTTGATCTTTGCTACCAGGTTCGTAATCAACGTCATCACTGCTGAGAAAGATACATGGTGAATAGTCTTGTTGGCGTTTAACCATTGGTGTGTTGTTTGTTAAAATCTCGTTCACTGGTTGCAAATTCCGATGCGCGCATTTGATATTTTCGGTGTGCGCATTTAATAACTTGCTGGTTTTTAGATCCGCGCGCGCCAAGGCGCGCAGGCGCAATTGCGCGCCTTAAAATCGAAGGACTGTCGGAAATCGTTCAAATTAAATAGTTCCCATCAAGAGGTGATCCTAAACATGCCTGTAAATTTTCAAAACATTTTTCAAATACCGGTAATTGTGGGCTGCAGGGTCTGCCAATGGATTAAAATGTGAAGACCATGATGGCCACTGGTAGACATGTTTTTAACGATATTTGGAACAAGAGCATCGCAAGGTCGTGGGAAAATATGCACGTTATAAATTCATTTAGACAACATATATTATTATTTCTAAGCTGAATAAAATTGAACTTGACCTGTGTCTTCTCAAGCAGTGATTTCTAAGTTGAAAAAGAGGCATAACTCCATCAAAAAGCATCACACCATTACCAAATTCAAACTTGACCTACGTCTTCTCAGATGTGAACCACGTACCAAATATCAAGAAATTATGTTGAATATTGCTTAAAGCCACATGGCGGTTTGCGCTCCAAAATACACAAAATAATATTCGCTTTTGAAATTTTCCCAGTATCAAAATAGGTAGATAAATACCCAAACTACCTTTCTACGACCAATATATGTCCCATAAAGACGCATTCAAGTCATGAAAATTACAACAAAATGGTAATGTTCGGGTACCGAACATTATTTCCAACCTAGCTGCCATTTTTGAATGATGCAATCACCGACAACAGCCGAGGATTTCCGGGTGTATTCGTAAATAAGCTTCCCCAGCGTCTTCCGGTACGCGATAAAGGGGTTTCAATTTGATCGTATGTGTCCCTGTGAGAAAAATGGTCTCTGTTGACGAGAATTTAATGATAGGACGGTCATTCTGAATTTATCCGAGACAAGGCGATGGTGCGATTGGGAGAGGGGGTTCAGAAAGGAACATAATGTTACTTATACATGTATAATAAGTAATTATGTGAGATGCATTTGTATTTAAATTTCAATCCAAATCATTATCGTAGTAAATTGCATGATTTGCAGTATATGCTGAATATATTTCTTATAGAATATAGGAATGGGTCGCCAAGTATTAGATAATGTCCTGAATTTATACTCTGGGAACGTTTTAATATTCTGACGGAGAACTTTATAGCATTGAAAAAAAAACTCAGTGACTATATATATTTATTTATTTATTACTTGTTCCTTAATAATATATTTCACAATAGGGTGGTCACAACTCCAGAGTGTATGATTTGTCTGACTTTTTTGAGTCGACATAAAAATAAACATTGAATTGATTACCCGTGAGAAATTTAATGATTGTAAAGGATGCTAATCAAACTCAACAAAGTGACATATTTCATGCAACATCGAGCTGGGATCTTCGTGAACTACGTACACAGTGGAATACACTATTTACTGAAGAACGATATTTACTAAGAATATATTAGCTGCACTGGTTTTTAAAAATAAATTTAATCCTATTCTACTACTGAAACCGATGGTGAAGACGCTGTTTTTTGGCGTTATTTTTCATGTCGATTTTGTAACTATTCCAATATCAAATGGGGTAACAGGTGTGATATGGCCATGTTGGGACAGACATTCTCATAATTATATGGTTTACGACTAAGCATTGTTTGTGTATATTTAATTTTATTGCTAACTTGGCGATAGTTGGTGCACCTAAAGACACGTTGCACAGAAAATCAGCATTTTGCATTACCGATTGTCATCATGGATGCCATTTTGAATAGAACATTTTGCGCTAAGCGGATTTATAAAATTTTTGATATGTTTTAGAGGATATGATTATTATTCCTCTTCAAAATGGAATAAAAACCAACTTAGTCCAAATATTTTCTAGGTCAAAACTATTTTGTCTTTTCAGCATTTACCCATGACATGGAGGTCTTACATGTTTGCCCTTTTCCCACATCTCGTCGATATCGATCTTTGATATCTTTTATTTTTCACCACCTGGGTATAGGTACTCAATCCGATCAGACGCTCCTAAATTACTATTTGTTTCGTTCCGGGGGTTAAAAATATTTGACTCGAGCTCAGAGTGATCAGATATCGATTGTTGAAGTTTGTTATTTCTCAAGATGTGTAATATGTGGCTCAAAAACACGTGGTCAAACGGAGGGTCTCAGACAAAATATCAGATGAAGATGGATAACTCTAAATTCAAGTGGTATAATACGGTCAAATTTTTTGATACTTTAGTGATAATACTGCCATATTTTGTTGAACAAAATGTTGATAAACAACAAGTTTTGGGAAATTTGATACCATAGTTGACAGTGATTAGCATTATATTGTTGCAATATATAAATTCTGATAACTAAAGCCTATTTTGAAGAAATGTTGTTGCTGTTGTATCTTGGTGGTATGGGGACTGTCTGATCGGATTGAGTCCCTTTAAAAAGAACTACGGAATTGAACTAACTGCAGTTCATCGACACACTCAACTGAAAATTATTGCCCTCAAAATTGCGATTAGAGTATATTTGAGAAAAATCAATGTGTTCCAAGGATCAATGTAAATGACTAAAATTCATGTTGACATTGTGTAACAAACTGGAAAACCGTTCTATCGTCACATCCTTGTCAACAGAGGTTATTATTCTCGCATGGACAAATAGGATCCAACGGAAACACATCGCGTACCGAAAATGATAGAGACGCTGGGGAAACTTGGAAAATATTACATCACAAACATGGCGGTACCGAGAATGCATTTTAATTTCTGAAAACGCACGAGCGCTGCCGGCATCACTCGGAAGATCGACTGATAAAAAGAATTTAACGGGAACAGCGAAACGATATCAAATTTACGCAAAAATATAACTAACAAAACGAGTTTTTTTATCGCTATATCGACGAATTAGCTCTGGAATAGTTTGCATATGCATGTTTTGAGACCCCTTTTCTCGAATTACGTACACATAAATTTTAGGGTTCGAATGAGCCATGTCCGTTTCAAATATCTACGATCAAAACTGTAGGAGGAGTTGATTACACCATGAAGGTTCCCTCATACAAATAATTATAAAAAACAAAATTCAAAGTCGAAAGGCCCATAACTCTGGGAAACATCATTGGATCAAACTCAAATTTGAACATGACCTGTATTTTGATATGAACGACCCACAAAAAAACAGAATTTCCAACTAAACAATCCAAACTTGAGTTATCATCCGGAAACCAAAGAAAAAACAAGAAAAATTGAATTTTCTAAGTCGAAAAGGCCATAACTCTGAGAAAAATCATCGGATCAAACTCAAATTCGAACTTGACCTGTATTTTGATATCAATGACTCACAAAAAAACAGGATTTTCAATTGAACAGTCCAAACTTGAGTTATCATCCGGAAACCAAAAAAAAAACAACATTCTAAGTTGAAAAAAAGTCCATAACTCTAGGAAAAATCATCGGATCAAACTCAAATTCGAACTCAATCTGTACCTTGATATGACTGATCCACACAAAAACGGTATTTGCAATTAAACGATCATAACTTGAGATATCATCCGGAAACCGAAAAAGTGAGAAATTTTCTAAGTAAAAAAAAGTTGAAAAAGGGAAATAACTCCACAAAAGAACATCGGATCAAACCCAGAATTACAGAGCACATGTGTGCTTGGTTGAGACACCTACATACCAAGTTTCAATCAAATCGGATTATCATTACTGGAGTTATAATTCCGGACGAACGCACAGACGGACGATGGATGGAGCTGATTACAAAAGTCCCCCGAAAATAAATTTTACGGTGGACAATAAGGGGCATAACTCAGTCTAAATCATCGGACCAAAACCAAACTTGGAACTGCGTCTTGTCAATTACGAAAGACATACCAAATATTAAGAAATTCTGTTAAATATCGCTCAAGTTACAATCCGGACAAGGAATGGGATGGACAAACGGATGGAGCCGATTGCGATAGTCCACCGAATTTGGGGTACAACAAAGGGCCGTAACTCTGGTAAAAATTTGGACTGTTGAGGTGGAATACCGAGAGCTATTTTCATTTGATTGTGTCTTCTAAACTACTTACAGAGGCCATGGTTCTCGCTATTCGATAGCGTTGATACGATTAGTCGATGTTGATTAGAATTTCGGTGAGAATTGATTAATAATCTACTAGTCGACTAATCGCCATATTTCCCAGAAAGGTAAACGTTTCATTGGCAGCAATCATTGATGCGTGCAGTATACTTCCATATTTATCGTCGCCTGTGTGTATAAAGCACAGACAGTTGCGATGAACCCCAAATGCAATTGCCTGGTCGCGGTTACGATATTATAAAAACATGTGGCTGATCTAGATATTCAGACCATCACGAGAGGGATAGCGACCTGTTAATAGCTGGAATAGCGGGACACCTTTGAGGTCTCTTTGGGACAATCATTGTTCGGCTAAATCACGTCAGCAGAGTTACTGTAGACTTTGACATATTCAAAGTGAGACATGTTTGATCTATGACATTCTACAATAAACGTTATGATTGTTTTAATGATGTGGTGACTGGTGCAAGATCAAACCAATCCTGATGTGACTACGTGATCACACACTCCTGACTGGGTAAAAATGTTACACACATAGAACCGGATATCATGCACAGTTGTGATATCATCGGGCGCAAAATAGAGTGCACATGCACTGGAAGTTAGGAAGCTTGTTTCATCCAGCTATTTTTAAGTCTCTCTGTAGTATTTATGACCGTTACTTCGCCATGATCGAACGCGAACATAACTTCAACGCTGAAGTTTACCCCAATATTATATGATATGAGTGATGTTCATGATACTTACCTGTCACTATAGGCTGCCAACATTGATAAATATAATGATAAATATGCATGTTTTAAGACACATTATGTAATTGTTCGGGTGCGTGAAACTAATAAGTTAGTACTCAGGTGCTACGCCAACTGGGGGAACGTAGCATTCTACTAACATCACTGAAAATCTCAAGTACCACTCTATAGAAAGCATTGTCTGAACTACGCTAAATTGTAAATATTTACTACTCGAATCGGGACGCTTCTATCGGCATTAAACTAATGAAAATGATTTCACCATCGGCAGTCACTGCATTAATAAATACGATTATTCTCCATTTCTATTTGATCACCCTACCGGAGTGTTTCACATCACTTTGTGATGACAAACAGCTGTTAAAAATTGCATATCTAAAATGTTGAACTGGGCAAATCCTCGATGTCTAAGATAATACTTTGATAATCCTGTGTGGGATTTTGATCATTCTATATATATTAGGCGTCAACTAAGGGCTGCCGATTAGTGGACTACAAAACACCCTAGTCATTTCAACACTACTATTTGATCCCAAGTTAGTCAATAAGTGTATACAATTCCACCACAAGGCAGCCAAATAGTTTTTGGTTACATATGACAAAATTCTCACCTTGCATCAACCGAGAAATCACCAGGGTTGTAAAAGTCATAGCCCAGGTGATAGTTCACTTGCCATAATTCTCGCCTCGCCCCAACTGTGATGTCAACTGGCAAGTAATATATGTAAGATTTTATCTAGCTCTGACATGTGATCACGCTTCGTCCAATCAAAAGACATTATGACTCTGTGAACTCTACATATATAATAATATATAAAATAATAAGCGTGAACACTATGTGTGTCTTTAAGACATCTGACACAGAACTGATAAAATGGTATACCTCCTCTTCTACTCCTGCCAACTTCAGCTTTATATTCTCTCCGGTCTCAGCATCCTCTGCTTCATCATCATCAGACCAGATTTGCATCACTTTCACTTGAACCTGTAAGGCACCGAAGTGTGGCACTCAACTAGTAACACATATTTAGAAAATAATAAGGTTCGCTCAGTTATCTGCAATCTTTGTACACCCGTCAACTAATCGGGTTGTTGCAGAAACATCTCATTCAAAACAAGAGCATCCCTAGGGCGTGGCAAAATATGCTCTTTGGCCATTTTGAATTGTACTACCGAAAAACAAAATAATAATTTGAGCTTACATTTGAAGAATATCTGATATACCCCTAATTTCAATACCAAAATGCAGTCAAATTCTAAGTTGAAAAATGGTCGTAATTCATGTGAAAATAATTTAGACAGAACCTATATTCGACCTTGGCCTGTAGTTTTAGCTGGAAATAATAGGCGTCCGGCCACAGTGTCCCCCGAAAAAGTGGTTTCATTGGGGGCATCAGCTTTTCTGAAAAAAATAACAAGGACCCTAAATCCGATGCTAAATTTCAGAACAATCCAACCAGTGTCCCCTGAAATCGTACACGGCAAACTATATAAGAAATCATCGGAAAAAAGTTTATATTATATTTTCATATAAGAAATCAATATACCATATTTGAGAGCAACCAGACAAAAATGGGTGGATCGTACCCATATTCGAACTTGATCTGTATTTTGAGCTGATAAACTCATATACCAAATTTGATTCAGAAATGATCACACAAACTAAAGTTATCATCCGGAAACCAGAAATTGACAGGATTCTAAGTCTTAAAAGGGCCATAATCCCCGATAATTCTCACAATGAAAGTGTCAATGACACTGTAGCTCAACTTTGTAAAGAAGTTAATTTTTTTGTGATGAGCAATGAATAGAGAGATTAAAATGGAGTGTAAAAATGAGCAGTAAAGAATTTAGTCACACACAGAGTAAAATCCAAGATGGCTGCTGGCGCCATGTTTTTTACCCTAATGACCCCAAAATGACTCGTTCCCATCTCCATGTTATTGTTAACATCCATGACGAATTTCATGATGATCAGACTAAAGGTATGACCTGTAGCCCGTGCTAAATGATTTAGTCATACAAAAAGTAAAATCCAAGATGGCTGCTGGCGCCATGTTTTTTGGCCGAATGACCCCCAAAATGACTCGTTCCCATCTACATGTCATTGTTAACATCCATGACAAATTACATGATGATCAGACAAACAGTACGACCTGTGGCCCGTGCTAATGGATTGAATTTTGAAATCAAGGATGGCCACTGGCGGCCATGATTTTTGTCCGAATGACCCCAAAATGACTCGTTCCCATCTACATTCCAATTTCAACAGCCATGACAAATTTCATGATGATCAGACTAAAGGTACGACCTGTAGCCCATGCTCAAGGATTTAGTCATACAAAGAGTAAAATCCAAGATGGCTGCTGGCGGCCATGTTTTTTGCCCGAATGACCCAAAAATGACTCGTTCCCATCTACATGTCATTGGTAACATCCATGACAAATTTTATGATGATCAGACTAAAGTTACGACCTGTAGCCTGTTCTAAAGGATTTAGTTATACAAAGAGTAAAATCCAAGACGGCTGCTGGCGGCCATGTTTTTTGGCCGAATGACACCAAAATGACTCGTTCCAATCTACATGTCATTGTTAACATCCATGTCAAATTTTATGATGATCAGACTAAAGGTATGACCTGTAGCCCGTGCTAAAGGATTTAGTCATACAAAGAGTAAAATCCAAGATGGCTGCTGGCGGCCATGTTTTTGGGCCGAATGACCCCAAAATGACTCGTTCCCATCTACATGTCATTATTAACATTCATGACAAATTTTATGTTGATCAGACTAAAGGTACGACCTGAAGCCAGTGCTAAAGGATTTAGTCATACAAAGAGTAAAATCCAAGATGGCTGCTAGCGGCCATGTTTTTTGGCCGAATGACCCCAAAATGACTCGTTCCCATCTACATGTCATTGTTAACATTCATGACAAATTTCATGACAATAAGATGAACAGTACGGCCTGTAGCCCGTGCTAATGGATTGAATTTTGAAATCCAAGACGGCCGATGGCAGCCATTTTTTTTTTCGAATGACCCCAAAATGACTCGTTCCCATCTACATGTCAATGTCAACATCCATGACAAATTTCATAATAATCGGACCAAAGGTACGAACTGTAGCCCGTACTAAAGGAAATTGTTGACGCATCACACACGCACACACAGACGACGGATACCAAGCCATGGCAATAGCTCAAACTTTACAAAGTAAAGTTGAGCTAAAAAGGAAACTATATATAAGTTTCATCAAACTTCGAGAGCGTGGATAGCAATCACAAAGGTGTGCCCATACCCACAAATTCAGGACTCAGAACAAGTTAAGTATTTGATAATATCGAGTTCCATTCAGCATTCTTTTGCATGATATGCGATAGCCTGTACTAGTAATATCTAAGTATACTTATGCAAACAAAGTATGCTCACAAATGACATCCCAGAGAACATCGCTGACTAAAATGCCCTAGGTTCCCTGGTTTCCAGAGATTGTCAATCAACTCCCCATTGGTTCAATCAGATTCAAGGGCAAGTGCATTCAGTTCATTGAACACAGTGACAGTCGGCACAATTCAAAGCTGTAGTGTCACCTTTCAAGTATAACAAGCAGTCGCAGACGGCGGTATTCCCCACCGAATTGTGCAGTTGGGGAAGTGCATTCTCAATAATGTTTGCATTCTCTGTATGTGCTAAACAAGAGGTGGGATTTTGTCAAAAAGCCTGGCTTGCGAACTCATTTTAGGTACTGGTCAGGGGAACGAATTTACAAAAAATCTTTTAAATCCGTTGACATTTGTGGAAATTAGCCCTGTGACGTCGTCCTTTTGCACCAAAAAAAATAAACAAAGTCCAATAACTCTGCTGAAAATATCTGGCCGGACCTGGTTTGCGAACTCGTTCTAGATACTGGTCATGTGAACTCATATACAAAAAATCTATTAAATCCGTTGACATTTGTTGAAATGAGCCCTGTGACGTCGTCTATTTGCTACATGTATTTGGTAAATTCAACAAAAATAATAAACAAAGTCCAATAACTCCAGTAAAAATATCCTGCCGGACCTAGCTTGCGAACTCATTCTAGGTAATGGTCAGGTGAATTCATATACCAAATATCTTTGAAATCCGTTGAGATTTGTGGAAATGAGCCTTGTGACGTCTATTTGCTATTTGGTAAATTCGACAAAAATAATAAACAAAGTCCAATAACTCCCGTAAAAATATCTCATTCTAGGTAATGGTCAGGTGAACTCATATACCAAATATCTTTTAAATCCGTTGAGATTTGTGGAAATGAGCCCTGTGACGTCGTCTATTTGCTATTTGGTAAATTCGACAAAAATAATAAACAAAGTCCAATAACTCTGCTGAAAATATCTGGCCGGACCTGGTTTGCGAACTCGTTCTAGATACTGGTCATGTGAACTCATATACAAATGAAAGTGTCAATGACACTGTAGCTCAACTTGGGAAAGGGAATAATTTAATGTATTACAGTCAATGGAGCCATTAGGAATGTGGAAAGTTGAATATCTAATACATGTTTATAGACATGAAGAGAAAAGTAAAATCCAAGATGGCTGCTGGCGGCCATGTTTTCGGCCGAATGACCCCAAAATGAGTCGTTCCCATCTACATGTCATCGTTAACATCCATGACAAATTTTATGATGATCAGACTAAAGGTATGACATGTAGCCCACGCTAAAGAATTTAGTCATACAAAGAGTAAAATCCAAGATGGCTGCTGGCAGCCATGTTTTTTGGCCGAATGATCCCAAAATGACTCGTTCCCATCTACATGTCATTATTAACATTCATGACAAATTTTATGATGATCAGACTAAAGGTATGACATGTAGCCCACGCTAAAGAATTTAGTCATACAAAGAGTAAAATCCAAGATGGCTGCTGGCGGCCATTTTTTGGGCCGAATGACCCCAAAATTACTCGTTCCCATCTACATTCCAATTTCAACAACCATGACAAATTTATGATGATCAGACTAAAGGTACGACCTGTAGCCCATGCTAAAGGATTTAGTCATACAAAGAGTAAAATCCAAGATGGCTGCTGGCGGCCATGTTTTTCGGCCGAATGACCTCAAAATGACTCGTTCCCATCTACATGTCATTATTAACATTCATGACAAATTTCATGATGATCAGACTAAAGGTACAACCTGTAGCCCGTGCTAAAGGATTCAGTCATACAAAGAGTAAAATCCAAGATGGCTGCTGGCGACCGGGTTTTTTGGCCGAATGACCCCAAAATTACTCGTTCCCATCTACATCTCATTGTTAACATCCATGACACATTTTATGATGATCAGACTAAAGGTACGACCTGCAGCCCGTGCTAAAGAATTTAGTCATACAAAGTGTAAAATCCAAGATGGCTGCTGGCGGCCATGTATTTTGGCCGAATGACCCCAAAATTACTCGTTCCCATCTACATGTCAATATTATCATCCATGACAAATTTCATGATCATCAGACGAACAGTACGACCTGTGGCCCGTGCTAATGGATTAAATTTTTAAATCCAAGATGGCCGCTGGCGGTCATGTTTTTTGTCCGAATGACCCCAAAATAACTCGTTCCCACACTGGTTCCCATCTACATTCCAATTTCAACAACCATGACAAATTTTATGATGATCAGACTAAAGGTACGACCTGTAGCCCGTGCTAAAGGATTTAGTCATACAAAGAATAAAATCCAAGATGGCTGCTGGCGACCATGTTTTTTAGCCGAATGACCCCAAAATTACTCGTTCCCATCTACATGTCATTGTTAACATCCATGACAAATATTATGATGATCAGACTAAAGGTACGACCTGCAGCCCGTGCTAAAGAATTTAGTCATACAAAGAGTAAAATCCAAGATGGCTGCTGGCGGCCATGTTTTTTGGCCGAATGACCCCAAAATTACTCGTTCCCATCTACATGTCAATATTATCATCCATGACAAATTTCATGATCATCAGACGAACAGTACGACCTGTGGCCCGTGCTAATGGATTAAATTTTTAAATCCAAGATGGCCGCTGGCGGTCATGTTTTTTGTCCGAATGACCCCAAAATAACTCGTTCCCATCTACATTCCAATTTCAACAACCATGACAAATTTTATGATGATCAGACTAAAGGTACGACCTGTAGCCCGTGCTAAAGGATTTAGTCATACAAAGAATAAAATCCAAGATGGCTGCTGGCGACCATGTTTTTTAGCCGAATGACCCCAAAATTACTCGTTCCCCATCTACATGTCATTGTTAATATCCATGACAAATATTATGATGATCAGACTAAAGGTACGACCTGCAGCCCGTGCTAAAGAATTTAGTCATACAAAGAGTAAAATACAGGATGGCTGCTGGCGGCCATGTTTTTTGGCCGAATGACCCCAAAATGACTCGTTCCCATCTACATGTCATTATTAACATTCTTGACAAAATTTATGATGATCAGACTAAAAGTACGACCTGTAGCCCGTGCTAAAGAATTTAGTCATACAAAGAGTAAAATCCAAGATGGCTGCTGGCGGCCATGTTTTTTGGGCCGAATGACCCCAAAATTACTCGTTCCCATCTACATGTCAATATTAACATCCATGACAAATTTCATGAAGATCAGACAAACAGTACGGCCTGTAGCCCGTGCTAATGGATTGAATTTTGAAATCCAATATGGCCACTGGCGGCCATGTTTTTTTTTCCGAATGACCCCCAAAATTAATTATTCTGGTCTAAATGTTGATGTCAACAGCTATGACAAATTTCATAATGATCCGACGAAAGGTACGACCTGTAGCCTGCATTGTTGACGCCTTACGTACACACGCACACACGGACGACGGACGACAAAGCCATGGCAATAGCTCAAACTTTACAAAGTAAAGTTGAGCTAAAAAATGACTCGTTCCCATCTCCATGTCATTGTTAACATCCATGACAAAATTTTATGATGATCTGACCAAAGGTACGACCTGTAGCCCGTGCTAAAGGATTTAGTCATGCAAAGAGTAAAAATCCAAGACGGCTGCTGGCGGCCATGTTTTTTGGCCGAATGACCCCAAAATGACTCGTTCCAATCTACATGTCATTGTTAATATCCATGACAAATTTTATGATGATAAGACTAAAGGTACGACCTGCAGCCCGTGCTAAAGGATTTAGTCATACAAAGAGTAAAATCCAAGATGGCTGCTGGCGGCCTTGTTTTTGGGCCGAATGACCCCAAAATGACTCGTTCCCATCTACATGTCAATATTAACATCCATGACAAATTCATGATGATCAGACGAACAATGCGACCTGTGGCCCGTGCTAATGGATTGAATTTTGAAAACAAAGATGGCCACTGGCGGCCATGTTTTTTGTCCGAATGACCCCAAAATGACTCGTTCCCATCTACATTCCAATTTCAACAGCCATGACAAATTTCATGATTATCAGACTAAAGGTACGACCTGTAGCCCGTGCTAAAGGATTTAGTCATACAAAGAGTAAAATCCAAGATGGCTGCTGGCGGCCATGTTTTTTGGCCGAATGACCCCAAAATGACTAGTTCCCATCTACATGTCATTGTTAACATCCATGACACATTTTATGATGATCAGACTAAAGGTACGACCTGCAGCCCGTGCTAAAGAATTTAGTCATACAAAGAGTAAAATCCAAGATGGCGGCCATGTTTTTTGGCCGAATGACCCCAAAATTACTCGTTCCCATCTACATGTCAATATTATCATCCATGACAAATTTCATGATCATCAGACGAACAGTACGACCTGTGGCCTGTGCTAATGGATTAAATTTTTAAATCCAAGATGGCCGCTGGCGGTCATGTTTTTTGTCCGAATGACCCCAAAATAACTCGTTCCCATCTACATTCCAATTTCAACAACCATGACAAATTTTATGATGATCAGACTAAAGGTACGACCTGTAGCCCATGCTAAAGGATTTAGTCATACAAAGAGTAAAATCCAAGATGGCTGCTGGCGGCCATGTTTTTCGGCCGAATGACCTCAAAATGACTCGTTCCCATCTACATGTCATTATTAACATTCATGACAAATTTCATGATGATCAGACTAAAGGTACAACCTGTAGCCCGTGCTAAAGGATTTAGTCATACAAAGAGTAAAATCCAAGATGGCTGCTGGCGTCCAGGTTTTTTGGCCGAATGACCCCAAAATTACTCGTTCCCATCTACATGTCATTGTTAACATCCATGACACATTTTATGATGATCAGACTAAAGGTACGACCTGCAGCCCGTGCTAAAGAATTTAGTCATACAAAGAGTAAAATCCAAGATGGCTGCTGGCGGCCATGTTTTTTGGCCGAATGACCCCAAAATTACTCGTTCCCATCTACATGTCAATATTATCATCCATGACAAATTTCATGATCATCAGACGAACAGTACGACCTGTGGCCCGTGCTAATGGATTAAATTTTTAAATCCAAGATGGCCGCTGGCGGTCATGTTTTTTGTCCGAATGACCCCAAAATGACTCGTTCCCATCTACATTCCAATTTCAACAACCATGACAAATTTTATGATGATCAGACTAAAGGTACGACCTGTAGCCCGTGCTAAAGGATTTAGTCATACAAAGAATAAAATCCAAGATGGCTACTGGCGACCATGTTTTTTAGCCGAATGACCCCAAAATTACTCGTTCCCATCTACATGTCATTGTTAATATCCATGACAAATATTATGATGATCAGACTAAAGGTACGACCTGCAGCCCGTGCTAAAGAATTTAGTCATACAAAGAGTAAAATCGAAGATGGCTGCTGGCGGCCATGTTTATTGGCCGAATGACCCCAAAATTACTCGTTCCCATCTACATGTCAATATTATCATCCATGACAAATTTCATGGTGATCAGACGAACAGTACGACCTGTGGCCCGTGCTAATGGATTAAATTTTGAAATCCAAGATGGCTGCTGGCGGCCATGTTTTTTGTCCGAATGACCCCAAAATGACTCGTTCCCATCTACATTCCAATTTCAACAGTCATGACAAAATTTATGATGATCAGACTAAAAGTACGACCTGTAGCCCGTGCTAAAGAATTTAGTCATACAAAGAGTAAAATCCAAGATGGCTGCTGGCGGCCATGTTTTTGGGCCGAATGACCCCAAAATTACTCGTTCCCATCTACATGTCAATATTAACATCCATGACAAATTTCATGAAGATCAGACAAACAGTACGGCCTGTAGCCCGTGCTAATGGATTAAATTTTTAAATCCAAGATGGCCACTGGCGGTCATGTTTTTTGTCCGAATGACCCCAAAATAACTCGTTCCCATCTGCATTCCAATTTCAACAACCATGACAAATTTTATGATGATCAGACTAAAGGTACGACCTGTAGCCCATGCTAAAGGATTTAGTCATACAAAGAGTAAAATCCAAGATGGCTGCTGGCGGCCATGTTTTTCGGCCAAATGACCTCAAAATGACTCGTTCCCATCTACATGTCATTATTAACATTCATGACAAATTTCATGATGATCAGACTAAAGGTACAACCTGTAGCCCGTGCTAAAGGATTTAGTCATACAAAAAGTAAAATCCAAGATGGCTGCTGGCGTCCAGGTTTTTTGGCCGAATGACCCCAAAATTACTCGTTCCCATCTACATGTCATTGTTAACATCCATGACACATTTTATGATGATCAGACTAAAGGTACGACCTGCAGCCCGTGCTAAAGAATTTAGTCATACAAAGAGTAAAATCCAAGATGGCTGCTGGAGGCCATGTTTTTGGGCCGAATGACCCCAAAATTACTCGTTCCCATCTACATGTCAATATTATCATCCATGACAAATTTCATGATGATCAGAAGAACAGTACGACCTGTGGCCCATGCTAATGGATTAAATTTTTAAACCCAATATGGCCGCTGGCGGCCATGTTTTTTGTCCGAATGACCCCAAAATGACTCGTTCCCATCTACATTCCAATTTCAACAACCATGACAAATTTTATGATGATCAGACTAAAGGTACGACCTGTAGCCCGTGCTAAAGGATTTAGTCATACAAAGAATAAAATCCAAGATGGCTGCTGGCGACCATGTTTTTTAGCTGAATGACCCCAAAATTACTCGTTCCCATCTACATGTCATTGTTAATATCCATGACAAATTTTATGATGATCAGACTAAAGGTACGACCTGCAGCCCATGCTAAAGAATTTAGTCATACAAAGAGTAAAATCGAAGATGGCTGCTGGCGGCCATGTTTATTGGCCGAATGACCCCAAAATTACTCGTTCCCATCTACATGTCAATATTATCATGCATGAAAAATTTCATGGTGATCAGACGAACAGTACGACCTGTGGCCCGTGCTAATGGATTAAATTTTGAAATCCAAGATGGCTGCTGGCGGCCATGTTTTTTGTCCGAATGACCCCAAAATGACTCGTTCCCATCTACATTCCAATTTCAACAGCCATGACAAAATTTATGATGATCAGACTAAAAGTACGACCTGTAGCCCGTGCTAAAGAATTTAGTCATACAAAGAGTAAAATCCAAGATGGCTGCTGGCGGCCATGTTTTTGGGCCGAATGACCCCAAAATTACTCGTTCCCATCTACATGTCAATATTAACATCCATGACAAATTTCATGAAGATCAGACAAACAGTACGGCCTGTAGCCCGTGCTAATGGATTGAATTTTGAAATCCTATATGGCCACTGGTGACCATGTTTTTTTTCCGAATGACCCCAAAATTAATAATTCTTGTCTAAATGTTGATGTCAACAGCTATGACAAATTTCATAATGATCCGACGAAAGGTACGACCTGTAGCCTGCATTGTTGACGCCTTACGTACACACGCACACACGGACGACGGACGACAAAGCCATGGCAATAGCTCAAACTTTACAAAGTAAAGTTGAGCTAAAAATGACTCGTTCCCATCTCCATGTCATTGTTAACATCCATGACAAATTTTATGATGATCTGACCAAAGGTACGACCTGTAGCCCGTGCTAAAGGATTTAGTCATGCAAAGAGTAAAATCCAAGACGGCTGCTGGCGGCCATGTTTTTTGGCCGAATGACCCCAAAATGACTTGTTCCAATCTACATGTCATTGTTAATATCCATGACAAATTTTATGATGATAAGACTAAAGGTACGACCTGCAGCCCGTGCTAAAGGATTTAGTCATACAAAGAGTAAAATCCAAGATGGCTGCTGGCGGCCATGTTTTTGGGCCGAATGACCCCAAAATGACTCGTTCCCATCTACATGTCAATATTAACATCCATGACAAATTTCATGATGATCAGACGAACAATGCGACCTGTGGCCCGTGCTAATGGATTGAATTTTGAAAACAAAGATGGCCACTGGCGGCCATGTTTTTTGTCCGAATGACCCCAAAATGACTCGTTCCCATCTACATTCCAATTTCAACAGCCATGACAAATTTCATGATTATCAGACTAAAGGTACGACCTGTAGCCTGTGCTAAAGGATTTAGTCATACAAAGAGTAAAATCCAAGATGGCTACTGGCGGCCATGTTTTTTACCCGAATAACCCAAAAATGACTCGTTCCCATCTACATGTCATTGTTAACATCCATGACAAATATTATGATGATCTGACCAAAGGTACGACCTGTAGCCCGTGCTAAAGGATTTAGTCATGCCAAGAGTAAAATCGAAGATGGCTGCTGGCGGCCATGTTTTTTGGCCGAATGACCCCAAAATTACTCGTTCCCATCCACATGTAAATATTAACATCCATGACAAATTTCATGACGATCAGACGAACAGTACGGCCTGTAGCCCGTGCTAATGGATTGAATTTTGAAATCTAAGATGGCCACTGGCGGCCATGTTTTTTTTCCGAATGACCCCAAAATGAATCATTCCGGTACAAATGTTGATGTCAACAGCTATGACAAATTTCATAATGATCCGATCAAAGGTACGACCTGTAGCCTCTATTGTTGACGCCTTACGCACACACGGACGACGGACGGCAAAGCCATGGCAATAGCTCAAACTTTACAAAGTAAAGTTGAGCTAAAAATGGGCAGAGCAAACCCATATTCGAACCTGAGCTGTATTTTGGGCTGATAAACTATCTTACTAAATTTGATTCAGATATGATCACACAAACTAAAGTTATCATCCGGAAACCAGAAATTGACAGGATTCTAAGTCGAAAAAGGGCCATAACTCTAGCAATGAAAGTGTCAATGACACTGTAGCTCAACTTTGTAAAGAAGGTAATTTCCAAGATGGCTGCTGGTGGCTATGTTTTTTGGCCGAATGACCCAAAAATGACTCGTTCCCATCTGCATGTCATTGTTAACATCCATGACGAATTTTATGATGATCAGACGAACAATTTGACCTGTGGCCCGTGCTAATGGATTGAATTTTGAAAACAAAGATGGCCACTGGCGGCCATGTTTTTTGTCCGATTGACCCCAAAATGACTCGTTCCCATCTACATTCCAATTTCAACAGCCATGACAAATTTTATGATGATCAGACCAAAGGTACGACCTGTACCCCGTGCTAAAGGATTTAGTCATACAAAGAGTAAAATCCAAGATGGCTGCTGGCGGCCATGTTTTTTGCCCGAATGACCACAAAATAACTCGTTCCCATCTACAGTCCAATTTCAACAGCCATGACAAATTTCATGATGATCAGACTAAAGGTACGACCTGTAGCCCGTGCTAAAGGAATAGGATTTAGTCATACAAAGAGTAAAATCCAAGATGGCTGCTGGCGGCCATGTTTTTTGGCCGAATGACCCAAAAATAATTCGTTCCCATCTACATGTCATCGTTAACATCCAAGACATATTTTATGATGATCAGACTAAAGGTACGACCTGTAGCCCGTGCTAAAGGATTTAGTCATATAAAGAGTAAAATCCAAGATGGCTGCTGGTGGCCATGTTTTTTGCCCGAATGACCCAAGAATTACTCGTTCCTATCTACATGTCATTGTTAACATCCATGACAAATTTTATGATGATCAGACTAAAGGTACGACCTGTAGCCCGTGCTAAAGGATTTAGTCATACAAAGAGTAAAATCCAAGATGGCTGCTGGCGGCCATGTTTTTGGGCCGAATGAACCCAAAATTACTCGTTCCCATCTACATGTCAATATTAACATCCATGACGAATTTCATGATGATCAGACGAACAATTTGACCTGTGGCCCGTGCTAATGGATTGAATTTTGAAAACAAAGATGGCTGCTGGCGGCCATGTTTTTTGTCCGATTGACCCAAAAATGACTCGTTCCCATCTACATTCCAATTTCAACAGCCTTGACAAATTTTATGATGATCAGATTAAAGGTACGACCTGTAGCCCGTGCTAAAGGATTTAGTCATACAAAGAGTAAAATCCAAGATGGCTGCTGACGGCCATGTTTTTTGGCCGAATGACCCAAAAATTACTCGTTCCCATCTACATGTCATTGTTAACATCCATGACAAATGTTATGATGATACGATCAAAGGTACGATCTGTAGCCCGTGCTAAAGGATTTAGTCATACAAAGAGTAAAATCCAAGATGGCTGCTGGCGGCCATGTTTTTTGGCCGAATGACCCCAAAATTACTCGTTCCCATCTACATGTCAATATTAACATCCATGACAAATTTCATGATGATCAGACGAAAAGTACTGCCTGTAGCCCGTGCTAATGGATTGAATTTTGAAATCCAAGATGGCCGATGGCCATTCAGTACACATTTACTAAAGTTATCCGGAAACCTCAAATTGGCAAAAATTCTAAGGAAAAAAGGGACATAACTCTGGTGAAAATTGGCGGGCGGAACCCGAATTCGAACTTGACCTGTGTTTTGCTGGGAGAAAGACACATACCAAATTTGGTTTAAATCTGATTAACTCTACTATCATCCGGACACCAACTTTTGGGGTTTTATATGTCGGGTCGGTGGACAAAAAAAGGGCCATAACTCTCGCAAAAATTATCGGATTAAACCGAAATTCGAACTTGAGCTGTATTTTGATATAAGTAATCCACAAAAAAACAGGTTTTGCATATAAACAATCCAAAATCAAGTTATCATCCGGAAACCAAAAAGCAGAAGAAAAACTGAATTTTCTATGTCAAAAAAGGGGCATAACTCTGCCAAAAATGGTCGGGCAGAACCCAAGTTCGAACTTGACCTGTGTTTTGCTGGGAGAAAGTAATATACCAAATTTGGTTTGAATCCGAATAACTCTACTAAAGGAACCAGAATTCGAACTTGACCTGTCTTTTCTGCTAGTAAACCCACATACCAAATTTAATTTAATTTTGTTCACTCTAACTAAAGTTATCATCCGGAAACCTCGGACGCACGGACGTGCCGATTATAATAGTCCTCCGAACCCGTTTGGTCGGCGGACAAAAAGGGCGACAAATGTCGCAAAAATAGGCGGAGCAAACCCATATTCGAACTTTGACCTGTATATAGGGCTGATAAACTCACATATCAAATTCGGTTCAGATATGATCACACAAACTGAAGTTATCATCCGGAAACCAGAAAATTACAAGATTCTAAGTAAAAAAAGGGCCATAACTCTCGCAAATATGGGCGGAGCAAACCCATATTTGAAATTTGACCTGAATTTTGGTCTGATAAAGTCACCTATGAAATTTGCTTTTGATCTAATATCCGAAACTAAAGTTATCATCCGGAAACCATTTCCGGACGCACGCACGGGCGGATGGACGGAAAGACACCGGCTATTTTAATAGTGCCCCGAAATAAAAAATTTCGGGGGACAAATACACATACCAGCTAATAATTGAGTTCTCGTCGGAAACCTAAATGTTATGAAATAGGTCAAAAAAGTAAAAAAAAGAAGCTGTGACTCATGTATAATAATTGAATGGAACCCATACTTTGAGCTTACATTTGAAAAATATCTGATATACACCTAATTTCAATGCCAAAATGCAGTCAAATTCCAAGTCGAAAAATGGCCATAACTCATGTTTCAAATCATTAGCTGGGGAATACACATACCAACATTGGTTCAGATCAAATAATCCAAACTGGAGTTATCGGTCAGAAACCAAAAATGTTAACAGACGGTCAAATTCTAAGTCGAAAAAGGGCCGTAACTCATGTAAAAATAATTGGACGGAACCCATATTCGAATTTGGCCTGTATCTTTAGCTGGGAAATACACATACCAACTTTGGTTCAGATCAAGTAATTCAAACTGAAGTTATCGGTCGGAAACCAGAATGTTAACGGACGGACAGACTGATTACATAATACAACCTTTTTTTCAGAAGTACGTATAAAAAGTCACAATTTTACCATTTCAGTAAGCTTTTGTTTTAAGATATCTGAACATATTCTATTCTAATTCTTTATTATCAAAACTTATGGTATTGTGTGCTTTGTGCTACAATTAGGAGTGTTAAAAACCTGTCTTGTCAAAAGAAAATAAGGTATAATTATTGAATACTGTACTTAGCAAAATTCTGCACTCTGTAAATAGTCATGTAGTAACTGCCATCATGTTAAAAAAAAAACCTGCTAAGGAAATTTGATGCAAGTTCAGTCAGTTCGAATGTTTTTTTCCCCCAAGCACATTGCATAGTAGTAATATAAAGAAATTGGAGTATCAGTATATAGTGATAAACACTTACTCTATTAGGCATCAGTGTTAAGGTATTATTTTTTACAATGGTTCCCGACTCAACTTTTCCTATCACCATGGTACCCATATCCTGAAAGATACATAAAAACTTTAAAAGTGATGAAGAGGCAAAATGGTCATTTATGCATTAAATTGGCACATTTTCAAATTTATGAGAAGTTTCTACAGCAGACATATATCCTATACCTTTGATTGCAGCTTGACATTCATCTTTTCAAATGTAATCCATATACCAAATATTATGAAATTCTGTTGAATATTGCTCAAGTTATATAAGTTAAAAAAATATTGGGAAATCCCCAAATTTGATCTTGACAATTAGTCTTCTCAAATATGAAGATGTTCTGTTATCATCCAGACAACAAATAATTTCTGATTTTTAAGTAAAAAAGAAGGCATAGCTCATTCAAAAATCACCAGACCAAGGCCATTTTTGGACTTGCTCTGTCTTCTCAAATGTGAAGCATATGCCATATATCAAGATATTCTGGTGAATATTGCTCAAGTTATCATCTGGACAACCAAACAAATGATGAATGTGATCTGCACAGCCTTAAATATGAACCACAAACAAAATACAGTAATGCCCTAAGTAATCGACTCCTTAACGACAGCAGAATTATAGGTAACTTCTCAGGATTTAGTCGGAAATATGGCCTGTTGCCATTCATTGGAAAGCTTTCAGTAGGGGTCGATTACTGAGGGCATTACTGTACATAGATTATTTGCACCGATTCTAGTTGATCAGTGCAGAAGAACTACAAAATATAGCAATGAAATTGTTACTTTTCTTTTCTCAATCACATGATTAGACCAAGTCTTCTCGGTCCACAACAACTTGGGATGTCGGTTGGATTGATGCTGTTTTGGACTGAGTCCAGTCCCGTTACTCGTCTATAAGAGACTTTACGCCCAAAATCGTGGGCGGGAGTTATTTTACATGTATGTCTTAGGATTAGGTAAAATGGACACTGCGTATAGCAACATAGTGGGCAGCCTTTCCAAAGCATGTTGATATCAAACATACATATATAGAGAGGTCCAATGAATGTCAAAGCAATAAGATTTATAATTAAACAAAGCAATTGTTTTCCTGAAAATTTCATTTTGTCATGTGGCTCAGTCCATAACAGCATCAACCCAACAAATATCCCAAGCTGTTCATCATATGATGAAAAACACAATAATACAAGAGGTTGCACCATGGGCGCTGGATAACTCCCATGGTGATTGGTGAATATTTAAATTTGGTCAGGTCGGAAACCAAATTTATTTGACAGATGGAAATCCAACATTTTGAGATAAAGGAAGAGGGATACATCTTGAACTGAAAATGGGAACAACGTCAATGAACCCTCTTTTGAAAGCCCTCGTGATGCCAAACCTACATACAAAATTTCCATTGAGATCCGATAACCCATGGTTGAGATATAAGAGCGGACAGATAGAAATCCAACATTTTCAGATAAACAAAAAGGAATAACTTTTGAACGGAAAATGCGAACAAAGTCAATTAACCCTCTTTTGCAAGCGCTCCTGATGCCAATACTGCATACCAAATTTCATCAAGATCCGATCACCCATGGTTAAGTAAGATATATGAGTGGACGGACAGAAATCGAACATTTTCAGATAAACAAAGAGGGTAACTCTTGAATGGAAAACGTGAACGTCAAGGAACCCTCTTTTGAAAAACCTCCTGATGACAAACCTGCATACCAAATTTCATTGAGATCCGATCACCCATGGTTGAGATACAATATTTTTCAAAGTAAGTAAAATATATATCCTAGAAGTATCTTGCCCACTGAATTATATGGTATATTCCCAATTTAACTAGGAAGGGTCCCTGAGTTGAAAACGGTACGAAAATTCTATGGTACATTTTATCATGGTTCATGACCTGTAACATCCGGCCACGTGATCTCTGATTCCACATTTAAGCAATCGCCAGATTGGTTCATCCTCTCTTTTCCCCCCATTAGGACATTCCTTGTGAGCGGGGTGGGTGCTAAACCCTGGGAGGGAGCTCAGAGTTCAGTGGGCAAGATACTTCTAGGAGATATATATTTTACTTATTTTGAAAAATATTGTATCTCCTTCAAAGTTATCTTGCCCACTGAACTATATGGTAAAATATAGAATTTTCTGGCAGGTGGAGGCCACGGGAAAAATAAACACCTTTATGCACCTCAATCAAAGAACTAGATTGACCTGATAACCTACAATATACAATATCACCATAAGCCAATGTATGTAATTACACCATAAGACCTATTGGCCAACTACCAGAGGGCCCAAACTAAACAAATAGTGGTGACTTGGATTTAATATCCTGCAAATAAAGTAGATAGTTTCATAACGACATGTAGACAGAGATGACCTCCCCCAGAAGGGAAGAAATATCTATTTCCTGAGGGAATGGAAAAAGAAAAATACTATTTGACAAGAAATCACCGCAGTGTAGAAAATCGAGGGGATTGCGAAATAATGCACTTAACGGGTTAACCCATGTGCAGACAAAGACAATGAAAGTGTCAATGGCACTGTAGCTCAACTTGGAAAGGGAATAATTTAATGTATTACAGTCAATGGAGCGATTAGGAATGTGGAAAGTTGAATGTCTAATACTAGTTTATAGACATGAAGAGAAAAGTAAAATCCAAGATGGCTGCTGGCGGCCATCTTTTCCCCCGAATGACCCCAAAATGAGTCGTTCCCATCTACATGTCATCGTTGAACATCAATGACAAATATTATGACGATCAGACTAAAGGTACGACCTGTAGCCCGTGCTAAAGGATTTAGTCATACAAAGAGTAAAATCCAAGATGGCTGCTGACGGCCATGTTTTTTGGCCGAATGACCCCAAAATGACTAGTTCCCATCTACATGTGATTATTAACATTCTTAACAAATTTTATGATGATCAGACTAAAAGTAGGACCTGTAGCCCGTGCTAAAGGATTTAGTCATACAAAGAGTAAAATCCAAGATGGCTGCTGGCGACCATGTTTTTTGGCCGAATGACCCCAAAATTACTCGTTCCCATCTACATGTCAATATTATCATCCATGACAAATTTCATGATGATCCAACAAAAGATACGACCTGTACCCTATGTGAAAGGATTTAGTCATGTAAAGAGTAAAATTACAAGATTTGGACACAAGTCCAAATTTTCATAGAAAACTATACTTACCTGACAACCACTATAGAATTACCCCCCTTGGCGCGTAATTTCAACTCGCCCGCTTCCGAATGCGACTTTTAGTCGCAACCGCCGAGATTTACGAACAAGGAAGCGGTAAAAGGTATCCCATTCAGATTCTTTGAGGTGCAGAAAACCTCAAGAAACATCATCAATGGGAGGTGGGTGGGAACGTGGTTGTCAGTTAAGTATAGTTTTCTATGAAAATTTGGACTTGTGTCCAAATCTTGTAATTTTCTTACGAAAACTACCTTACATGACAACCACTATAGAATTACTATTGATTTCAGAGCTGTTCCTCTGGATTGATGATGTGACACATTACAGAGTGTTGGAAGGTCTGAGGCTTATAGCCTTCGACCCGATACATCTGATTCATATCAAAAGTTCCGTTTCCCATATATATATATACTAGTATACTCATGCACGGTATATATTTACATAATACCATATATACTAGTATATCCAAGTATATATTCTACTAATACATCTAATGTATTTCCTTTGCATGTAAATTTGTCTATATCCTCATTGGTTTAAACAATATATCTTGTTTTGCTCACTTTACATGTACTTGTCTAATGGTTCTGTCATTTAATCGTAAATACCCTTCTGGGAACTAATAGATAGTTCTGTGATGGCCTGGACCACTACAGAGTAACTGGGTTTATGTGTGAAATGCTATACTGTAGGCTAGTCCATGTTAAATGAATGTGACCCTTCTGTCTTCTTATCTTGCATTGACTAAATTTTTTTAGCCAATCATAATCTTTAAAAAAAAATAGTTTCCAAGTTAAATCATTAATGTGGTTTTCTTCAATTGCATTAACACCCTTCTTTAAGAGTCTTCCAATTTTTTTCATGTATGTTGTCCCACAGCCACAATGCAAAAGTTTCTTGCAACCCTCTAAATTAGGAAATTATCCCACAGCAAATTTAATGCTGTGGCCTGTTAGATTACAAATGTTGCCACTGCGTTTCATATAGAATTGGCCATTGCTTATTGCTGTGGCCAATTTCGAGGACTGTAACTTGTCCACCTTTGGAAACATATTAGCCCACATATATTCATAGAATGGAAAATAAGATCAAGATCCCTGTGATCGTATTTATTGCCTGTGTGCCAATGTGTGGAAAGATGTACCAATTTTTTTTTGATTTTTGATTTTTTTTGTGATTTGTCCAAGTAACAGACTGTTGGTACCTTAAATTGTCATACCGGTATGTGTCCAGTTACTTCTGAACATGTACACTTTTATTTAATATCATTTCTGTGGAGGGAGCAAAAACAGAAATGGACCCTGATACATGTGAACCGACATGTAATGCACATGACAAAATTAATATTAACATGCAGAATAGTAACCTTGTGGCTTGCACCAATATAAATCTACAGAAATTGTAAAGATACCGGTAATATTTGTGTGTGTTGACATGTTCTCCATAATGTTGACAATTATTTTGTAGCCCTTTATGAAGTTACTCTGTTTTTAACAGTACAAGTACGTTGGTTCGAAAAAAGATAAGCAGTTAACTGTTATATATATTGGTGTTGTACATTGCTTGTGTTGCATCGAAATATATAGCTATTATTTGTATCTACGGTATGCCATATATACTGGTAATCTACCAACTTCTGATTTGTTAGGGCCACAAAGTGCAATTTGAAAATATATGTCATTAATGATATTGTGTCACTGTCATATAGTAACAGTATACGGTACATTGTATGTATCAGTATTTTTGGAATAAAAATCCTCTGGGGAACAATATACACAACTAGCCCAAATGTTGTCTATTGAAGAGCTTGCTGATTTTGGAAGCCAAAAATAATAAATATCTCATTACCTTGTTCATGTAGAATGTAACGAGATTTACTACTAGTAGGGGAATAAGGGAATAACCCTATTTGTTGATTCAACTCCCGCATTGTTTCTCAAAGTATTTGCTTGGATAATCGACTAGAACATTTGTATTTGTGCTACATTGTGCATTATGTTGTGAGTACATGTACTTCCTAAATTTCATGCATACCGTACATGTAGTGTAGATTTAAAGTGTTTCCCTTTTGCTTGTTCATATATGGTACACATCACAATTGAGATGTCTGATCTGATGCATGTTTGATATATCTCTTGTGGATGAAGAGATCGACCCATGAATAGCACCAGTATATATAAGCATCTTTGTGCTGTATTTATTATTATTTTATTCCTTCCTACAGGTATATAAATTATTATTATATATTTATTTATTTATTTCCCACAGCACAAAACATGCACTGGTAATATGAATAATTATAGATGAGTACACATCCCAAATGGGTTTTGTATGCACATAGTCTTAAGCCTGAATAGAAGTGAAATTATCAGTTAAAATTCCCTCCTATCTGAATCACACATGGTGACCTCTAGTTATTTAAGCATTGAACTTTGACCCCAACCACTATAGTGTCAAGATCGTTCATACTTGTATAAACCAAAGCCCAATTAAGGCATAAATATTGACAGATGTGAACCCATGTTCCACTAAGGGTGGATGTTGTTTGATGTCTCTTTCATAGTACCCTAATGTTAGAAAATCCTGTTCCATAAGGAAGGCCACAATAGGAAATGAATTGAAAATGAAACTGGAAATTCCCAATCTAAAAATAGATTTAAAAGAATTACCAGCCCAGTAGTTTCCAGGAAGTTATTTAACCAGAAGTGAACCATAATGCAAACTAAATTTGAAGATGAAAATATAATATTAATATTAGGAAATCAAGGGGTGAAGCAAAAACAAAACCAAACAGTGTGGCGGCGGGAGTGGTGTGAGCGGTGGGTGGGTGAGAGACAGCGGTTGGGGCCTTGGCGGCGGTGACGGATAAGCGGCGGGAGAGGGGGAAGCGGCGACTGAGGAGGACGCGGTGGCGAAGCAGAAAACAACAAGCGGCGCAGAAACTGAGGAGTAGCAACCGCGGCGGATGAAGCATCGCCGGGGGGGAGAGCGGAAGCGGAGGGGAGGAGGGGGCGGCAGGAGAGAGGCACCAGTCGCGATGGGGTAGCACCAGCGGGGGTGAAGAGCCACGAACCGAGAAGAGATGGCCGATGCGATGAGTACCACGGGGAAACGAGGGGAGTTATGAACGCCGCGCGTGGCGGCGAGCCACCAGCGACAAGAAAGGGACACGCGACCGTGCGCGGCCGCCGGGGGAAGGACGACCGATAGAACCGATGGCATGGCCACCGTAGGGTGGGAGGGCGGGGAAAATTTTACGTCCTCGCTCTGTGGACAAAAGTATGGAATGGACGGAAATGACAATATTTTCTGCGCATGCTCGGAGCGGATAACTCTATTTGGCATGAGTGACCTTAGTTGTCAGTGATGTTGTAGCTCTCGGAAGTCACTCCGGTATTCTACGCTTATTGGAGCCCATGCGACTTGCCGCTTAATTGAAGACGTTGAGCTTGTATAAATTGCCACAAGGGTGATTCCTTGTGGCTTCTTATACAAGACCCCAACTGTCTTAAACATTATCTACCACGTATCCGGGCCTAATTCAGGGGACTCCCCCGCCCCATATTGAGAGCCCCTTGTTTCCTAAGTTTGGAGTCACTAACGTCATATTCTGGCCTAATTTTAATGAAAAAGGAAATCTATTTCCTAAGTGAAAAGTACCATATCTTCCAAAAACTCCAAATAGTGAAATATTTCATGGTATTTACAGTCTTTAGTGAATTTAATTCATATACCACTATAATACCAGACTATTTGGTAATTGAATAGAACACTGGAACCAATGCAATGCTATTATAGAAGCATAATTAGTGCTACGGTAGCTGGAATAAGCATCAACAAAATTGACCCTACTAGTATAGTCAAACTGTTTGGTGATACTAAAGATATTATGATTTGTACTATAACATGTTAGAGTGGTAATTTTTTTCTGATTTATGATATACATGTAATGCAGACAAATTTTTTTCCAAACAATATACCGTATATAAAAAAGTATTCGTTCCCGAGACTAGTATAAATTTAAAACCAGACAGTGGCCAACTGATATATACTAGTAAGTTATGAGTTGACAGCGAAACTGGAAAATCCCAATCTAAAAATAGATTTACCAGAATTACCAGCCGTTTCGCATTGTCTGTATAATTTCTATTGTCTTCAGTTTTAACCAAAGAGTTATAGATTAAAAATGCACAAAAATGGAGGTTCTCCAATTTGAACTTTCCTTGTATTACGAGAGGAAATACTGATTGAAAAATGTTTCTACTGAAAAGCTAGTAGAAAAGTGACAGCCTTTCATTGTCGTTGTCCAAACGGTATCTCCAGAACCAATTTCTCAATCATACTTACCCAATCATGTTGATAGTAGCCGGGCTAGATTGTAATATCTACATGTTAACATGTAATTATGTATATGCACATGTATACCAGGTATGCCCTCCCGGAGTCCACTCCTGACGTTTTAGGATTGTACTGGTAAGTGTCTGTATTAAACTGGAACACTGTTTATAATACCGTGTCACATATTCGCTTCATAGTGGATGTTTAGGAACTCTTTTCACATGCTGTTGAACACGCTGGTCCATCATATATGTACAGATCTGCATCTGTTTCTTAATTTTCCTTCGAAAAAGTAGGAACAAAGTTCAGGAACAAACTGATATAGGTGTTACAAGCAGGTACGGTAGATATAGCGAAATTGTCTCTTAACTGCTACGGTATATAAGATACAGCCTTGCACATACCGGTACGAGCAATATAGTATACTGGTAACCGTCCAGTCAATGACCTTCATTTTATCGAAGAACATTTGTTACTCCATTCACTGGGAAATCTGCTACCGTAGTTTGTTCAGTCAGTGCTTTCAGTGTCATGGGTTCAGATGCATGGCAGTTCCAATTAGTTACACCCGATTCTTTTTCAACAGTAACTGTACTGTAAATTGTGTAATCTGTAATCAGTCTGTACTGTAGACTGTACAGTATACTCATTCCTGAGTACTGTCACTGACCACTGTCAGAATAATATTTTGCGCCATACTATTGGCATTCATATTCTCGATATTTGAAGGGCGGTGCTCATCAACAGAGCTGACACCTTCTTAATCGTTCAATCCATCGTGTGTAATCACGATTCTTCTTCTTGTCTAAGATTTTGACACCATCGTCGAATATTTCGGAAGAATTTCCCAACTTTAAGCGTATCACTATCAAGTTGATTCTATACATCTTCGTTTTCGTCGGATTTCGATCTAATCTTAAATATACGTCTCTAGTATGTGTTATACTACTCTCCGACTCTGAATTAAAAGCTCTGAGAGTCTCAAAGACCCTCAAATAAAAACTTTTATAAGAGCGAGTGAAAAATCCTTGTTAGGTTTTCTGCGCCAAAAAGGATTCTGAATGGGATACCGTTTACCGCTTCCTTGTTCGTAAATCTCGGCGGTTGCGACTAAAAGTCGCATTCGGAAGCGGGCGAGTTGAAATTACGTGCCAAGGGGGGTAATTCTATAGTGGTTGTCAGGTAAGGTAGTTTTCGTAAGAAAATACTGCTGCCGGCCATGTTTTTTGTCCGAATGACCCCAAAGTGACTCGTTCCCATCTACATTCCAATTTCAACAGCCATGACAAATTTTATGATGATCAGACTAAAGGTATGACCTGTAGCCCGTGCTAAAAGATTTAGTCATACAAAGAGTAAAATCCAAGATGGCTGCTGGCGGCCATGTTTTTTGGCCGAATGACCCCAAAATGACTCGTTCCCATCTACATGTCATTATTAACATTCTTGACAAATTTTATGATGATCAGACTAAAAGTACGACCTGTAGCCCGTGCTAAAGAATTTAGTCATACAAAGAGTAAAATCCAAGATGGCTGCTGGCAGCCATGTTTTTGGGCCGAATGACCCCAAAATTACTCGTTCCCATCTACATGTCAATATTAACATCCATGACAAATTTCATGATGATCAGACAAACAGTACGGCCTGTAGCCCGTGCTAATGGATTGAATTTTGAAATCCAAGATGGCCACTGGCGGCCATGTTTAATTTCCGAATAACCCCAAAATTTATCATTCTGGTCTAAATGTTGATGTCAACAGCTATGACAATTTTCATAATGATCCGACCAAAGGTATGACCTGTAGCCTGCATTGTTGACGCCTTACGTACACACGCACACACGGACGACGGATGACAAAGCCATGGCAATAGCTCAAACTTTACAAAGTAAAGTTGAGCTAATAATTTACTCACGGTTTCAATAAGGCTTTGCATTTTCAATATTCAATATGTTGAAACACCGGCCAGCTCTAAAGTTAAACCCAACTGAAAAATCACAGGCCGCGGTATCCATGATTTGAAGGCAGCCGGGAACCGAGATCCCTATGTCATGGAGTTGGAGAATGAAAAAAATGTGAGAAACATGCACCGTGATTGTGGCACAAGCCCAAAACCAGCAGAAACCGATGGCAGGTAGGAATTGAAATATATATTTCCTATCTTCACGCACCGCGCCCCCCAACCATTCTTGCTCTTCTGACTGGCACCCCGACGGGTCGATGGTTCAAGGTATCCCTTCTGGGATGGATGGGGTGCCCCTCCGATTGTACCTTGTTCTTGAGACAACCATCGCCCGAAGTGCGAATCTAGTGGGCGGATCATATGATCTGGCATCCTACACCCAATGCTAGTGAATATCTCGCACGAGGGGAAGCATCTGGCAAGGATCTTCTGTCTGTATGAAGTGCGCACAACGTTATTAATGTGAATCGTGAAGATAGGAAATCTGTTGCTTTCTGAAGATGGAGCATATCTCTAGGATGTATTCATATAGTGACACATTGTATCATTACCACCCTTAGTGATATGACTGACCCATCATCCAAGATTATTCCTGAAGACTATCGACACAGGCGACACTCTATTCCAGCAATGACCATGACATCGCAGGAGCTGGATGGCACATTGAAAGAGGCAACAATTTATAAAGCAAGTAGTTGAACTCTGCACAATCCGAGAACAATAAAACTTTTGAATACCTGGTTCGATCCCATGTCGCCAGTCTGATGGCATAACCACTTGGCTACGGCGACACCTGTCTGCATCAGAGAACCCCGAACAACTATCTGACTCCCTCATGAGCGCATGTATAGGTGACCCCAAAGGAATGTCCAAAGCCTTTTCACCTCGGGGATACAGCTTGTCCCGATCCCGATCTTCATCCGTCCGAACTGGTGATGGGTTGTTATGAGGGGCAGGATCCGAAGCATGCCTCATACTAGAACGGCATCGGGGAACAAATTATTGTGCATCCAGATTCAAACCCGAAGGTACTGGCTGCTATTGATCAGAAGGCGGCCAGTAACTGGAATTCCAGGCCCACGGACATGGAGTTGGCCAACAAGGAGGAAGCATGCTTGGGAATTTCGGCCCCAGCCCAAGCCCAGCAGGGACCGAAGGCATATACGATTATCATAGGGACAGGGTGAACCCCCAGCCATGCTGACCCCGAGATGGTGACTTGTAGCGATGGACGGCATGTTTCAAATGTTAGATGAGAAGCCACGGCCGTACCTGGGCACACCAACCCAACGGTCGACCCGAGGCTTGAGTAGATAGGCGTCCCGTATGATAGTCCATGGCGCCCACTATTGTGGCTGGATGGGTTGCCCCTCCCGCTCCGTGTTTGAGGTAACTATCGCCCCGAGTCGCAAAGCCAAAGAGGGGATCACCATCGACTAGTGAACCCTCGAAACGAGGGGAAATGCATCTCTAGGAGAGCTACAGGGAAGGAGATCTTCTGTACCTGGTCTTACATCGTGTAGCAGTTATCTGTATCTGTAGATATTCCAGTGCAGGAACCAATTCTGGTTGTAGACGCACTAGACCAGGCCGAGTAACTTTATAACCCTGTGGTGACTCCAGCAGCGTTCTTTAACGTGCACACACTGAGTCTTGTACACGGGTCAGCCATTAATGTCCGCCACCCGATCGGACAGCGTACTGCACCCAGGACAACATACCTGGACAAGTGTTGTAATGGGGGGGGAAGTCGGCATTTTGCATTCGGATCTTTATTCAGTGATCTTGAATGAGACTTTTCAGCCTGATAAGCTTGGTATCTGACCGAGTTCTGATTTTTGTCAGAATACCCAGGACCAGGTTGCGATCCCCGGTCCGCTAGCACGAGAGACCAGTACGCTACCTCTCGGCCACCGACTTCCCTGCCCTGAGAAGGTTTCTTTGTGCTCGCTCTTGCTAGGCATCGCCTGCCCTGCCGACACGCGGAGACCGACACCGGCCGGTGGTGCGCAGCGAAGAAGACGCGGATCCCACCTCGGCTAGCACTCGGAGAGTGGCCTTCACTTTCATTGCGCCTTCGGGTTTAGCGACACCCTGCGACTCGCGAGCATTCTTTTTTTATCCTCGGACCTCTGGGTTATGGGCTCAGAATGCTACCACTGCACCACTCTGCTCCATTTATTGAGTGTGATTGCACTGTCCCATCATGTCTCTTTGACAATTGCTAACAATAAAAAATACACCTGTTATTTTTGTGTTATGTTGATAAGCACCATGGCTGTGGCGACTAACGGCAATAAGCTAATCGATTGTTTTTGACTGTCGAATAACCTTGGTTTGGACGATATCATTTTTTAATACAATAATCAATATTATTAAGTTGAAAAATTTTAACAAGTACAAATTTACACACGGGATATATGCATTACAATCCTATTTCACAAGAGTTAAATACTGCTTCCGTCAGTTGTACACCAGACGACGAATGTCATAGTATAAATAAATAAATATTGTAGCTATAATGCTGTCAGACGGCCGAAACTAAGTCACCTAATTTCGTGATACCGTTACTGTACAATCCAAGCACTTGGCGCTCGTTAGACCATAGAATAAGTCGCACATGTATGCAATAGATTCTTGCTATAAAGAAACTATGAGCGTTTTTAGTCATATCCAAATGTGCATCTATTATTTGTCCGTTCAGTGACAAATATTAGCGAAAGATGCCATCTTGTATGATTTTTATCAGCTGTTTTAAAATCTGGACAACAAAATTTCGTTAAAATGAAACAATTCCCCCCCCCCCCCCCCCCCCCATCCAAACTGACAAAGCCGATTACATTATAATATTAAAATGCTATAAATACGCGTGTCTACTCGCGTAGTCTGTGTCGAATACACACAATCAACAATAACCAAAGGAAATAATGTTCTTTGTATAATACAAAAAACTGTCAACACTAAGCTTCGATTTTAGGAGATGTTCCTCCAGATAGCAACTAGGAAAAGAGAGAATGAACCAATCTGGCGATTGCTTAAATGTGGAATCGGAGATCACGTGGCCGGATGTTATAGGAGGTCATGAACCATGATAAAATGTACCATAGAATTTTCGTACCGTTTTCAACTCAGGGGTGTTAACCCTTCCTAGTTAAATTGGGAATATACCATATAGTTCAGTGGGCAAGATAACTTTGATAGAGATATATGAGTGGACGGACGCATGGACAGACGGATGGGAGTATAATTATACCTAGTATAAATACAAACCTTGTATCTATCAACAATAGGAAATCGGACAGGTGCTGTGGGGTCTCTGTTCATGGAACCTAAGTTATCGAGATACTGTATTAAAGAGGGTCCTCTGAAATAAAAAATGAAGTCAATGGAGTGATAAGTAACTCCATCGAGACAGAACACAAATTCAAACTTGACCTGTGTGTAATCCACATACAAAATTTTAAAACAATTGGATAACTAAAACTAAAGTTATCATCCGGAAACCATCTGGGACGGATGCCCCCATGCATGCATGCATGGATGGATGCACAGAGGCATGTAATCTAGTATACCCCGCATCTTTTGGATGGCGGTATAAATATGCGTAACATTACTCCAGCACTAAAAGAGTAAACGGTAAAATAACTAGAATTTCAGAAGTTTGTGAAGTCAAAATCATTACAAAACAAATGAGTGTCAATGATACTGTAGCTCAACTTGGAAAGGGAATAATTTCATGTGTTACAGTCAATGGAGTGATTAGGAATGCGGAAAATTGAAAGGTCTAAGTAATATTAGTTTATCAACATGAAGAGATATATATAAAGTAAATCCAAGATAGTTGCTGACGGCTATGTTTCCCAATGAAATTCATGACAAATTTCATGATGCTCCGACCAAAGGTACGACCTGTAGCCCGTACCAAAGGATTTAGTCATGCAAAGAGTAAAATCCAAGACGGCTGCCAGCAGCCATGTTTTATGGCCGAATTACCCTAAAATGACTTGTGTCTACATGTCAATATTAACATCCATGACAAATTTCATGATTATCTGACCAAAGGTACGACCTGTAAAATCCAAGATGGCTGTTGGCAGCCATGTTTTTTGCCGAATGACCCCAAAATGACTCATTCCCATCTGTATGTGATTGTCAACATCCGTGACAAATTTCATGATGATCCGACCAAAGGTACGACCTGTAACCCATGCCAAAGGATTAATTCATGCAAAGAGTAAAATCCAAGATGGCTGCAGGTGGCCATGTTTTCTGCCGAATGACCCCAAAATGACTCGTTCCCATCTACATGTCTTGTTAACATCCATGACAAATTTCATGATTCGACCAAAGGTATGATGATCAGATAAACACACTCCGGCCCGTAGCCCATGCTAATGGATTGAATTTTGAAATCAAAACATTCCAAATGACCCCAAAATGACTCTTTCCCATCTGCAAGTCAATGTCAACAGCCATGACAAATTTCATAATGATCCGACCAAAGGTACGACCTGTAGCCCGTGCCAAATGATTTAGTCATGCAAAGAGTAAAATCCAAGATGGCTGCTGGCAGCCATGTTTTTTGGCTGAACGACCCCAAAATGACTTTTTCCCATCTGCATGTCAATATTAATATCCATGACAAATTACATGATGATGAGACGAACAGTACGACCTGTAGCCTGTGCTAATAGATTGAATTTTGAAATCCAAGATGGCCACTGGCGGCCGTGTTTTTTTCCCCGAATGATCCCAAAATGACTCGTTCCAATCTACATGTCAATGTCAACAGCTATGACAAAGTTTCATAATGATCCGACCAAAGGTATGACCTGTAGCTGTATTGTTGATGCCTCATACATGCACGCACGCACACACAGATGATGGATACCAAGCCATGGCAATAGCTCAAACTTTACAAAATAAAGGTGAGCTAAAAAAGTCAATTAGAAGAGCTTTTGTTTGTGGTAATTAATACATATAGAGCCGCACTCCTGTTGGTTTGGGTTAGATATTACCGCACTCAATCACAAACCCTAAACAACACCATTTCTTGGTTTGAATACATGTGTAGAGACTATCTACTCACTATAACTTAAATAAGGCTGTCCCAGACTTACTATAACTTAAATATAGGCTGTCCCAGACTGCTATTTTTGTTATGTGTTACATAACGAAGTACATATTGTAGACTTACCTGTACCAGGGACAGAGAATATCTGATGATGGGTCTTTGAGGCCTTCTCCTGTTAGGCCTGATACAGGCATGAAATGTATATCTGTCTTAGGATTGAATCCACATTTCTTCAGGTATGGAATGAGCTTTTCTTTGCACTCAGTGTACCTGCAGAGACAACAAGAGATGGACTGTCGTCCGGTATATACCCCCTTGTGGCATACCGCCTAGTGTGGGCATATCTATAACCTGTGACTGATATACTCAGACATACGGACTGTAAAGTAAGCATTTAAAAACAAAAATCAGCATTTTCATATAAACAAAGATGAATTACTTTAGAACAAAAAACCAAAACAAAACAGTTGAATGTGCCATCATAGTGGTGAACATCCATACAAAATTTCATTGAGATCTGAGCATTACTGTTCAAGTTATGACCTGAACAGACATCGGATGGACCAAACAGCCAACATTTCCAGATAAACAAAGATGAATAACTCTAGAATGGAAAAGCGGAACAGAACAATGGAACCCTCTATTGAATGTCCTCATAGTAGTGAACATCCATACCAAATTTCAAAAACAATTGTACCCTATATTGTTTTTTTTTCTTCAATTCATTTCTCCTAAAATAAAGTTGTTTCTATTACCTTGTTTCTGACCACTCCACTGTTGGGTCATCCATTTTATTGACTAGCACTATTAGTTGCTTGACACCGGCTGTCTTTGCCAACATGGCATGTTCTCTAGTTTGCCCTCCCCTCTCAAAACCAGTTTCAAATTCACCCTTTCTTGCAGATATTACCTGAAATACAAAGAACAATTAAAACAAGTACAACTCGAAGCGTGGTAGAAACAAGTGCCATAACTCTGGTTAGAAAGTTGGGCGGACCTGATTTTCTGTCTGCAGCACAAGACAATTAACTCAAAAACCAAAATTAAACATCTATGTTGTATAGGTATAGGTATAGGGCCGCCACCTGTCGAACTATGGATCATACATGTATGGAGTAGATCGAGGGCACCTGAGAGAGAAGTCAACTTCCGGTGGACGAGTTGGCGATCATGAGCGATTATCACCAAATACATTTTATGTAAGTCTCTGCGAATATACCTCTAACACCACCCACAAGCCATCCCACGTCAAACAAAAAGTTTTTGATAAAAAAACAAAAAATTCAACTAAAAAACACAGACTCACCAGCTGCACACACAAGAGAAACATTAAAGTTGTTTGAAAGATAGATTAATATAATATACACACATCACAGGTAAAGTGTTTTATTTTTTAAATGGAAAAATGTTCTGTCCCAGTTAGATTGAATTAGTAGATCAATACAAAATCAAACTTTATTTGTAATGATAAAATCGCCTGTTGACTACTGGTCCCTCTGATATTCTCTAGTTATTATTTAATGTTCCTCAATCAATACATGTAGCCAAGGGAAGAGATACAGTAATGCCCTCAATAATCGACTCCTTAACACAACAGAATTATGGGTATTTTTTTAGGATTTAATCGGAAATATGGCTTGTTGCCATTCATCGGAGCCATATTTCTGACTAAATCCTGAAAAATTACCCATAATACTGCTGTGGTCAAGGAGTCGATTATTTAGGGCATTACTGTACACCATCCATGAATTGAGTTTGAATAGTTTGCTTACCAGCACTGCAAGATCAGCTTGTGAGGCACCACCAATCATGTTTGGAACAAAACTTTTATGACCTGGAGCATCTAATATTGTGAAATGTTTGAACTCAGTTTCAAAATATGCTCGTCCAACTTCAACAGTTTTGCCCTTTTCTCTTTCTTCTGTGTTTGTATCCAAGGCCCATGACAAATACCTGTAAAGATAATGAGTTCAGTACTGAATTGAAGTGTCAATTACAAAATAAAGAGGTGATTAACCCACCCCCACCCCCCCCCCCCCCCAATCAGCTCTTTAGAGCACCCAAGTGTTTTTGGTTGATGAGAAATATATTCTGTGGCACCCATCAAGTTCTTTATATTGTGATGAATTGTGGGATATTTTGAGAACATTGCCCCCTTCCCCATGTGTTTTTGTTTGACGAACAATATATTATTTGGCTCCCATCTAGTAATTGTGGGAGATTTTGAAATAATTTATATCCTTGATATTCTCAAGGAAACAAATTCATATAAGAGGTTGTACAGGCAGTGCTGGCATGTCCCCCACAGTGCAAATTCAAACATGGGCAGGTAGGAAACCAAATATTGAGGATCTCTGCAATCTCATAAGATCAGTCATTCAATAGTGGTTAAAAACATCAGCAGAAAAGCTGGACAGACACAAAAATCTTGAAAAATTACAAAGGGCCATAACTCAGGCCAAAAATTGGGGTAAACCTGATTTCTGCACCAATTTGGGCCTTTCCCCAGGGGGGGGGGGGGGGTCGGAAAAAAATTCCAGGCACGTATGATGATTTTTATTTTTTCCGGCCTCGGACCACCCACCCACCCAATTTCTTCCGTTTCCGGCCTTTTTTTCCAGGCAATTTGGGACACCCACCCTTTTTTTTTCCGTTTCAGGAAGTTTTTTCCGGACAGTTTTGGACACCCACCCCCCTAAATTTGAGAAAATTATCAATTGAGCAACCAAATAACTGATTATCCTGCATTATCATAATTTATTGCGCGATATTTGAATAGAACAGTGCATAATGAGATAACGATACTATTTGAATTTATTATATAAGTGTCATTAATCAAGAAATGTGTCAACATAATCACATTTCAAGGGATATATAGACAGAGTGCCAAAGTTTTTATTAACATTCATTTTCATAATATATAGTCACATGATCTAGTCACATAATCACATTTGAGTATTCTACATAATACATGGTACCGGTACAACAAATTTCAGATTATTTGATATTTTGATATTTGCTATGTGATATACAGTAATGCCCTAATTAATCGACTCCATAAACACAGCAGAATAATAGGTAATTTTTCAGGATTTAGTCGGAAATATGGCTTGTTGTCATTCATCGGAAAGCTCTCGGTGAGAGCTTTCCGATGAATGACAACAAGCCATATTTCCGACTAAATTGTGAAAAATTACTCATTATTCTGCTGTGGTTATGGAGTCGTTTAATTAGGGCATTACTGTATTGCTGGAATCAAATTGTTTATCAAAACATGTGGAAATACAACTGTTCATCCCAGTTCATCCCAGTTTGAAGAATAATGCTAATACCAAACATAACCATGATATACTCTTCTTGGGGCATCTCAGAAACCAGAACTGAGGAAACATGTTATAGCGTGTAATGGCAGGCTGGTAGCCACTGCCTGAAGTAATAGGCTTCGTAATAATTGGGAATAATATGGATGGATAGCCCAATTTCACTTCTTTTTTTGCTCACGATATCAGTGACGATAAAATCTTCGTTACTGTGATTAACATTACAAGCTGATCCACATTAACATGGAAAACAATGTGAAATTGTTCAAGCTGGCCTGGCTGGCCTTCAATTTATTTGTTAAGATTTTATGTTTTACGTTGTCAAAAGTCTATTTTATTCCATTATTTATTATATCTTTATTTCCATGTCACATATGGTCAAGTGTGCTTTAATTTTATTACTTATTTTCAGCTGAGTTCTGCATAGTTATTCTTATTTTGTTGTATCAGTAGATGGAATCCTGATTAAATTTTATTTTTCCAATAGCGCAGTTTCTAGTTCTATCAAGTTGAATTTGGGTTATTGTTGGCCATTGTGCAACTGATCCAACTTCTGATAACCTCTATATGTAGCATAGCATTACAATTAACTATATATGACCCGTTTCTGTTCAAAACACATCAAAATAAGACTCAATAGCAGGAATGGAAAAAAAATTTGGCATATGGAAAAAACTGCTTTTTGGACCCAAGAGACACCACACCCCATCATACGTGCCTGGAAAAAATTTCCGACCCCCCCCCCCTGCTTTCCCCAGAAAGTTGTTATTGAATGAGTGGATACACATAAAAAGTTTGAAAGCTATCAGATAACTGTACCTTGAAATTCAGCAAATTCGAAGTTGAAAAGAGCATAACTCTGTCAGAAGTGGCTGAGCCGGACCCATATTTGGACTTTCTGTTATGAATACCACGTAGCAAGTTTTAAAAAATTCTAATATTTTTCAAGTTATCATCGGGACATTAAAATATTTTGGACAAACGGAAAACTGGACGGAAACTGCTAATTTCTATAACCACCCCCCCCCCCCAATTTTTTTCCAGGAGACGAAACAGGAACTGGTTGATAAGACAAATTTTGGGCAGATAGCTAAATTAAATTGAACGGCCTCATTTTCATGTGAATTTGATTATTTAAGCAACTGAAAATACAGCTTGTAAGGTACATATTTACTGAAGAACATACATTAAAAGCAAAAGAAACCATCAGTTGTTTTTTTTTATGAAGGAATGTTAAAATTTTATTGTAGATGGTCAATGTTCAAGATGACACCAGATGGGGGAGTTTTTGAAGTTGGCAAGTTACTGCCTTGTACCATGCTTTTGACTATATGAATGAAGTAATTTGTATTAAAATGCAAATTGTGTATGCGGTCATCCATGTGAGGATGAATATTATTAGCTCAACTTTACTTTGTAAAGTTTGAGCTATTGCCATGACTTTGTCGTCCGTGTGTGCGTAAGGCGTCAACAATAGAGGCTACAGGTCGTACCTTTGATCGGATCATTATGAAATTTGTCATAGCTGTTGACATCAACATTTGTACCGGAATGATTCATTTTGGGGTCATTCGGAAAAAAAACAATGGCCACCAGCTGCCATCTTAGATTTCAAAATTCAATCCATTAGCACGGGCTACAGGCCGTACTGTTCGTCTGATCGTCATTAAATTTGTCATGGATGTTAATATTGACATGTAGATGGGAACGAGTAATTTTGGGGTCATTCGGCCAAAAAAACATGGCCGCCAGCAGCCATCTTGGATTTTACTCTTTGCATGACTAAATCCTTTAGCACGGGCTACAGGTCGTACCTTTGGTCTGATCATCATAAAATTTGTCATGGATGTTAACAATGACATGTAGATGGGAACGAGTCATTTTTGGGTTATTCGGGCAAAAAACATGGCCGCCAGCAGCCGTCTTGGATTTTACTCTTTGTATGACTAAATCATTTAGCACGGGCTACAGGTCGTACCTTTAGTCTGATAATCATGAAATTTGTCATGGCTGTTGAAATTGGAATGTAGATGGGAACGAGTCATTTTGGGGTCATTCGGACAAAAAACATGGCCGTCAGTGGCCATCTTTGTTTTCAAAATTCAATCCATTAGCACGGGCCACAGGTCGTACTGTTCGTCTGATCATCATGAAATTTGTCATGGATGTTAATATTGACATGTAGATGGGAACGAGTAATTTTGGGGTCATTCTGCAAAAAAACATGGCCGCCAGCAGCCATCTTGGATTTTACTCTTTGTATGACTAAATCATTTAGCACATGCTAGAGGTCGTACCTTTAGTCTGATCGTCATAAAATTTGTCATGGATGTTAACGATGACATGTAGATGGGAACGACTCATTTTGGGGTCATTCGGCCGAAAACATGGCCGCCAGCAGCCATCTTGGATTTTACTCAACATTCCTAATCACTCCATTGACTGTAATACATTAAATTATTCCCTTTCCAAGTTGAGCTACAGTGTCATTGACACTTTCATTTAATTTTTGAGTGTCCACTCTACATTGACAACAGAACTATGTGGCTTAAGTTAACATAAAGATAGGGGTGGCCTTCGCGGTGGGTTTAGCTGTTAAAATAGTCACATCGGCTAAAACTGCCATAAACACAAAATATTAAATAATAGACATATATTGTTCTTATACCAATCATAAATATCTCATACATTGCATGTTATTGTCACATTTGTATGCTTTGTTATGTAAACAAACATCAAAAACGGTTACAAAACCATATGTTTATAGAAAAACACTCGGAACTACAGGATCGTCAAATGAAAATGTTCTGTTCGCTGTGGAAGGCGAAGGTAAAATTATTGGCGCCATCAACAATCGCATTCAAATCACACAAAATTTGATTTTAATCGACCCATTCTACCCGCTGTGGGTTCAAAATCCAGCTAATCCAAGTTACTTCATGATTGGGAAATGATCAGAGAAAACATGTACATAATATAATTGTTCTTGAAAAGAGATGAATATTTTTCAATCCAGTTAATATTTTCTCCTAACCTATATATGGCAATACATACCAAGTAAGGAATTTACTATGTGATAGTATTGCGAATTGTAAGTTGTAGATGCACCAAATAAAGGGTTTTCCAACCGATGTATAATGCGCGTGAATCTAAATAAAGTATCGACGCATTATCGCGACTCTGCTTATAAACAATTCACTGTTCTTTTTGTGAGAAACTAAACACTCGACCTAAATTTTCTCTGACACAAAACATGTTTTGTGAATAATATCACATTCATATATCATCATTATGCTATAGTATTATTTTGTTCTTGTGAAATTATCATAATTTGATATATGTTATTTCTAAATTATAATCAACAATGAAGGCCACCCGTCCCTTTAATATTGCTGTAATGTTTGTGGAGGACCTACTTTTTGGTATTCCATGTTATACAAAAGAAATAAACAGCCAATTGTAAGAAACTGTTCAGTCTGTCATTCAATCTCTGGCCATAGCCAACCAAATTGGAAGCAATCAACCTTTTTTTTCCCCAAATTTTGAGCATAACATCTCACCCATCTTGTTATTAACATAAGTGCTTTCATATTGCTGGGGAGAGGAACGATTAGTAAGTTTGGTAACTTGTTTTCCTGTGAACTCGTCAGATGTGTTGTCTTTATGTTGTATGTCTATCTGTTTCATAAAATGTGACACAATAAATATGTTTAAAGGGAGACTATTACTAAATGCAGCCATTTACGGGGCCATCACCTACTATACTCAACAGAATATATGCAACAAATAAAATGAATTTGAACCAGGAATGAGTGCAAAATACACTCATGTACTCTATGAAAGATGTAAACAACGTTGGTAATTATAATGAAAATGAGCTTATGGTTAGAGCCATTTTTACATTTTCATTATAATTATCATGTTGTCATACATGGATCTATGTGACTTTATTTAACTCCCATTCTTACTCATAGTAATTATTTTATTGAATATTTTCTGTTGAGTATAGTAGGAGATTTCCCCATAAATGGCTGGATTTAGGTATATCCCTTTTAAAGAAAAGTAAATGGATGTGCTATTGCAGGTGACATAACCGTAGATGTGACATCTTCACTACACTTTTAAGTTAACAAGAAATCAACAAGAGGTGTGCACTCGAGTGTTAGCATACCCCCACCGTGGCAAATTCAGCCCGCATTATCCGTAAACCCAACAAAAAAGATTTTTAACTTTAACCCTTTTCCCCAACAGCACATGTAGTTAAACCACGTCATATAGCCAACGTCAACAGGTATGAAGGTAATTACGTTAGCCAACAGGAATTTGACGTTATAATATCATTGGGTGTTTCCCCACACTGGCCACAGGTAAATGTGCCATGTGTATCATCTGATATGCAACAACAAGCATGCTTTAACTTAAGACTTAAGTTAAGTGTCATCTGTGAATACGATAATGGAAACATAAACCAATAGACGAACTAAATATGTGCATATAAACAACCGTTTATCTTCGTTTTATCACACATGTGAGTCAAAAATGACATTTTATGCAAATTTACGGTATGCCTATGCGAGTATGTCCTTTAAGTTTGTTTACCCACGGATTCGTGTCCTGATTGAAAAAAAAATAATTCATGATTTTTGAAAACAAAAAAAGCGTATTAAAAATAAAATAATTAAACCAAATGTCTTTATATTTGATGTGCATTAATCATATAAACCATGATTTGACAAAGTCGTAAAAAGACTTCCGATAAAAGCGCAAATTATTAGCAATTACGTCACGTTGCTTTGTGAAAGTTTGTAAATTTTCGTGCAAAAACCACATGTTCAAAGGTCACTTTTTGTTGATTCTAAGAATGTTTTCATTGACAACCAATGACATCAATGATTAGAAGTTTGAACTGATTTCATTGGCTCAAGTTTAGGGGTGGAGTTTCCCCATTGATGCTAATTGGATGACAGAAAACGAGCGCGAATTGTTCGAATTGGGCTAACTTAGTAAGACGTCGCCAGCAGGTGCTCGAATGTGTCGCTTGGGATATTCTTTGTTTTATCGACATTGCGTTGATAAAAGTACATTATTACTTTATATTCGGTAATTATATATGCATACACGCAAAGAAGCTTCCCAAGATGAATTTGAGATATCTGCATGTCAACTGTGAACTCGCCTTTATTTAGAAGCACCCGCATTGGGCTGACTTGACGTCAAACCAGGATATTTTTTTTTATTGATTTCTTTCTCGATCGATCAGGGTCGATGGTCTTTTGCGCGGTATATTTGAAATCTTGAACAGATGGATATATAAAAGTAATATCTCATAAATTTATTATACTAAATTTGTAGATAAGATATATAAAAAAGTTTTAATTATGTGTTTAGAATCCCGCCGATAGCACAACAACGGCCGCGTCCGTAGTTACATTACAACCGGAAATAATATTCCGATGCTCCGACAAAACCTGATTTCGCAGAGTAAATTTGTGCAATAAATGCAGAAAGATCCACTTTGAGTCATCAATTTGGAATTGCAATGTTCGAGTTCTCAAATTAAACAACAATTGTGACACTTAATGAATATGTTTCACAACATTTGGTTTGTGGAGAAGTTCACCTACATTAAATTTTGATCAAATTTCGTCTTCGTCGAAAATTCGATACAAGTGAACCACGTGTTTCTGTTTCGTTTGTTTTCATTTTGTCAGCCAATACGAGACTGAGAACATACTCTATGTCAACATTTTTTAATATTTAGGAAGGCAAGGTGGAAATACGTGCCTTCATTATGATGTTAGTCCATTAAAAAAATATATTATTATAAAAATCTTTTTTCACGTTCACGAATGAAGTGACAATCATAATGGAACTCGACAGGAAAAACATCCCAATGGCCAGTTCCGCAACTGTCACGCTGAGATTTTGCTTAGCTGTGGCCGATTTAATTAGGGCTGGGAAAAATGTTCATATTGCACTATTTGGAAATATAAAATCACCACTTAAGAAATAATACATAATCCAATATAAATATCAAGTTGTCATATTTTACATAGATTACCCTCGCGGCCACGCATAACGCAATCAACAAGGAAGCGTCTCTGACAACAACTTTCGTTTTCGTCGAAACCACGTGTTTCTATTTCGTTTGTTTTCATTTTGTCGGACAAAACAGAATTCTAAGAAAACATTTTGCAAATCTAAAGCCTAGCAAAGGAAGAAAGGATTTAATATGTGCCCTTCATGATCTTAACCATCAGCAGAACAAAACACAATCAATGTAAATCGTCATTATTACTCTTTATTCGAGTCTCAAATCCGAGTGCGGACGCTACAACAAAAGACGTCAAAAGACGATACGGACGCTACAACAAAAGACGTCAAAAGACGATACGTTGGAATAAGGGTTAAAGAAAAATTCGGACTAATAATATCGATATGGTGTCACAAGAAGTTTGTACAGAAAATATTATTCAAATTGGTTCATATTTGTTAAAGTTATTAAGTCAGACAGTCAAAATAAGTCGAAAACGAAGTGTAATATTACGAAAAACAGTCTGAGCCAATCCCTAGCCGCATCATGTAGAGAGGGTATTGTGAGAAGCATGTATACCAAAAATTATTGAAATCGGTTCATATTTGTTAAAGTTATTAAGTCGGACAGAATTTTCTAAGTCAAAATAAGTCGAAAATGAGGTGTAACTTAAAAAAAAAGAAGTCTGACCAAACCGCAATTAGCATCATGCGGAGAGGCAGTCCTAGGAGATTGCATACAGACAGAGGGAGAAAGCGTGACGGACGGACGCAGTCAATCCAGGATACCCCTCATTTTCTTCGAAAGTGGGGGTATAATAATGTTATAAGATATAGCCAGCTGTTACAAATTGCAAGTGAACTATAGAGAAATTAGCATCTATACCAAGACTCTCTGTTTTTCTCTTTTGCTTCTCTTTCATATTTCTCTAGTGTTCTTTTGTCAACCATACCAGTCAAATACCTATAAAATAGATAAAAAAAAGTTAAAATATACCTAGAACAATGATCTCATAAGAGCAGCACATGTTTAGATCAAAAGAAAACATAAATAGGATATAAACATTGTTAGAAACTGCATGTGACGCAAACAACACATATAACTTCCAAATAATATTTTATGCCAAAATGTCAGTTCCCCTTGTATCGAAAATGATTAAACTAAATACTAAATAGGTAAAGAAGATTTCAGTATCTAATGAAATATTTCTTATTGAAGGAAATACTTCCTTTTCAGCTCAAACATGTTATTTTATACATGGTATCTGCCCATTTCTGGTGAATGAATTCAAGGAGTTTCAAGGAGGTTCCAGTAGTCAATTCCAAGGATTTTCAAGGACTGCCCCGACAATTTTCCAGGAGTTTCCAGGAACCAACTGTTAAACATTTAATACATGTGATACCACGTTTTCCACCATAATTTTAGCATTTTGGGCTTTTTAGGCCTTTATGGGTAAATGCATTACCATAATTTAATGGGAACATTTAAATAATACATGTAGTGTGATGACATTAGACACCAGTAGAAATATCACTGCTCCTATGATATTCCATAAATAAACTAAAAAGGAGCAGTATTAATGTATGCCATCACAGCTTTTTATTCCATGTTACGCTAGTTGTGTTTCCTGAGTTTAATAGACAATAACTGATAGAGCTTATCTGGGGTCTGACCATTATATGATAAACTTCCACCACACATGTAGGTCACATCCATACCATGATATACTTTCTGGTTAATGACCATATACAAAGTACATAAAAATTGGGTCTATATTATACTAGTTTTCTATTGTTGTGAAAGAAAGCTCGTCTTACTAGAAAGCCATGCGACACCAGGGCACTTTCGCCCATGTTTGCAACGTCAAATGTATTTTTGCATAGTTACATCTAGCGTTAAACGTTTTGTTTTCGACTGCCTCCACCCAATTGAATTTGGCGCCGCATTGCGACCGGTATTTACATTTACCACAGGGCATGTCATTGCTTAAATTATTTATTTTATTTTAAAATATACGTAAACAGGAAATGAAGATCATCGGAAGCGGATGTGATTTTTTCGTTCCGGTTTCGTTTTTTTTAATTTGTAAGTTTTTATGTAAAACATGGGTTTCTAATGTCGAATGTCTATATAATATACAAAATACCTCGATCCGATACAATAAAAATACACTAATTACGGTACCTGAGTTTGAAAAGCTCGGAACTATTTTTTGTCATGTTCAATTTTATTATGCTTGATAGGGGGATCACATAATTGAAATAGACTCGAAAGAATTGGTGTTGGCGGGAAATGGAGTTACTTCCCATATACCAACAACGCGTTCGGAACTAAACTATCTATATTTATTGACTCCCGATGAATCGGTATACCTGGGTTTTAGGGCTACACGGAATTCCAGGGTTTTCAAGGGGTGGGCATTCAATTCAAGGGTTTCAAGGGCCCTGGAAAATTGATTTTCCAAATCAAGGAGTTTCAAGGAATTCAAGGAGCCGCGGATACCCTGTTATACTCGAAAAATAAAAATAAAAGCAAAAGGAGAAATTGGTTTCATAAAATACCGGTATCAATCTGGAACCATGAATTACAACTCTAATTTAGATCTGAGATTGGGTATTCAATTATCAATCCTGGTAAAATATCAAAAGAATAATTTGAAAGTCCTGTTAGGGCGACGAGAAAGGCGTGAGAGAACTCTACATTTTGAAATTCTAGGCATTTATTGTCTCCTGCGATCGTTTGAGATAAGATCTGATGTGAAGTCATGCAAAAGATTTGATAAATTTTCAAACCATCCCGCATACTCTTGCCACTTTCTACAAAATATAAACAAAAATATCAGTAAAACATTGACTGAATCTCGATTAACAAATGAAGATAATAACATATGTACTGTATCAGTCATTAGGGTAACACCATCAACCCTTCTCCTCTATGAATACAGAAACGGACGAGGCATGCCTAATGGGGTAAATATGTGGATCGGCACAAAATAACTGACAAACCATAGAATTATACCGCCTACTCTGTATTTTTCAATCCACGTGGTTGGTCCGTCAAGTGGAACACATTCGATTACTTCCCTAGCACACATGTAAAATGCCAAGTGCTCAAGTTAAACATCTCAGTCTCTACGTTAATACCCGAAAATCTTTTCCTCTATAGTATTCAGTGGTTTCTTCTAGTCCGATTTTATTTCCGAATAATCAGGCAAAATATTACAGTGCAGGCCATGATGAAGTTATAAATTAAACATCATTTTTTCTATAATCATCGTTATGAAAACAAATGGTTAATATCGTGTAACTTTTAATTACGGTGGTTAAATTTGATTTGATGTGAAATGTTGCCCCCGATTCAATACAAGGTCGATTCGACAAAAATATTGTGATTCGCAGAAGCCTATTGGCGTCCTGCCAAAGAACAGGGCAAAATAAATGATAAACATTGGTATGCAACATTACAGATCAGCAGGAAATATATATTAAGCAGCTGGATTTAGCATTCTTACTAGTATTACTGTGCTGAAAAGATACTGTTCCCAGCTGAAACCTTTGATTATTTATTAAACACTTACATCAAATGTCCACCAATTGTTGATTTTCCTGCATCTGAAACGTAAAATAACAAATTTCAGTTACATGTAGCATCAAACCTAAAGCATTCATATTTTCAGAAGAAAAGGACAACAGGCCTGACTTATAGAATGAACATGTCAATGAAGCTTTAGCTTAATTTGGAGAGGGGATGTTAATGTCATACATTACAATCAATGGAGCGCAAAGGAATGCAGAACGTTTATATGTTTAAATAATACAAGAGCCCATATCAAGTCTGGAGTCAATTGGATGAAAAATGTTGGCTGTAGGTAATGCTGAAGAATTTGCTTGTTCCAGTCAATGTTGGATGCAAGTAATGTTTTTTTGAGGATCCGGATCTATGTTTATCTGTCCTTCCGTACTTCTGGTGACATCGTTCCGGAAGTACGTAATGTAAAGAATACACATGCGCTAATCAATACAAAATTGTTGGACAAATTATATTTTTTAAATTATCAGGGTTGTTTTTTGTCAAATCTTTCAAATTAGAAGAATTTTGAAACAAGTAAAGACATCATAACATCACATGAATACATATCACAACCAGGCCCCACGCTACGAGGCGACTCGGGCGAAATTCTCGCCTTCGGGCCGACGAAGTCGCCCTCGGATGTCCGCAAGGCGAAAACGAAGTCGCCTTCCAAATTTGACAAAACTAGCTTAGGATTTACGGTAATTTTACCGGTGAAAATTTGACTCGTTTTGCAACAAAAAAATATATAGTCTCAACTGTTCCAACGAGGCATTTTATTTATCAATTATAAATGGTGTACCCTATCCAAATATTCTAATCAGATTGGGTGTTTTTGGAAACGGCAAATTGCGCTGAGCAACGAAGTTTATGATGAGCTACTAGTTCGTTTTAAAGAGACTGGAATTTATAATTACTTTGTTCCGTCGGGTCATTTTGTAACCGCAAATTGTATAGCCATACGTGGTCAACACCGCTCATACAGTAGCCAATGTGAACAAATAATACTGTCTTTGAATTTAAACTAAAACATATCTATGAATTTTCGATTTTACAAAAGTAGTTTGTGTCGGACTCCGTTTCCCAATCCAACTTTTTTACTTTTTGGAATTGCACATATTTATTTATATGTTTACAAACAAGAACACGTGCTGGCTTACTATTAAACACAGAGGTTTGAATGTGCATTGGAAGTAATTAATTTAATGTTCTTAGTTAAATCAAAGATCGACATAATAAACTATTACTATCCAAACTCATTTAAAGGGATTAATTAATTTGTGTCAAAACTATGTGTTAATTGCAAATTACAATTGTTGTCAATATATCGCTCAGGCCACGTGCTCAATATACGTCTGTCAACGGTTGCAAATTAATTGCATGTAGGCCTACTTTGTACAATGCAGATATTTAAATAACCTGCTGGTGTATAGTATAAGCTCAACTGGCCTCTGTTAAGAACACATTAATAGTAATCACTACCTATTGTGCCACAGCTATCAAACTCGTCAAGTTTATTGCTTTAATCGGATTATCATCAGACATCACTGATGGCATACGGTCGTGATGGTGGTATTCAACAATAAACTCTTTAGAAACAAAATTAAAAGCTTTTACACCTCCTTAGTTAGTCCTTATTGTTTATTTTAACGGACACCCACAATACAGCAGCTGCCAAAAGCCATTTCCAAAAAATTTAAATTTATAATAATAATCCAGTTTCACTTTCAGATATTAAAAGTTATGAAGTCAACAATTAATTTCTTCAGATAAAGTCAACAGTTTAAAAATAATTAAAGTTTTCAATTTAGTTAAAAATTTCAGATTATCGTGAAGTCTCCCTAAATTTCCTGAGTCTCCCTAAATTTCCTGGAGGGAGACTTCAATTCTCCCTGTTCTGAACCTCTAGCCTGAGGCCTGATCACAACCTCCTTCGACGCAAAACTACATATAGGATAGTCCAAGTCTTCTCGTACTAAAACCAGCTAAGATATTGGTATGGCGAGATGCTGGATTTTAGTCCGAGGTCGTCCCATATAGACTCTTATGACACGACTTACGCCCAAGGTTAGTGGCGGGAATTTGTTGTGTATTTTACTCGATTTACCTAGCAAATCAATACGTGATGCTATATACATCAGAAAGAGTGACATCTTATGGTCATAATGGTGTATAATAATCTAACTTTAATGTTAAATTACACATAGAATATACCGGTTGATTGCCACAAACATCGCTTTTTTTCTCTGTTTGTTTACGTTTTAACTGAAAGCCGAACTGGTCCGAATAACTTCGGCATAATCCGGAGTTTGTTCTGGATATTCTAGTTTCCGTTTCTATATATAGCGCGGGGTTTTCCGAACAAAATGGCGAAAACCGATCGCCCCAAAGTCCAGTTTCCTATGTGCTTTGAGAACAATTCCCGCACTAAAAACGTAATGACATAATGGAGGATCAGAACGGCAGTTTTGTTGACAATTTTCGCAAGCAACTTGTCAAAATTGGAGCAAATTAGAACTCTTGTGTCTGACTTGCCATGCGTGTGATTTTCATCCATGTGCATTTTGACTTTTGTGTTGATAAAATAATCGGAGAACCGAATCACACAGTTTCGAAATATAGTTCTTCAGTTTTAGTGGGACTTTTCAAACTTAAGGTTCAAAATTTATACAAATTTTGTTTTATTTTTTGTGTGCTTAACAAGAGCAGTATATTGCTCTGTTCGCTTAGTATATATCTTAATTTCGCGGAAGTCCACCAAAATGTGGGTGAAATGTAGCACCATATTATTTATTCTAATGCTCGTTGTGTTTACACTTTTTTAAACTTTGAGAGGGTTGTAATTCCCGTAATTTATTTAATGTATTGCATTTATATCTTCAATGTTTAAATAATCTATTTATTTTTTATTTATTGACACACATAATTACGATTACAATGGAGAATTCATCGTAATTTGCGTTGTTAGTCGAAAATCTACGGAATATTTTCAATGGAAAATGCCGAACACAGTTCGCGAGGTCAACTGAGTTCGCATACTTTTAAAAATTTGTAAACATTGCGTTAAATGTCTCTTTTCGCATTAAATTACCGCTTTCGATTCACAACTGATGTGGGTTTCAGATCAAATAGCATGTCTTCTGCGGAAAATATCCGTTTATTGTCGCAATTGTGATATTTTATTTCATATAATTGTGGTTTTATTTGAGCGGGTCATTAACGCTTAACTCGTGTCATAAGAAGGCTATGCGCGCAATCTCGGACTAAAATCCAGCATCTCGCCATACCAATATCTTAGCTGGTTTTAGTACGAGAAGACTTGGACTACATATAGGACTGCTCGGATGTGCAGACAACTGAGACTTGTATTAATCGGGCAGGATAAACCGATCCACAGTCAACAGCTTCCACGTTTTATTTTACATATAGAGAATAATCAATTGGTTCTAAGCATTATGTTAAAAAATTAACAGGAGGTGAGATACATCTCAAGAAACAATTGCATGTTAGTGCATGAGTTATTACCTAAACTTCTCTCGCCTCGAGTGAATTATTTACAAAATTCTCAGAACTAATTGATTACTCTATTTATTACACTTCGCATCAATTTGGTTCGCCAATTATAATTGAAACACCAAGAATTAATGCATGAAAGTCCCGATGCGGAGATCAGTAAGTAAAGTAACGTCAATGTCACGAGAAATGACATAATTCACCAGTGACATTACCATTTTTAACTAACGGCATTTTCAATGTAATGAAAGTGTAAATGACACTGTAGCTCAACTTCGAAAGGGAATAATTTCATGTGTTACAGTCAATGGAGTGATTAGGAATGTGGAAAGTTGAAAGGCCTAGTTATGCAAAGAGTAAAATCCAAGATGGTTGCTGGCCATGTTTATTGGCCGAATGACCCCAAAAGGACTCGTTCCCATCTACATGTCATTGTTAACATTCATGACAAAAGATACTACCTGTACCCTATGTGAAAGGATTTAGTCATGCAAAGAGTAAAATACTGCTGCCGGCCATGCTTTTTGGGCGAATGACCTCAAAATGACCCGTTTCCCATCTACATGTCATTGTTAACATCCATGACAAATCTCATTATGATCAGACCAAAGATACGACTTGTAGCCTGTGCCAAAGGATTTAGTCATGCAAAGAGTAAAATCCAAGATGGCTACTGGCGGCCATGTTTTTGGCCGAATGAGCCCAAAATGCTGCGTTCCAATTTACATGTCATTGTTAACATCCATCACAAATTTCATGATGTTCCGACAAAAGATACGACCTGTAGCCTGTGTCAAAGGATTTAGTCATGCAAAGAGTAAAATCCAAGATGGCTGCTGCTGTCAATATTAAAATACATGACAAATTTCATGATGATCAGACGAACAGTACGACCTGCAGCCAAAATGCTAATGGATTGAATTTTTAAATCCAAAATGGCCGCTGGTGGCCATGTTTTTTTGCCGAATGACCCCAAAATGATTCGTTCCCATCTACATGTCAATGTCAACAGCCATGAAAAATTTCATAATGATCCGACCAAAGGTAGGACCTGTAGCCCGTGTCAAAGGATTTAGTCATGCAAAGAGTATGAAAGTGTCAATGACACTGTAGCTCGCCTTAGGTAGGGGAAAATTTAATGGTTGACCTGGCATATCAGAAGAAAATTGTTTGACTTAGATGCATCAGATAGCATTTGTGTTCAGGGTTAATTATTTTCTAAACCGATCAACCAATCAATACCAAAAACTACACAGATGAGGTGTGTGTCATCATAAACCTACATATCAAATATGAACACAATCGGACAAAAAATACTTTGGTTACAGCATCGGATAGCTCATGCCTATGTGCGGATGCAAAGTGTTAATAATTCTAAACTGATCACCCGATCGATACCAAAAACTATACAGGTGAGGAGTGTGTGATCATAAATATGAACATAAAGTTTGAACACGATCCGATAAAAAATATTCGAATAATCGAATCGGATAGCATGTGTCTACAGACAGACAGACAGACAGATGGTTGATCCGGATGTCGGCATTATGTGTACCATACATGGTATGGGTACACATAAAAACTCTAGAATGGAAAACCCGAACAAAGCAATTGAACACTCCTCTAAATGTTCTCACAGTGGTGAACATACATATCAAATTTCATTGAGATCTGACAAACTATGGTTGAGATATCTGCTTGGGTGGGCAGACAGAGGATCGGACACATGTAATCCAGTATACCCACTATTTCCTTTGGTCATGGGAGTATACACGTAATTACTCATAGAAAGTCAACTATCGACTCAAGCTTGGTAGTGAAATGTAAACGTCAGCTATAAATGGGAAAGCTATTAATCCCCCCTTGATATCTATCTTACTCTTCTAAGGGAGTATAAAAACTTAGTCATATTTCATTCATTGAGGAAGGTTCAGGACAGGAATAAACTGAATATTTATCTTTGTACTTAGTACTCGATGGGCATTTTTTTTTGGTGAGGGTTGGTGGATAGTTCGCACTTTCCACTTGGCTCATGATACAATTTCACCCGTGGATTTCAGACAAAAATTCTCATGGTGTATTGTTTTAAGTGTTACGCAGAAATGATAAGTACTTACCAACGTGTCCTATGAAGACTACATTTATGTGTTCTTTTTTTGTGACAGAGGATTCTGTTGGTACCTGTTTCGTCTTTGGCTTAATCACTTCTTCCTCCTCCTCCTCCTCCTCTTCCTCCTCATCTTCCTCCTCATCTTCTTCAATAGGGGTCTCGCCTTCCACACCACCATTGCTTTCCCAAGTATCTGCTACAAAATTAAAAGATTATTCCATAATAAGCAAATTCAGAAAAAATTGAAGGTTATAGTGCACCTGATCATTAGACCAAAACAATCAACTATATATAAAATAGATCTGGAATATATGGAATCAGCATATGAAGACTCAATTCAACAGCTCAAATAGTTTCCGTGATTGGATTTCTAATGAAGTCTTTGCAATGACACTGTAGCAACTAGGAGAGGGCCAAAATGACCCCAAGATGACTCTTTCCCATCTACATGTGAATATTAAACAAATTTCATGATGATCAGACGAACACTCTGGTCTGTAGCCCATGCTAATTGATTGAATTTTTAAATCCAAGATTGTCACTGGAGGTCATTTTTTTTTTTTGCAGAATAACCCCAAAATGATTTGTTCTCATCTACATGTCAATGTTAAATTACTTTATTGAAGCTCAACAAACGAAGATTTTAGCACTCATTCTACGCTCAGCTTCTAATGTGCACGGTTGGCCCACCATCCCACCCACATTTAGTAAAGTAGATAATTATTTGAGTATATTGGCTTTTGAAAAGGTTGATCATCAATACATATGAGAATATACTGGTATATTGCAAAAGTTAGTTTCATTGTATGATACATGTTTATAGGATTACAGGTCTTTTTGTGATTATATAATAATAACAATATATATGTACATGTATCATGTGCACAATTTATTTTAAGCAATTGACGTTGACCTGAATTTCTAGATTAAAACATTTGTTTTTATCATTCGTAGTTGTTATTCTATGTTTGTTCGAGTGAGAAACGAGTTAAAACATAACATCAATGACAAATTTCATGGTGATCCGACCAAAGGTATGACATGTGGCCCGTGTCAGAGGATTTATTCATGCAAAGAGTAAAATCCAAGATGGCTGCCGGTGGTCATGTTTTATGTCTGAATGACCCAAAACTGACTTTCCCCCCCATCTTCATGCCAATATAGGTAACCACAAAAAATTTCATGATTAGACGAACACTCCGGCATGTAGCCCGTGCTACTGGATTAAATTTTGAAATCCAAGATGGCCACTGGCAGCCATGGTTTTTGCAGAATGAACCCAAAGTGAGGCGTTTCCCATCCACATGTCAATGTCAACAGCCATGACAAATTTCATAATGATCCGACCAAAGGGACGACTTGTAGCCCATGCCAACGGATTTAGTCATGCAAAGAGTAAAATCCAAAATGGCTGCCAGTGGCCATGTTTTATGGCCAAATGACCCCTAAATGTCTCGTTCCCATCTACATGCAATATTAACATCCATGACAAATTTCACGATCAGACGAACAGTACGGCCTGAAGCCCGTGCTAATGGATTGAATTTTGAAATCCAAGATCGACGCGGACTGCCATGATTTTTTTGCCAAATGACCCCAAAATGACTCGTTCCCATAGATCTACATGTCAATATCAACAGCCATGACAAATTTCACAACGATCCAACCAAAGGTACGACATGTAGCCTGTGCTAATGGAAATTCTTGACAGACGTTTCCATGCACACACGGACAACGGATACCAAGCTATGGCAATAGCTCAAACTTTACAGGTAAAGTTGAGCTAAAAATGGCTTTTGAATAAATGAGAACAAATCCATGCTTGATACCAAGGTGCAAACATATAAAATGTAATACCTGTTTCCATATCTTCTGATTGTGGAGATTCGTCAGGAGCAGATTTTTCCTCTTCTGGTGGTGATTCTGAAGGGTCCGGAGGTATATCTGAAATAGACATTATCAGGATTTTGTTTGGATTTCTCAATCAATAATTTGATGTCTTGAAGAAGGCCAAGCAAGTAATGACACAGTATAAACGATTTCTAATTGAAGAAACTTTATTTGACATATAATATTGTATTACAAGTTCAGTGATTGGGCACCAGTAAAAAAGCTGTATGCTTGTGGTCGACAGGAACCTTAAAGATGCACTGTCTGATTTAAAAGCCCAAATTACTACTTCTTCAGAACCAACCCTTCAAAGTGCAGAGCCATTAGATTTTTAAAATCTATTTATTGTCTACAGTGTACTAGTAGATCATGCCATGAATCCCTACTCTGGCTAACACCTGTAGAGATCATATTCCACCAGTTAAAAACCTGGGAACTTTTTGATATTTTGACAGGGAACCTTATAAAGTCAAAAACATAATGCAGGGAACATACTGGTATTTCTTTGTTACTATCTGTTCCTTAATAATGTAATTCACTGTGGGTGAAGGTCCCACTCGAAATTTCATGATTTAAGTGACTTTGTCAGAGATTTTGCTTTGCGGCGCTTACAATTATGGAATTTATTCAATGTTTATTGCGATATCGGCTCACACAAGTCACAGAAAACCATGCAATTTCGATTTGGGATCTTCAATTACAGTGAAGTACATTACTTTGGAAAGATAATAATTAAGAAATATATTCCCATAATTATTTTTTCAACTTTATAAGGTTCCCTGTCAAAACTTCAAAAAGTTCCAAGGTTTTGTGCTAATGGAATATGATCTCTACAGGCTTTAGCCAGAGTAGAGATTCATGGCATGATCTAGACTCTACACCTATACCTTCTATACATGGTGATGCATGGTTCAAATTGAAATTCCACAGCATATCTCATCACTAATGTAAACAAACATCTTCTTTAATTAATAAAGGATTTATTCGGTCTAGAAACTTCCAAACGCAATCGGTAAGCCCTCCCTGTTGTGATTAAAATTACAAAAGTCCCATTCCGATCGGATAATAAATAAACCTGAAAAATTAATGAATAATACCGTAACCGATATTCGGAGATTTTCGTGACTAAACTACGGATGACGTAGTTGTGGGCGAGCAAATTAAAAACACTGATTCGGAGCCGGAGGTTTATTATGCGGACTACGATAACGTCAGCCGATACTAAAATGCGGAATCACTGTGGGTGCGCGCGGTGTAGATATTGATTACAACACTATGCGATGAGTTATATTAGTGAATCAAGATAGCGTGGTTCACTTTGGAAGTCATTATCGTAAAGCAGACCAAATACTTATATTAATAAAGTTATTAGTAACGCATATGATAGTCGTTTTTGCAGCCATTAATAAAATTCTGTCGCATGTTTGGTTTGTTGAATCAATGTTATTATAGTGCTAAATTTGATAGTCACTGACTCAGCGACTATTCATCATGCAGTGACAACCGGCGAAATTGTTTGCACTATAAAATGGGACACAAAGTGAGTGGTAATGGCAGCAGACGATCGCATCAACTTTGTCATAAGAAGCCCCCAGGTATTATAATGAAAGTGTCAATGACACTGTAGCTCAACTTGGAAAGGGAATAATTTCATATGTTAAAGTCAATGGAGTGATTAGGAATGTGGAAAGTTAAAAGGCCTAGTTATGCAAAGAGTAAAATCTAAGATGGCCGCTGGCAACCATATTTTTTTGCCAAATGATCCCAAAAAGACTCGTTCCCATTTACCTGTCATTATTAACATCCAGGACAAATTTCATGATGATCTGACAAATGATACAACCTGTAGCCTGTGTCAAAGGATGTAGTCATGCAAAGAGTAAAATCCAAGATGGCTACTGGCAGCCATGTTTTTTGGCCAAATGACTCCAAAATGAATAATTCCCATCTACATGTCATTGTTAACAACCGTAACAAATTTCATGAAGATCTGACCAAAGCTACAACCTGTAGGCCGCGCCAAAGGATTTAGTCATGCAAAGAGTTAAATCCAAGATGGCTTCTGGTGGCCATTTTTTTTGGCCGAATGACCCCAAAATGACTCGTTCCCATCTACATGTCAATATTATCATCCTTGACAAATTTCATGATGATCAGACGAGCAGTATGACCTGTAGCCCGCGCCAATGGATTGAATTTTGAAATCCAAAATGGTGGCTGGTGGCCATGTTTTTTGCCGAATGACTCCAAAATAACTCGTTCCCATCTATATGACAATGTCAACATTCATGACAAATTTCATAAAGATCGGACCAAAGGTACGACCTGTAGCCAGTGCTAATGGATTGAATTTTGAAATCCAAGATGGCCGCTGGCGGCCATGTTGTTTGTCCGAATGACCCCAAAATGACTCGTTCCCATCTGCATTCCAATTTCAACAGCCATGACAAATTTCATGATGATCAGACTAAAGGTACGACCTGTAGCCCGTGCTAAAGGATTTAGTCATACAAAGAGTAAAATCCAAAATGGCTGCTGGTGGCCATGTTGTTTTGCCGAATGACCCCAAAATGACTCGTTCCCATCTACATGTCATTGTTAACATCCATGACATATTTTATGATGATCCGACCAAAGGTACGACCTGTAGGCCGTGCCAAAGAATTTAGTCATGCAAAGAGTAAATCTAAGATGGCTGCCGGTGGCCATGTTTTTGGGCCGAATGACCCCAAAATTACTCGTTCCCATCTACATGTCAATGTTAACATTCATGACAAATTTCATGATAATCAGACCAAAGGTACGACCTGTAGCCCGTGCTAATGGATTGAATTTTGAAATCCAAGATGGCCACTGGCGGCCATGTTGTTTGTCCGAATGACCCCAAAATGACTCGTTCCCATCTACATTCCAATTTCAACAGCCATGACAAATTTCATGATGATCAGACTAAAGGTACGACCTGTAGCCCGTGCTAAAGGATTTAGTCATACAAAGAGTAAAATCCAAAATGGCTGCTGGCCGAATAACCCCAAAATGACTCGTTCCCATCTACATGTCATTGTTAATATCCATGAAAAAATTTATGATGATCCGACCAAAGGTACGACCTGTAGGCCGTGCCAAAGAATTTAGTCATGCAAAGAGTAAATCTAAGATGGCTGCCGGTGGCCATGTTTTTTGGCCGAACAACCCCAAAATTACTCGTTCCCATCTACATGTCAATATTAACATCCATGACAAATTTCATGATGATCAGACGAACAGTACGACCTGTAGCCCGTGCTAATGGATTGAATATTGAAATCCAAGATGGCTACTGGCGGCCATGTTTTTTTCCCGAATGAACCCAAAATGACTCGTTCCCATCTACATGTCAATGTCAACAGCTATGACAAATTTCATAATGATCCGACCAAAGGTACGACCTGTATCCCGTGCTAAAGGAAATTGTTGAAGCATCACGCACACACACACACACGGACGACAAAGCCATGGCAATAGCTCAAACTTTACAAAGTAAAGTTGAGCTAAAAACACTGGGTGGAACTAAAAATCAGGCGTTTCATTTGTTGTTCTTTGTAAGTTATTTATAAATTCTCAATCATTCATATATTTGAATGCAACATAGTTCATAATTTAGAACGCTCTTTATTGTCTACCGCATTTCAAAGACGGAACCATGGACGCTCTTTATATTTAAATGACAAAATAAAACATACAAAATCGCCTATGACACCTCGAAATAGATCACGTTCATAATTGAGAACGCTCTTTATTGTCTACCGTGACGAAAGCATGGACGCTCTTTATTAGAGGCAATCATTGGATTTTTTTCTAGGCTAACAACAGTTAAAAACTTCCTCTCTTGAAAGTCAATATCCCGGCTAGCCTTCAATTAAAATAAAAATGCTGTTATGCCGAAGTGCCTAATTAATAATTATTGTAGTTTCGATAGTCTGTTGTGTATTCGAGTTAATTCTTTTGTTTACGGATAATCTGATCGTATCTTGACTGGAAGGATTTTAGCAAGCGGTCAGCAGCCGTTCACTTCTCCACACAAAAGGCTTCATGTGAAGAAACAGAGAGGTACATTATTATGAAGAATATAAGCCATCATGATACATGTACATGTACTAGTATAATAACCGCCACCTTTTAATCACAACACATTTGTGTTAAACTGTACTCCTATAGCACACAATGGCATGACACCAGTGTATAAACTAGCTTCCGAAATTTGTACCACACAACGAAGAAGCTAGAAGGCCCAACTTGTATTCTTTCAGAAACAGTTCAATTTAGTTTCGCACTATATTCCGCTCATTGCATTCCTGCATAAATTAATCTCATTTCACACAACTTTTATTGCTTCAACTTACATTTTAGCCATCATTATTCGTTATATAATCTAACATTCTAGCAAATCCAGTTCATAATAAGCACATTCATAGTTTTATTCAATGATCACTATTTATTGTATAAAAGGTAATTAACCGGAGACCGCAATATTTTACTTATCTACTCGTTACGCGATTGGCGGAATTATTTCAAGCTCCGCCCACCGCTGTCACCGGTAAGCGAATCAGGTAAACAAACCGCGTCGATGCAGCTGATTGGCCATGTTCTAGTCATGTGATCGCACTAATCAGTCACATGACTTACACTTCGGATACTTCAGCGATTTTTTTTATATCATAACAGGGGGGGGGGGGGGGGGGGCGTAAAAAAGTTGCGAGACGTGGGGGTCTTTTTTTTACATTTCCATTTTTTTACACCCACCCACCCTTTCTTGCAATTTGTTTTTCATAAAATTTTAGACACCCACCCCAAAACATCAAAGCTTTATGTTGGTCCCCTCTGTAAAAACGACCAATCGCTCTATATTGGTTCCTTCTTTGAAAGACCAAATTAAATGTTACTTCCTGTTAACAAACATGTGCAAAATTGAACTCTAAGCAATCAACAAAGGTAGAATATTATGTGATTATATTGGTAAATTTATAACCCAGCCTATTCATCTGTGTGAGTACAGCTGGTGAGTAGATGAAAAATATGTTGAATCCCTGGAATGACAACAAAAAATAACTAGGGCCAGTGTTAGGGCCTACAGTAGAATAAAAAATTACACAAACTTAAATTTATCTTTTTTCAGACATCAACCAGCATCAACTAGTAGGCCTAGAGCCTATAGTAATACCAAAAAGGAAAATGTGCATATGAACCAGTGTACGAATTAACTTTTATGTATGCCTGCATGACCACCGACCCAACCTCGCATTACGACTTAGAACTAGGCCTAAAATAATGCTTAACCCTTTGAGTTTGAACGTTGATGGTCAATTTAGTGCCAAATCCATATACACAGATGTATATTACTGAGATTCATTTGGACAATCAGAGCTGAACTTCGGTCATGTACTGGATGGAGTTCATGCGCAATAAGAAATTCACACACATTCTGTACATGACCTTTATGTGTGCCTTCAAACTAGACCTCCTTGCATGCACATCATCTTATAAATATACAATAATTAAGTAATTTAATTTTCAAATTAGCCTGAATTAGACATTAAGTGTCATTTACATACTAGTATATGGAGGTAATTATGGGATATAATAATTACAAGTGAACAAAACGGTAATGTGTCCTGGCCCCTCTTCACATCTATTTAAATAATATTTTTATACTTTTCAGAAGACTATCCAAGGAAGGTTATATTTTTGTTTCTTTCAATAAATGTTATTAAAACTTTATTTCATGTCTACTTATTTACTTATTGATGGTTGTCAACAACACTGAAACAAATAATTTGACAATTCAAATAATTATTTGACAAAAGTATATTTAAAAATCAATTTAGTATACAAACACTGATACAAATATTTAGTTCATACATTACACTCATGCATCAACTAACTGTATGAGTAAAGTATAAGAATTATTGTAATATTCTGTCATGAGTTGTTAGCTGATATTGTCAGACTGCATTAAGTTCACCCTACCCTAGAGCTATCTGAGGTATTTTTTTTATTGATCTACACCGTGAACTAGATAATTTTCAATATAAAAACTGCCAAGCAAGCTGAAACAGACACAATAAAAAAAAATTGCGCGCAAAAAAAATCAATGAAAATTTTGGGACCCACCCCCCACAATATTCACTATTTTTTCCATTTTATTTCAACTTATGGGGGTACATGTAATTATAACAATATTGAATGAATTAGTGCTTCTCATATTGCAACAAGCCACAACAAATAAACAAATATGTTTAAAACAGTTGAAAATATGTCAATGAAAACAAAATGCAAAAAAGGTGGTCAAAAACTGTTTCGGCCTCGGGTACCCACCCACCCACCCCTCCCCCCCCCACCTGATGTCTCGTAAAAAAAATTCCCCCCCACCCCCCCCCCCCCCCCCCCCCGATCATAATAATAAAAATATTATCTGCTTGATTTTGAATTTTCTTGGCGATATGGGTCTGTTAGACATATATTATTACTGATCAGAATAATTACATGTAAATAAGACTGAGCCAAACAGATGCAAACCCTCCCCCTTTGAAAACCCAATTTGTTTGATAGAGCATCAAAGTCCGCATCTTTTGAAGCTAGTTTGCCATCTTAAAAGTGTGGCTTTCAACAATTTTATGACACTTTTTAAAATTTTGGCGTATCCTAAATTGTACATTTTGGTGGGGTTGGGGTAGGTAATTCACATGATACTGTACACAATTCTACATACAACAAGCTGAATTTGGATTCAACTTGAAGGGTCATTATCATGTAATTGTAATACATGTATATAACAATCATTGAATTACTACTAATGGCAGTCTATCAAAAGAAAATGGCACCACATTTGATTGTCATGCCCTAATACTGCATATAATAACGGTGCTGTTCTTTGTGAACATTAACATTATACAGTAGATGGTGGTCCGGAAAAGTGGTTTCTCCAAAAAACGGATACTCCTATCCCATCAAACCAATGATAATGGTGTCCTCACTAAGGCAAGACGACAAAGATGATGATGGTGATGATGATGATGGTGATGATGATGATGACGATGATGATGATGGTGAGGATGTTGTTGCTGAAGATGATGGTGATGATGATGATGATGATGATGATGATGATGATGACTTAGAACACGACGAATGACACTTACGGACCTCGAACGCCAAAGGCAAACGGCCATACTAACATTGTGTACATAGCTCTGTATATACGTTTTTCACTCTGTATCTCATACAATTTATATGATTGAGTGAAATAAAGCAAGCAACAAACAAACTTATTTAACTTAATGGAAATTTTGTTTGGTCTGAGATGCTGATAATGTATTCAGGTTTCCATACCTTCACTTATAACAACAACAATGAAAGTGTCAATGACACTGTAGCTCAACTTGGAAAGGGAATAATTTAATGTATTACAGTCAATGGAGCGTTTAGGAATGTGGAAAGTTGAATGTCTAATACTAGTTTATAGACATGAAGAGAAAAGTAAATCCAAGATGGGCTGCTGGTGGCCATGTTTTTGTCCGAATGACCCCAAAATGAGTCGTTCCCATCTACATGTCATCGTTAACATCCATTTTATGACGATTCAGACTAAAGGTACGACCTGTAGCCCATGCTAAAGAATTTAGTCATACAAAGAGTAAAATCCAAGATGGCCACTGGCGGCCATGTTTTTTGTCCAAATGACCTCAAAATGACTCGTTCCCATCTACATTCCAATTTCAACAGCCATGACAAATTTTATGATGATCAGACTAAAGGTACAACCTGTAGGGCCGTGCTAAAGGATTTAGTCATACAAAGAGTAAAATCCAAGATGGCTGCTGGCGACCAATTGTTTTGGCCGAATGACCCCAAAATTACTCGTTCCAATCTACATGTCATTGTTAACATCCATGACAAATTTTATGATGATCAGATTAAAGGTACGACCTGCAGCCCGTGCTAAAGAATTTAGTCATATAAAGAGTAAAATGCAAGATGGCTGCTGACGGCCATGTTTTTTGGCCGAATGACCCCAAAATTACTCGTTCCCATCTGCATGTCAATATTAACATCCATGACAAATTTCATGATGATCAAACGAACAGTACGACCTGTGGCCCGTGCTAATGGATTAAATTTTGAAATCCAAGATGGCCACTGGCGGCCATGTTTTTTGTCCGAATAGACCCCAAAATGACTCGTTCCCATCTGCATTCCAATTTCAACAGCCATGACAAATTTTATGATGATCAGACTAAAGGTACGACCTGTAGCCCGTGCTAAAGGATTTAGTCATACAAAGAGCAAAAATCCAAGATGGCTGCTGGCGGCCATGTTTTTTGGCCGAATGACCCCATAATTACTCATTCCCATCTACATGTCATTGTTAATATCCGTGACAAATTTTATGATGATCCGACTAAAGGTACGACCTGCAGCCCGTGCTAAAGAATTTAGTCATACAAAGAGCAAAATCCAAGATGGCTGCTGGCGGCCATGTTTTTTGGCCCGAATGACCCCAAAATGACTCGTTCCCATCTGCATTCCAATTTCAACAGCCATGACAAATTTTATGATGATCAGACTAAAGGTACGACCTGTAGCCCGTGCTAAAGGATTTAGTCATACAAAGAGCAAAATCCAAGATGGCTGCTGGCGGCCATGTTTTTTGGCCGAATGACCCCAAAATTACTCGTTCCCATCTACATGTCATTGTTAATATCCGTGACAAATTTTATGATGATCAGACTAAAGGTAAGACCTGCAGCCCGTGCTAAAGAATTTAGTCATACAAAGAGTAAAATCCAAGATGGCTGCTGGCGGCCATGTTTTTTGGCCGAATGACCCCCAAAATTACTCGTTCCCCATCTACATGTCATTATTAACATTCTTGACATATTTTATGATGATCAAACTAAAAATACGACCTGTAGCCCGTGCTAAAGAATTTAGTCATATAAAGAGTAAAATCCAAGATGGCTGCTGGTGGCCATGTTTTTTGGCCGAATGACCCCAAAATTACTCGTTCCCATCTACATGTCATTATTAACATTCTTGACATATTTTATGATGATCAAACTAAAAATACGACCTGTAGCCCGTGCTAAAGAATTTAGTCATATAAAGAGTAAAATCCAAGATGGCTGCTGGCGGCCATGTTTTTAGGCCGAATGACCCCCAAAATTACTCGCTCCCATCTACATGTCAATATTATCATCCATGACAAATTTCATGATGATCAGACGAACAGTACGACCTGTTGCCTGTGCTAATGGATTAAATTTTGAATCCAAGATGGCCACTG